>CALNHX010000522.1:0-322514 GCA_940337035.1 Agriotes lineatus
ATACCTTGACTGCAATCAACACCCTTACATATTCAATTAATGCATTACGAACTTCTTACCTCTCTTATGTTTCAATTGATTTATCAACCTTAACATCTCTTCCAGATTTAATTAAACTAATTCTCCAAATTTACTCATTATTTAAAATATTTCATTAATGTAATCAATTAATCTTTCCTCATGTATCATAACAATATTTAATGCATTTTTTCTGAATTGATACTTGCAATCTGGTTTCCTTTTCTACGGCATCTTTCTTAACTTCTTTTAAATCTTTCTTATTGTCCTCTGCATTTTTCTTGATTTCTTGTAACTCTTTCTTATTGTGTACCATAAATTCCATTAACTGTTCAAACTTTTCCTTTGTTAGGGTTTGTTTTTTTTTTTTGGCTCTTACCTGATCCCTGTACACCTATCTGCTCTTCTTCTTCTATTCTGCTTCAGTAAAAATTACTATTATTTCTATTTTAGGTTGCTTTTTCTTTTTATGTCCTCTTGGTTTGTCGTGTTACCCGTTCGTTTTTCAGCCATATTTAATTGTTCTAATAAATGTGCATTTATTTATGAACAGTTAATAAAACAGTTAATAAACTTTTTATCAATAATATCGGACCCTTTATTTTGCACCACAACCATTTACAATTATCATTGATGTTACCTTTATTAAATTCTAATTTGTTAATGTTTGTATTTTTGTGTATCCCTATTTGAAAATGCTATAATGACATGCGCCTACAACGTGGTTTACTTATTTAATGTTAAATTACAATTCGCTGTATCACCCTTCATTTGTAATGACCAATTATTTTTAATTTTTACTTGCCCCACTTTGGGCCGCCAATGATTGTGCTATAACGCTGTATGATATTAATTTCCCAGCTTATAACAAATTTCGTTGTTAGATAAATTTATGTAAATTACATGCCCTTTTGTATAAATTATTGATTAATGGTGTTATTAAATATTTCTAGTACTAACAGAATAATTACTCTTAAATCATGCATTATAATAGTATATTACGCAACAAGTTTAGAAAAGTGATATTTTACTGAATAAGTATGGCTGGTTTGAGTACGAGCGTTAGCGAGTACTTAAACGGCCATACGAGTTCAGTAAAACCACTTTTCTAACGTGTTGCGTGTACTATTTTATCGCATTTCATAAGAAATGTAAAATATTAAATTTTTACATAAAAGTGACACTGAATGTCAAAAAATAACCAAGCTGGGCAGAACTCGTTTCTGTCTACTAAAGCACAATCAGCAGCTCCAGTTGATGTTATGCGTTTGGCAGTACTGAAGTGTATTGTTGGTGACACTGTAAGACTATAACAATTTCGAGGTTAGTAGGTTAAATTTTGCGTCAGTTTTGACACAGACTGACGCAAAACCTAACCTGATAACCTTGAATTTGACAGACCAGTGCCACCAACAATATACTTTAGTACTGCCAAACGTAAAACGAATTTCCGTTGCTATACAGAAAAGTGCTGCTAATGCATAAAAGTGCCACATTTCTAAACGATTTTGAATATAGAAATATAGTACATTTCCAAATGAAATGCGATAAAGATTATTATGACATTTGAAAAATATGTTACGGTATAAAGCTGTTTTTACGACACCTTGTGGTACGAGAGTGCTACAAACAGTATCACGTCTGGAAAACGGTACTACTTGCTCTAGAATTTTCGAGAACAGACTAATAGCCACGGCCAAATACGCTCAGGGAGATGGGCGTGGTTCTACGAACTGAAAGCCGTAGAGACAAGCTTGACGACATATACAAGGTGTTGCAAAATAATAGAACGCCACAGTTTCGGAATTAAACCGACGTCTGACAGAAACCCGAAAGCCAAACGGGGTGGGGTATGTGTGTAGCCTTGGGGCTTCCTGGAGGCGGCAGCTGAAGCGCTCGAACCTACCGTGGCCCTCAGAAAATTCGCCAAAGATCCGCGTTACACCAATCTGACACCAGTCGCCAATCGGGCGACGACACTACAAATTACTTAAACTAAAACACAGCATTCAACACAAATAAAATACAGCGGGGGCGTTTAACAAATAGGTTTATTGTTCTTCAGACACATACGCTACAACAATGTTACAGTGCAAGTTACAAACAAAGGGAAGGGTAGGTGCGTCTTAGCTGTTACATAAAATGCTGAGCGCCTGCAAATGGCACTGTATAATAAAAATCTACACGCACTGCAAATCGGAAAAATGTATTAAAACAAACATCAGTTTTTACACAAATACTGCGCGCCTGCAAATGGCATTGTATAATGAAAGTCTGCGCACACTGCGTATCGGCAGGGTGTGTTGAAATAAACGTTAAAACGGAAAAATGTATTAAAACCATATATGTATTACTTACTATATTGCTAGCGGCTATGAGTGGGGAGGTCACGAAGGAAGTGAGACAGACAACCAACTCTTTAATGTATATGGTGAGCTGTGCGCAAGTGCGGCGGCGTCGTCCGCCCAATGGGGAAGTGGTCAAGTTTAAAATTCGCTTCTAAAGGCGGAGTTCGAATTCTCACGCGTTATACTCAAAGTAAAACTATGTCGGCGCCGTAATGTTTTCGGCCGTTTCCAGGCCCTACTAGCAATATATGTATACATATATGATTAAAACAAACATTAGTTTTTACACAAATACTGCGCGTCTGCAAATGGCATTGTAAAAGTCTGCGCACACTGCGTATCGGCAGAGTGTATTAAATCAAACATTAGTTTTTACACAAATACTGCGCGCTTAAAAATGTCACTGTATAGTGAAAGTCTGCGCACACTTTTTTATTAGCGCGGAATTCTCGTAGTTAGTACAATACCTCAGCTTAGCTTTACCTGTGGCAGTCGAAGGAGCCCCAGCTGGGAGCCAGGCGAGTTTCCCAAGACTACGAAACGGGGGGGGGGGCAAAGGAGCTCGAATCGTAGGCGTTGGTGATGATGCAAAACAACCCTCACACACACTGCTGTAACCGACTCGCTCCACGTCCGGAAACTCACACCAAATAACGGAAACTCACTTTGTGGAACGTAATCTAACGAAAGGCCGCCCGCCCTCGCGGCACAAGGCGGCGGACGGTGGCGAGAAACACCATTTGTCAAAACTACTTGTAGTCACACACAAAGTTCGTGACTGAATGCCGCTGAGGCGACGCTGCAATCAAGAAGAAACGGAAAGGGGCTGCTTCGTTGGCGCCAAAACACCAACCGATCGATAATCAACTGTGCCCCAGCCAGACGAAAACGAGATAAAACATTCATCCTCTCTCTCGCACCCATGACCGTTGTTTGTTAAATTCATGCCAGAAAACACGCCTAACAGCAAGTTCACGACTACCGCGACGCGATAAATAAACACGTGTGCGGCGAAAGTTCAGACCGAAGCGATAACACAGCTGTATGCGCTACAAAGCCAATGCCTGCATAAAATTCGATCTGCTTAACAAATGCAATATACGAAAAACTCATATACAAATGGAGCCATAATTTAGAAAATACTCTAATTATCCGTACGTTCCTACACTTTAAAAAATGTCCTGACAAATAGTTTTGTTCAATGAAAGCCTACTTCAAAAATTCTATGACAGTTCGATATATTCTATATATAATTTTGTACCTAGGAATCAATTTTCACAAAAAAACTATATGTCTTGATATGCAACCACCACAATATGTTAGTTTTAAGAAGTAAATAAATAATATAAATACATAAAATAAATCATAATAAATGTAACTTTCATTCATTCATTATCTATAGCCTCCTTTTACCTTTCGGTATCCAAGACCATTCATACTTCGCGGGGAAGTGCAACGGAGGTAATGCGCCCCATACGACTTACATTATGCTCCCTCGCATGCAAACATACCACACACTCAACAACTTACAGCTAACTTAATTAATGAGTTCGAATCCACTGCCGCTCCGAGAAAATTCTCGATTACGGCCAAATTTGAACCCATGTCCACCTGGTTGTTAAGCAGACTACACATCTACTCAATCACCAAGTTGGCCAATAAATGTTACTAATAAATGTAAATAAAATTTTGAACGTATAAGTTGTTTTTTGACGGGGCACTGAAAAACAGTGTACTACTTCTAATCACACAAAGTGCAAGGACGCAACGAAAAAGTAACTGTTAAAAATATTCCTGTCCTAGTTTGCAAGTTTAGCTTTGAAAATGGGTTTGGTTGTTTGAAATAACCGTCTCATGGAATATTATGCAATGTGGAAGGCCTAAGTCAACTACTCTATCTTTTTATCATTACTGAAGCGTCTGTAAAGAAAAAACAAACATGAGCACAACTCAAACGCAACTGTTACGAATTTTGTACCTTACATTAGTCTGAAATTGTAATCTTCTTAACATAGAATTTCGGCTTAAACCGCGTAGTGTTTGTAGATAAACATATAACATTCTCTGGCTTAATGTGCCTTGCAGCTTGTGAAGTCGAGCGAAAACAATCGCGATGGCCATGTCCTCTAGTGGCTCTTGAGAACAAGGGTACTTAGGCAGATTTGGCCTTTTTGCTGTTTGTGCATCCATTTTCACTAACGTTTCGCAAGACCTTGCAGCTTGCATCTTCAGAGTGAAAGTCACACAAAAAACCGAAGGTCGGTGTAGAGCTATTTATAGTCGTGTGTGCCAGGCGCGCGGAGTGGCGTAACGCTGATTGGTCGTTTGAGTGCAACGTAATCCATGGGGCGTGGCTGTATGACGCACAGTGGTTGTAATATTTTAGATCGTGTATCACAGGAGTCCACGTTTTACTAAGCTTGAAGCCATCTTCCCTGTTTATATTATTTAGATGTTCTATTTCTATAACTGCACGTATCATTCGCGGGAAGTAGTGAGGTATTCTGGCAAGTACTCTGGCGTGCTCAAATTCTAAAGTGTGCCCATTTGTAAACGTATGCTCAGCTACGGCTGATTTTGTGATGCGTTTGTGTTTGCAATCGCCTTTATGTTCTTGGACTCTTAGATCAACGGAACGACCAGTCTGTCCAATGTAACTTAATCCGCAAGAACAACGAATGCGATATACGCCAGCGGTTTTCAAACTTGGAATTTTGTCTTTTACCGATTTGAAGCTGTTACCCAAAGTTTCCTTGCTCGTGAGCACAGTTTTGATGTTGCATCGTTCAGGACACGTCCTATCTTATCAGTTGAGCCTTTAACGTAAAGTAGAAAATCTAAGCCTTCCAGAGCTGGAGATTCCTCTTTAGCCTTTTGTGCCATAGACTTGTCTAGCGCTTTTCGTATGGCGGTAGTTGGGTATCTTTTGTAAAGAGTCAAATAGATGTAGTTTTTCTCTCTCTAGATTATCTTCGTCTGGGATACGAACGGAATAGCGCTATTTTCCTCTACTTCCATTGTGAATCGTATGTTGGGGTGTACTGAATTCAAGTGTTTTAGAAACAGATTCAATATCTGCCATCCGTGTGACCAGATGACAAATGTATCATCTACAGATCTCAACCAGCAGGTCGCTTTTAGCTGCGCTTGTTCGAGAGCCTTGGTTTCAAATGCCTCTATGTAAATATTAGCGATAACAATTGATAACGGTGAACCCATAGCCGTTCCTTCTACTTGTACGTATATTTTATTGTTCCAACTGAAGTAAGTGTTTTCCAGTAAAATTTCGACAAGTTCAACTTGGTCTATGGGCAGGAGATCTTTGAGCATTACTAGCACCGCATTAACCGGCACATTCGTGAAGAGTGATACTACGTCGAAACTGACTAAGAGATCATATTTGTTTAACTTTATGTTCTTTAGTTTCTGGACAAAATCTGCTAAATCCTTGACAAAAGAGTCTGTTTTACCAGTTAGAGGCTGTAGTATAATGTTTAAATGTCTTGGCAAAGCATGTGTAGGAGAATTGATCGGGCTGACAATTGGTCTCAACGGGACGCCCTTCTTATATAGCGTAGGTAGACCATACATGCGAGGAGTTATTGCATTTCTAGGAATCAAGCGGTGCTTTAAAGTGGGATCGATACTATCAAAGCGTGTTATGGCAGAGGTTATCTTTGTTTTGAGAAAGATAGTGGGATTGCGGTTTAGACTTTTGTAGGTTGTACCAGATAGTAAGACACCTATCTTCGCATTATAATATTCAATGTTCATTGCATTTCCTTTGTCAGCTTTGAGAATGACAAATCTTTGTTCTTCTTTAATGCTCTAGCTGCCTCTCTCTTTGCTTTATTGATGTTGGAGCTGAGCGGTTTCGCTCTTCTTAAAATACAGGACACATCCGAAAGGATGGATGATTTCTGCATCTTTTCTGAGAAGTTTTTGGATTGCTGCTTCCACTTTACATATTATCTTCTCCACATGTATTTGTTTGGGGGCTACGGCCCGCTCCAATATCAATAAAGCAGCGAGCGAGGCAGCTAGAGCATTAAAAAAAACAAAGATATTGTCGTTCTCAAAGCCGGCAAAGGAAATGCTATTGTGATAATCAACACTGAAGATTATAATGCGAAGATAGAGGTCTTACTATTTGATACAACTTACAAAAGTCTAAACCAAAATCCCACTACCTTTCTCAAAACAAAGATAACCTCTCCATAAAACGCTCCAATAGTATCGATCTCACTTTAAAGCACCGCTTGATTACTAGAAATGCAATTACTCCTCGCATGTATGGTCTACCTAAGATACATAAGGAGACCGTGCCGTTGAGACCAATTGTCAGCCCGATCAATTCTCCTACACATGCTTTGCCAAGACATTTAAACATTGTACTACAGCCTCTAACTGGTAAAACAGACTCTTTTGTCAAGGATTTAGCAAATTTTGTCCAGAAACTAAAGAACATAAAGTTAAACAAAGATGATCTCTTAGTCAGTTTCGATGTAGTATCACTCTTCACCAAAGTTCTGGTTGATGGGGTGCTAGTAATGCTCAAAGATCTCTTGCCTACAGACCAAGTTGAACTTGTCGAAATTTGCCTGAAAAACACTTACTTCAGTTGAAACAATAAAATATACGAACAAGTCGAAGGAGCGGCTATGGGTTCACCGCTATCACCGGTTATTGCTAATATTTACATAGAGGCATTTGAAACCAAGGCTCTCGAACAAGCGCAGCTAAAACCAACCTGCTAGTTGAGATATGTAGATGATACCTTTGTCATCTGGTCACACGGACGCCAGACATTGAATCTGTTGCTAAAACATCTGAATTATGTACATCCCAACATACAATTCACAATAGAAGTAGAGGGAAATTGCAGTATTCTATTTCTAGACGTCCTGGTGAAACGCAAATCAGATGGTAGTTTAGGACATGCAGTCTACAGAAAGAAAACACACACGGACAGATATCTAAATGCTAACTCCCACCATCATCCAATGCCAAAAGCAATAGTTCTCCAGACTTTGACGACAAGAGCCGTTCCCATCTCAGATGAAGAAATTCCAGAGAGAGAAAAGTTACGTGTGTTTGACTCTTTACAAAAGAACGGATACCCAACTACCGCCATACGAAAAGCGTTCGACAAGTCTAGGACACAAATGGCTAAAGAAGAATCCCCACCTCTAGAAGGCTTAGATTTTCAACCTTACGTTAAAGGCTCGACTGATAAGATAGGACGTGTCCTGCAACGATGCAACCTCAAAACTGTGTTCACGAGCAAGGAAACTTTGGGTAACGACTTCAAATCGGTAAAAGACAAAATTCCAAGTTTAAAAACCGCTAGCATATATCGCATTCCTTGTTCTTGCGGCTCGAGTTACATTGGACAGACTGGTCGTTCCGTTGATCTAAGAGTCCAAGAACATAAAGGCGATTGCAAACACAAGCGCATCACAAAATCAGCCGTAGCTCAGCATACGTTTACAAATGGGCACACTTTAGAATTTGAGCACGCCAGAGTACTTGCCAGAATACCTCACTACTTCCCGCGAATGATACGTGAAGCCATAGAAATAGAAAAACATCCAAATAATATAACCAGAAAAGATGGCTTTAAGCTTAGTAAAACGTGGACTCCTGTGATACACGATCTAAAGCATTACAACCACTGTGCGTCATACGGCCACGCCCCATGGATTAAGTTGCACTCGAACGACCAATCAGCGTTACGCCACTCCGCGCGTCTGGCACAGACGACTATAAATAGCTCCACACCGACCTTCGGTTTTTCGTGTGACTTTCACTCTGAAGATGCAAGCTGCAAGGTCTTGCGAAACGTTAGTGAAAATGGATGCACAAACAGCAAAAAGGCCAAATCTGCCTAAGTATTCTCGTTCTCAAGATACTCAAACAACACGAGCCACTAAAGAGCATGGCCATTGCGCTGGTTTTCGCTCGACTTTATAAGGTGCAAGGCACATTAAGCCAGAGAATGCTGTATGTTCATCTACAAACACTACGCGGTCTAAGCCAAAATTCTATATTAAGAAGAATAATTCTGAAATTGTAGTTTGTAAATGGGTGTTTGAGCAGACTGCAGTAAACGCCTTATGGAATCCTAAGCAATGTTGAAGATCAAAGTCGACTACTCTACTTTTCTATCTTTACTGAAGCTTCTGTGGACAACAAAGACGAGCACAACTCATACTTAAAATGTTATTACTTTTGTGCCCTATGTTAGTCAGTAAGTCTTGCTTGAAAATGGGTGTCAAAGCGGATTGAAGGTCAACCTCTCTTGGAAGCGATGCCTCCACAATGGTAACCGTCTAAGATTTTCAAGTTAACGATTGACTCCTTTGAATTGTGGGCGTGTAGACTTTCCAAGGTCAAGGCCACATGCTCTGAATTTTTACGCTCTGGATAAATGCAGGAGAGGTTATGTCCCCACCATGCAGACCAACGCCAAGGCCAACAAATGTGTATTCATACAATATGTGGGAGAGGTCATTCTCTAACGTGCTCTCGTTCGCAACGGTCGGCTCAGGTGTTGTGAAGTGTGATACTTGTGAAAAAGTTGTGTTGTCGACGTCTAAGGGTAAGTTTAGTAAACTTAGCCTAAAGAAAATCGAAGAGGGTAATGTTGAACTCTGTGTTTGCACGAAACCGAGCGGCTCATCCTCCAGGTCCGCAAAGGCAGCACCACAAGCCAAAGCTAAAATTATGAACGATGTGGTATTGGCTCCTGCACATACTATTGTCGATTTTATTTCGGAGCTTGAGGCCAACAGTAGCCATATAAGCCAAGGCAACAACAAAAATTTTGAGAAAAGCCCTTAAGGCACCAAAACGGAAGAGTGCTGCAAAATTCAATTTCGACAACTACATTGCCCAGATTGGGAACAAACCGGGGACTTCGAGAAAATCGCAGGATGTTCAGGTTGCAGGGATGGATCTGACCACCTTCGATAGGAAGCAATAAAACTCAATAGTCTTCTCCACGAATATTTATTTTAAAGTTATGGGTGGCGACATGTTTCGAAAAAAACTGGTTTCATCCTCAGACCATATTGATGATTAGTAGTAGAAGCACTTGTAAAAGTGAAGTTAAAATGAAGTTAAGATTTTCAAACGTTAAAGACGAGGTAGGAACAATATTAAAAAACACACCACATTGGAGAAGAAAAATTAATTAACAAGCAAACTACGTTATAAAGATCGTTGTACCTACTGGTTAATACATCAAAATTTAAAAATTTAAAATTAAGCAAGTAAAAGAGTAGCTGTCATTGAATACGAACGGCACTTAGACCTTCGATAGTCAAATAGTTGTTGATTGGTATACGCCGAAAGTGCTCAAAATTGTGGAGAAAAATTCAAACTTTCATAAGCAAGATTTAAGATCGCAGTCCCCAGATTGGTCTTAAGTGGCTAAAGATATGTTGAATGAGGAATTCGAATTTGACGAAAATTGGGAGAGTCTTGGCAATTCATTTTCCGGTGGTGGTGTAGGACCAGAGTTGACAAGCCTAATAAACGAACTGGGCATCGACGTCGTCTCAGGCTCAAGGCGATTGACCGGTCGTAATTCGGAACCGTCAACAACAAAAACCGCAAGACGGGACCGACGCCCCATTCGTTAGCAGACAGGCCTTTCCGGTAGCGGAAGGGGCAAGTATTACACTACCAGCTCCTTCTTCCACTGTCGCGTCTTTGGTTGCTAAAAATGAGATAGTTGAAACTGGGGTGTCGACTATCTCACGATCGGAAGAACAAGATAAACCAAATTCAGAGGGGCGGAATGAAGATAGCGAGAATGAAGACAGCGTGAATGAATAGAGAGTGAATGCTTCGGCCTCGTCGTTGACCCAGAAACTTGTCGAAGACTTGGACGACGCATTCTTTGAGTTGGTTAGCCAATATAACGACGCGCGACAAGCTCAGAGCAATCTTCGCGACCTCGAAACTGAACTGCCTCAGCTTGAAAAGAACTTAAGGTGCTGCTTGAAAGTTGTGAATTGAGAGGAAACCTCGCTGGCGGTTACAGCAACCGTGTGATGCAGATGCAACAGGTAACTCGAGGGTTGCGTTGACCTCATACAACGCTAGGACACGGTACTGAAAAAGATGGTTGGTTGCAGTCATTGGTACAGGCAGCGCTTCGGTAAATGATATGTAAGTAATAAGTTCTAACATCTGACATCTGTAACAAAAAAAAAACCTAGTACTCCATCCTCTCCAGGGTGCTAAGCACCTGGGTATTCAGCTAGAGGTTTAATCCGTTGTGGTATTAGCTCTCAGTTGTGTTTCGTGTGCAACCCTCGATCTGAGTAGCGAAGAGCATTATTGTATTTGAAAATTACCATAAGCAGTTAAAATTACCGTTTGTCGCTTATGCTAATTTCGAAACAATTTTAGCACCGGTTGAGGAGGGGAACCAACACAAGCCGTATTCTTTCGCGTATTATTTAAAATGTTCTTTCGACGATAGTTTGTCCAAATTCGAAATGTATCGGTGTGAGGATGCTGTGAACGTGTGTTAAGACTCCCGACGTTTGATTGAACAAAACTTCGCTTTCGTATTCTTACGACCGTCCCCTGTGACAATACCTTCTAATTCAAACCAATTTCAAGACAGATATCGACATCTGTTGCCCTAGTTGTGCCTTAAGGCACCTTTTCATATTATTCACTAAATTGTCCCGTGCTGGACTCAGCGTTTAGTCCACGTTTTGTATTCGAGCTAGCCAAGGATGGTTTCGAATTACCTTCGCTCGGCGCCTCTATGTCGACTCCGGGGCTTCCTCGTTATAACCGCCGCGTTGACTTAAAATGATGCAAGTTTAGGCATCACACATATATGTGGTGTAAGTTGAAGGGAGATAGATACATAAATAGGGTGCTGTTGAATCAGTTCCGTTTAAGACTTTTGCTGAACGTGTGGGTATGTAGTACTCAACGTAACAACCCTTGTCGTTAATAGGGGTGTGTCCCTGCCCTCCGGAGGTTGGTTGTAAATTACGTTCTACGCGCTTTGTTTAGCGATTGCCGTTAAATACGTGCATACGTTGTTGTAGGCGGATCTTCAAAGGAAAGCGCGTTCTAAGCATATCTACAGGGTGGATTTTTGTCGTCTGTCGTTCCGATCCAGTCCCTAATCTTCTTGGTAAGGATTTCATTATAACACCTCCTTGGCTAAGTTGGATGACCACCCTGTCATACGTTAGAGCAGCCCCTATTTGGCAGTATCTTTAAGCAACCTCGCTAAGGCCCTCCCAGCCTGTTTTCATAGGAAACTGCAATTGTTGGAGCCTTACGCCAACAAAAAGGTACTGTGAATTGTTATGTTTTAAGAGTGCTATTTGTTCTAAAAGTGGTATGCGTATCGTAAACATTTGATGGACAATGCATGCTATTTTATACCTTATAATAATGAACAGGTACCGCTGGCTTTGAGTTGTACGAAACGTTACATATATTGCGGTAACCTGACTCCAAATACAGAGAAAAACTTAAAAGGGTGTTCTATTCTTGTAGCTTCTTGGATTCAATTACCAAAAGATTTCAGTAGACGTTTTGTCCCCGTCTAATGATACTTAACCACTGTGAAACGTTGACTAACCCCTATTTCAATGCATATTACATGTCCAGATCTATGTGTGTAAATTTTGAGTTAATAGATCACTTTAATTTAACTCAACTGTTGTACTTTATTTGTGTGTTTATTTAAAGTGACAGGAACTTCTTGTCGCGCTGTGTATACTCCATTGTACAGGGTCCAAACAACCGCAGCAGGAACACCCAAAGGTCAACAGCTGTGGGGCGCCTCTCGGGATAGCAACGCAACGCACGGCTGTTGGATTTCGGCTTTTGCCCAATGGTCTGTTGAATTGATATTTAAATCCCCAAAAGTCGTGCCATGGCGCCTGTCAAATCTTCTTTTAACCAAGTATCATCAACTATCTTTATCGTGGTACCTCACCTTGAACTGTGTCCAGTCGATCGAACCTTCCTCCCAACTGAGTTCTTAGCCGGAGCCAAATGGGCTGGAAAGATCAGGCAGGGGCGAGTGTTGCTACGTAAATTTATTAGGGGTCTTAACGACGTTTTTATACGATAACACGTGTTTGTTGAGCGTCTAGATGCAGAAAGCAGTGTTAAAAGTGCAGAAGGCTCAAAGCTTTTGTAGGACTCGCAGCGGGGCCCCACAACCAACGGACAGATAACTTGATCAACAAGCTATACATTAATATCTAAGGATTTCTTCAAATGAACCCATTGTCGAAGATATCAAGAGGGTCAGTTAAATCTTCGAAAAGCAACCGAACCAAATAGCATTTCACCTGAGATATTCAGATTCTACTCCTCTAGCACCGCACATTTACTGCATCAACTCATACAGACTATTTCTTCTTCACCTGCTTCGACTGGTAATTATATCTTAGACCTGTTTCATTCGTATCATTATTATTTATTTTCTTGGAATGTAGACTGCCAGCTATTTCGCTTGCGTTGGGTGATTTGCCGGGTAGTCTTTTCGTATTTGGTCTTCCATTCCTTACTATTTTTGCTAGTCTGTGATCCGCCTTGCGATTAAGATGTTTATTCCATATTCTTCGTCGTTGTCTTGTCCATTTAATTATGTCTTCGATGTGGCATGTTACTCTTACATCATCGTTTCTTACATGGTCTAGTAAAGTTTTTCCGTATTTTCTTCGTAGGGTTTTCATTTCACATGTTTTTAATGCTCTCTTTGTTATCGATGTGTGGGCTCTAGCTTCAGCGGTATACGTAACAATGGATCTGACACAGTTTTTTAAATTCTAGATTTACCCTCGATCGACATGTTTTTATTCCGCCACATAATATCTCGCTTGCATGCGGAGATGTGAATTGCTTTATTCACTTGGTTGCGAATTTCTTCTTTTCGATTTCCAAGCGCTGTGATGGTTGCTCCTAGATAAGAAAATGACATGACTTGTTCTATTAGCTGGTTATCAACTATAAGCTTGCATCGCATAGGCTCTCGGGCAATGGATAGACACTCCGTTTTCGTGATAGATATCTGCACATTCTACTTTCTTGCAGTTTTTGCAGTAATAAAATAAATATTATTTAAAAGTGTTGTTCGTTTAATTGTAATTAAAATCTAAAAAACTAGAAGCATATACCTAGCCACAAGCAATGATCTTGTATGACTACTTTATAGAGTAGAGTCGACCGATCTGAAATCACCTCCCACCACTTAACTTTAAGTCCAAGGTCAATTCCATGATCCAAGATCAAGCACACTTTTAAGGTCACTTTCAAGGTCAAGCTCACGTTAAAAATCACGTTTAAAGACCCAGTTCTGGATCACGACGACGTTCAAGGTCAATGTCACTTTCAAGGCTACGTTCAAGGCCAAGCTTACGTTCCAGATCAAGCCACGCCTCACTACAAGACCTCGATTTTAAGCTCAAGGTCAACCATATGTAACCTTGAAATGAGAAAGTAAAATCGCAAAGAAGAGTCTGCAACGGTAGTAGCGTCCGATAATTGCTCACATACAGGGTGTTAATTAAGTACGTAGACAAACTTTAAGGGGTTATTCCTTGATCAATTCTAAGATAAAAAGTTCAGACAAACATGGGGCTTAAACGGCTTTGTTTTCAAAATACAGGGTGTTAAAGTTTAAACAAAAAATGTTTTTTCAAGAAATTCGAAAACTGCTGAAGGTAAAACTTGGTGTAGGTTAGTATTTCATAAAGTGGCATTGTTCGGTCAAAATAAATTTAATTTATTTTCACCAGTGGCGTGCATCATGGCAAGCTCAGGTACCTTATTTTAGACAAATCTGGCACGCCACTGATTTTTAGGCAAAAGTTTTGTAGCTATTGTAAGATTGTTTGTTACTAAATAATATTTTTTAAAACTTCTTTAAGCTTTATTTTGAAAACGAAGCCGTTTAGAACCCATTAAAGTCCAATGAACGAAATTGCTGTTACAGATTTTTCCGTTTTTCTCGAAAAAGGTTTATTCTATCAAAAAAATAAACATACATATTTTGAATAGTTTCGATGGATGAAGCTAAAAAACTTGTATTGACTAAAACACAGTGGCGTACCAGACTTTTCTAAAATAAAGTAACTGAGGTGGCTCCGATGCACGCCACTGGTGGAAATAAATTAAATTTATTTTGACCAAACAATGCCACTTTATGAAATACTATCATACAGCAAGTTTCATTAGTATACCTCTAAGCGTTGTCCAGATTTTAAAAAAATGTTTTGTTTAAACTTCAACACCCTGTATCTTGAAAACGAAGCCGTTTAGGTCCCATGTTTGTATGAACTTTTTATCTTAGAATTGATCAAGGAATCCCCCCTTAAAGTTTGTCTACTTACTTAATTAACACCCTGTATGGAAGCCTTGTTGAAAGCTATTGAGATAGTCCAGAGTAAGAAAGGAACTGAACCGTTTCAGAGCCCACAAGGGGACGGTATCTCCCAGTTTGGAAATCACTAATGTACACCAAGCAATAGGAATTTTTACCTAGAAGAAATCAAGTAGTTTTGCAAATTGGTAATTTGGCACAGTTTTATATCATGAATAACATACTGAATTTGCGACCTTTGTGGTACAAAATCAGTTTGTTAATAGTATCTCTTTTACAAGTATCTCATAGACGACAACTAGTTATTATAAAAATTACAAAAAAGTACATCCAGTACGTTCAAAGACACTACGGCTCAAACGCAATTATTGTATTCGACGAATATACAGCTGATGTAGCTAACAAAAAACGTTAAAGTGCAGAACGACTTTTGCGATCAGAAAGGCAAACTTCTCGCGGATGTATTTATCGACGAGTTCATGACCACTACATACACACAGGCAAGATTTCTGGCCAACGAAGAAAACAAGAATCAGCTTTTTCCATGATCAAGAAGAGATCGAGAAATAAAATTTTGCCGTTCAACAGGCAACAAAAGATGCTGGCACATTGATCGTAAGGACAGCGATCAATATGTTATCATTTAATTCTGTTTTTATTATAACAGGAGATCTCGATGTCCTTGCTCTCTTAGTAGCACTAGCGACAGGTTATCCAAATATGTATTTTCTGAAACCAGATGGAAAAGAACTGCAGGAAAAGTTTACTCCATGTCAAAGAAATAGTGGAAGATAAAATATATTCTGCACGCTTTCAGCGATTGTGACATGACGTCTACATCTTCGGTCAAGGCAGGGAGATGTTTCAAAATTTCGAGGTGTTAAATCAGACAAGTGTTCAAGGAAGAAACTGTTGCTTTCGACATTGCTGCAGCAGGAAAACTATTCTCAACTGAACTGTATAGACATTCTCAAAAAATAGAGCTTTGAATTTTCTCCGGAAACCACAACAGTAACAGCACAACAGCATTCGCTCCGAACTTATCAACAAGTTAAGACTTCACAATGATGGTGTTTACAAAAACCCGGAAAAATGGTTTTGAGCTCTTCAAGAAAATGAACAAATCAAAACTGTCATTAACAAACTGTCAGCATATAAAGATACTAAGGAAGAGGATTCTGAAGAGGAAAGTACAAAAGAGCAGGATGATATTCATCCAAGCACTACAGAAGTAGATGTCAACGAATCTGCTCCCTCCAGAGCATTAAAACGAAGAAAAGTATAAAAATCCACCAAAACCACTAATGTGGATTGCGCCTACTAGGGCAATCACAATAAAAAACACCATTTATTCTACCTCGTGGCCGTGTGGAAATGATTATAAATGATAATAAAAATAACTTATCAATAACCAGTACAATTTCGCGTGACAAGGGAGTATTTATGCAATTTTAAGAAATAAATTTATTTCATGTGAGATTAACTCTAAAATTATTTGCTTTACAAAAAAAGTTTTAGATCAAGCTCGTAGAGACTTTCCACAATTTTTATAATTTTTTCGTCTATCTGTCTGTTCGTCTGTTGACGGTATAGCTCAAAAGCTATTGCTTGATATTTTGCATGCGAATTATATGTTTACCTAGCACACCAAATCGAATCTATTTGCGGTCAAGTATGGACAGGGTGAGCACCTTGAAAATGATTTTGTCTATTTCTGCCTTAAGCGTGGAATAGATAAAAGTAATAATTTGGACACAGCCCAGGCTTTACCTTTGACGAAAATGAGACTCAACAAATACATGGTAAAAGACACAAAAAAAGGCAATAATAAGAGTGTTGTATGTAAGGGGTGAATTGTGCGATGCTCCCTGCAAAGCGTTGAAATCACTTTCGCAGGTGCTGAAATAGCTGATTTTCCCACCGTCTGCAATGTTCTTTTTATTTGCAAATTGATGTAATTTGCATTACCAAGTGTTCCTTTTCATTGTATTAGTAGTATTAAGAACGTTAGGATATTTCCCCCTAGTTTCCTTTGATTTTTAAAAATTTCTAATGTCACTACTTACGGGGGAAGTTCTAAGAAAAACACTTTACAGAATGTTTACAATTTTTAAAGAGAAATCATTTCAGATAAAAATCGAGTAAGAACTTTACAAGCCTTTTACAAAAAATATAGATTATTAGGCGTACTACGAATTATATTTAGGAAGAGAATATAATTATTTAAAAAATATACCAGAAAAAGGATAATGCTATTTTATTACTTCAATATCAATGTTTGCTCTCAATGCCCTTTTTGTTGCCTTTTATGCTTAAAAACGCACGACATAAACAAAAAAATCAACTGACATTTACAAATTATTTTATTTGACAGGCGAACAAAACAAGTTAGCTTGTACCAACATCGATAATAGCGAGTCGCTATACAGATTGCGGCAGGTAACTAGGACCATAGTAAAAGCAAGGGGACCTTACATGTAGCCGTAATTGTATTTAAAAAAATTTAAAAATCGAATATATCCCTTGCATTTATAATGATCCTAACGACCTACCGCTATCGTACATTGATTGTTCGTTTATTAAACGCAATTACGGCCACATGTAAGGTCCCCATGCTTTTTCTATGGTCCTAGTTGCTTCCCGCAATCTGTATGTCAGTATGGTAAAAGGTTCTATTAGCTAATTAGCCTAAATTAAAAAGATAATGATTGGCTCAAAGTTGAACTAATTACACACACCGGCAAAATTAGATGAACACAAAAAAGTCTTATTTTGGAATGTTCTGTAGCATTATTTAACTGAATTATGTTTTAAGCTTTAATGTTAGCAATAGTACACACCTTCAGAGAATAACAATTAACGATATAACAGATGAACCTACCTAATTAAAACAGTTTACTGAGAACAATGAAAAGCTTCAGAATAAAAACAATTATCTTCTCCTTATAAAAAGTAATTTTTTTTATAATGGTATTAAACATATGGGTGTAATTAATAACGCGTGTTACCCCCACGAGCTCTGATTACTGCTTCCATACGTCTATTCATACTATGGATGATGCCATCGATGGTTTGTTTAAGCAAAATGTTCCACTCTGTCACTAGTGCCGTCTTTAGCTCATCTAGGGTTTGTACCGATGGATTGCTGGCCTGGACCCGTCTCCCCTATATATCCCATATGGGATTCATATCAGAAGAACGTGCTGCCCAATTCGGGGCATGAATACCAACTTCGAGTAGGTAATCCAAAACACAGCTGGCAGCATGGGAGCGAGCATTATCCTGCATTAAGACAAAATCCTCCCCTATAAATGGGGCAAATGGCACAACATGTTCTTGCAGAATGTCTGTAATATACCGTGCACCTGTCAGGGAACCTCCTGCAATAACCACTAATTTCGTACGTGCTCCCAAACATATCCCACCCCAAACCATAAGTGAGCCTCCTCCATATGAGACTGTGGGAACCATGGGACATTGTAAATATTGCTCCCCTCAGCGTCTCCATACTTTCTCTCTACCATCAATCACATTTATACAAAATCGGCTTTCGTCGGTGAACAGAACTTTGCCCCACTGCTCCAAAGTCCAAAATCGGTGTTCACGTGCAAACTCCAATCTTGCTGTACCATGCTGTACGTCAAGTTTTGGCCCTTTTGCAGGAATTTTGGAAGTCAATCCAACATCGTTCAGTCTTCTCCTAACTGTTCTTTCACTTACACTTACGTGACGCACATCTTCTAAGGCATTTCTGGTCTGAACAGCCATTAAACGTCGATTTCTGAGAGTCTGCAGTATAATAAAGCGATCATCCCTTGCAGTTGTTGCTCGTTTCCTACCTTGCCCACGTCTGTCTAAACCTTTTTACATAGCGATGTACAACAGATATCGATAAGTGTAAGTGTAGCCATTTTCGACCATTGTTAGAGCTCTAGCGACATCAGTTGCCGTTAAATCGGGCATTTTTTACAACAACAGAAAACAAAATCGCAAACCCTCGTTGCAAACTAACCAAGAAATAAGCACTTGTTTTCAAGAACACAAAAACCCAAGCAATATGTCAACAATAAAACAAATGATAATTAGGCTCAAATAGGTGGCTAAATTTAATGTTAGATTGCTATTTTTTATTCATTACACGTGCAAAAGTAACATTTATAACCAAATTGAGTCATATATATCCTAAAACATAGGGAATAGTATTTTACATGATACGTGCGGGAACAAGAATTTTGGGAACGCGTAGCGCGGTTTGCGATTCGAGTGCGCGTAGCGCACGAGATTTGCATGCACTACAAGTTCCCATTACTTGTTCCCGCACAAGACATGTATGCTATTTTTTGCACAACTGCTAAAAGTAAATCATATTTTAATATGAATTTATTTCGATATTCTTCGTAAAAAAAATTTTTTGACATTTATTATGTCGGTAAAGTAGGTATCTAGCTAAGTAGTTGTCAGTTCTAACAAAACTTTTAAATTGATTGATTTATATGCGTTCGTTGCAATAGATACAATCATTTTACGTTTACTACAAAATAAAAAGTTACTTTACCAGTGGCAAAATTCGTTGACGTACCTCGGTGCTATTTAATAACAGCTAGAAATGCAGGGTGTAGCGACATCGACACTCTACGAACATCGGCGATGCAGAGCAAAAATTGCTGTCAGATGGCGCTGTATTAATTGTCAGATTTTAATTTAATATTTTTTGAGGTAATTTTAAATATTTTGAAGTAAAAAATGGCAGTAAATTACATTTTCTTTATATATCTTTAATATTATAGTAACTATTTTAATATGGAATTATCAATTAGCCTGAGAAAAAACGGTGCGTAAATCACGCACGTGTGTGTCAAAGTAGTAGAATGACCGTAAATAAGGCGTTTCCGTGATTCGATAGAGTGCGCGAAAACGTGGTTTGTACGCAAGGAGTGCAAAATAGTATATTGTATGTTAAGAGCTGAAAGTGCATTCTTGGCGCTTGCGCATGAATATTGCTGGTTGAGGCAAAGCCGAAACCAGCAATCATGCAAAAGCGGCAAGCGCACTTTTAGCTCGAAATATACATACTATTTTTTCGACGACTGAGCATATTATTAAAGGAAAATATCAAATTTCATTTTATCGCAAAAATTTATTGACAATCAAGTTAACATTACTCGCGCAGTCTATTAGACATGTGACGCGATTATTTCGACAAATGACGGGTGTTGTCAAGGAAACATTCGGACGTGGCTACCTATTTTGTTCACGCGGAAACCCAAAACGCTCGGCGAGCGGCAAAATGATGAAAACGCACGCTCAGCGGCAAATGTCAACTTTCTGTTGTCAAATGACAGTGAGAAAAATCTACTTTCGATGTCAGTCGTCGAAAAACTATTTTTTCAAATTAGTTTTCAGCAAATCTAGCAACAAACTACGCAATTTCTATAGCGACTACTTGTTTTTTAAATCGGCAGTGAAGAACGTCGAAATCGTATTTTACGACTGTTTGTAAGTGGCGGGGCGACAGATAAGCGACCAGAGCCAGTAGATATAGAAGAGTACCGCCACGTCCGCCATGTTTATTCCTCTGACATATGCGTCACTTTGAGGTTTGTAACACAATTCCGTCAAGGTGACGTTCGTTGGCAATCCAAAACTTTACTTAAAATTGGCAAGACTGTAAGTCTATGTCAAATTTGAGGTTAGTAGGTTAGGTTTTGTATCAGTTTTGACAAAAACTAACGCAAAACATAACCTGCTAACCTGGAATTTGACATAGACTTACAGTCTTGCCAATTTCAAGTAAACTTTTAGACATAACTCAATCATCTATTGCTGATGGGAACAAAAATGGCGGCGAGGGCGGCATTTTCACGAATCAAAGAATGGCGGTACTCTCCTATATACACTGGCTCTGTAAGCGACAACCGACTTCAACATAATCTACAAAAGTTGCTTAAAATTTCATGATTTCACGATTTCTCGATGTAAAAATGCATATTGTACCTCTCGGCACTGAAGTTCTTTTTTATCCTTCATGTGGCTTATTTGCTTTAGTCCTACGGGCCTCGGCAACTAGATCTACATTCGTGATAAAATTCTGGATTTTCATTGGTCACTTTTTAACAGATGACAGGTGCATTGAATAGTCACTTATAATGCCATGAGTAGTCAAAGTTATGTTGAATATTTTTGCTTGCTGTGGTATCACGAATGTCCATTGCGCTTAGGTTCGATTAGGACGAGTGCGCAATGGACAGTGAGAAGTAGTGATACCACCGCAAAAATATTCTACTTAACTTTGACTAAGAATGGCATTCGAGGGACTATTCAATGAACCAAACTACTTTTTCAAATTAGATTTTAGTAAATCTAGCAACAAACCACGCAATTTCTATAGTAACAGAACACTAATATTGACTTTTTCTAATAAAAATAACATTTGTTTAAAATAGTTACTTGAATACCTTCTAGGATATTTTTTTGATTGGTCAAGAGACATCAAATTCTGGATTTTCAATGGTCACTTCTTGACAGATGACAGGTGAATTGAATAGTCATATATAATACTATAAGTAATCAAAGTTATGTCGATTATTTTTGGTATAGTAGGTACCATGAAGGTCCATTGCGCCTGGGTGCAAATAGGACGAGTTGCTGAGCAACGAGTCCTATTGCAGACGCAATGGACATCAGTATTGCCACCCCAAAAATAGTCTACGTAACTTTGAATATGAATAGTATTCGGTAAAATAATCCCATTTTTCCAATTAAAAAGGCTCAACATTTAGCTACACATGTTAAAAAGTAGTTTTTGTACATCTTTAATAAAGATTTTTTTCTGAAATAGTCAAGAAAGCGGATCATGTCAAGACTCAATTTGATCTTCAAAGTATCACTTTACGGGACTAGTCGCTTTTGAGATTTTTGCAAGACTAGTCATTTTTACTTTACTGTATCTGTGTGACCGGTCATCTTCAGCGTGCGCCTTGATGCGATAGAATTTTATTTTTAAATTTTTAAAGAACGATTTCAGAAGAAAATGTAATACATTACACAGCATGAAAGTGTCTATGCTTGACTCGGAGGGTTTGAAGAAGTTCAACAAGCCTCCTCATCTGTCAAGTATCACTTCCATGAATATACTATTACAGTGTTATCCAAAAACTAGATTTTTTATTTTTAAGCATTTGTCAAAAATTTTCAAAAATTACAAATTCTACCGAAACCATACAAAGTAGAGCGTTAGTTCAAGAAATAAATTTTCTCTAAAATTTTAAGCTTAATTTAAAAATTTAATAATATACCGGGTGTTCTATTTAAAATAGGAGTTAATATAAAAAAATAGGGAAAAAACAAAAGAAATCCATTTTAGAGGTATTCAACTGGAAAATCACCTATCTCACATCAATACACATTAAAAATGTAATAAAAATGTAAAGTTTGAAAAAAAATCGTTAGAGCCGTTTTTGAAAGCATCGACAAAACTGAAAAATCACAAGAGTAAACGCCATACTTCCGATTAAGCGATTTTTTTCAAAAGCTTGCTGTCGCATCTAAATAGTACACAAAACTTATATAGGAAGTTTCACACACAGACAGACCAATAAACAAAAACATGTTTTTTGGGTTCAGGGGACTCTAAAACGTGAAGATCTGTTGAAAACTCAATTTCGAATTTTTGGGGGTGAATTCAATACTTTCTTTATCGTAAAAGGAAGTAAAAATGCGAAGTATATGGTATAGAATGAAAAGAATTTCGAAACAAACTGATGGCTATCGATAGCATCCACAAAGAACAAAAGATGCAAATTTGAAGAATGGACAGATTTTCCTACTTAGGAACAGTAATAACATGACAACCCGGAATGACAGACGAACTTGAAGCAAGAATAATGGCATGCAGCATGTGTGAATACGCGTTAAATGAAATGCTAGAAAGTAAAGAAGTATCTGGAAAAGTAAAAATACGGGTGTATAAGACAGTGATAGGGCCGATAGCCACGTACTGAAGTGAAGTGTGGACGCTGAAACAAACGGACCAGAACGTTTTGGGAGTGTGGGAATGGAAAGCGCTAAGGAAGATTTTGGGAGGAAGAAAGTGGTATGGCAAAGAAGAACTAACCGCGAAATAAGAAAACTGTACGAGACGGCATTCGAGTTTTCTTATTATTGAATTGTCGAAGGTTGCAGTAAGGCTAACTAGGTTTACCTAGTTCATCTAAGTACCTCCTTCTTCTCCTGTTTTTTTTTTAAATTTTTATCGATTAGCATAGCTATTCATGTATTGCTAATTGACGTTAGTATATGAACTTCTTCGTGTCTATTTTTGGGTTTGATTCTAACATTATAAGTTTGGTTTCTCTGCTCGACAAGTTCTTGCCTTTCTTTTAAAGAGATTATGTCTTTTATTAATCCAGCTTTGTTTTTCTAGTTCGTTTCCAATCACAGCATGGTCTTCGGTATAGTAGCTACTGTTATTCTATCACACTCGAGAATGGTATGTTTGATAAAGTCCATTATTTGGTAGTACCAATTAATCTTTTAGTGCACTGCGGTGTTTTTGTTTAAATACATCTGTCTTATAAATATTTTGCTTATGTTCTTTAATCTCTGTTAGCATTGTGTCTTCTATTCCATTTAAGGATGAGTACGTGACAGTTGGGTCACGGTGGGTTCCGGTGGTGCCTCACTGCCCACCCATTTGAAAGATCTAAAGCTGGATCTGGAGGCCATTGTACTTCTGTGTGGCAGCCTGCAGCGACGGAGCTTCGCACCTATGTTGTGGTGTGAATGTTGTGTCTACAGTCAATTGCGTGTCTGCGTGTATAGGCGACCAAGTAGAACTTACTTGTAGTTCCTCGATCGTAAAAGTACTTTCAAACCTAGGAATTAAAAGTGTTGTCTAGCAACATATACCTTACTGTACTAGTATCGGTAAGGGAAACGTCAATTCCAACTACAGCTTTTGGTATTAAAAGTAATGTCTTTGAAGACGGTTGTCGGAATGTTTTTGCGAGAAATCAGTATTTATCCCTTGTTGTAAGCTATTGTAGTCAATTTTCATTTATTTCTTTTGTCTATTATTCTGATTGCAACATATTATATAAATTATTTCACGTGCAAAACATACTGTATTTTAGAGTTTTTAGTTCTGTTGCGGGTCCTTTATTGGTTTGAATATTGTACATTCTGTTCTATCTGAATAATAATTTTCAAATAAAAACTGCGGTTCATGTCGTGAGTAAATGATCACGCCGTGAACATGAGTGAACGTGAGCGTGTGCGTGAGTGAACGTGAGTGTTTAAAGCAAGCGGGAAACGTGCGTGACGTGAGTAAATACTCACTCAGGCGCCCATCTCTAATTCCATTATTGATTTTTGTTCTTGCTGTGTTTATTAACGGTATACCTGATAACATTGGTATAGCCTCAGTTGGTTCAGTGCAATAGACAGTGTAATGCTTTATTGCCAGTTTTCTTTGCATTTTTATCAACATCTTTTTATATTAGTGTTTTTGTATTGCTTCCTGCCAAATCGGGAATCCGTATAACATCATTAATATTATTACCGTCACCAATACTTTCCCCTTTCCTGCTCTAGGTCCTACGATGGTTACCACAATTCTATTTAATGATTTTGTTATATCTTCTGGCTTTTCTACCACGGCCTTTACGTATTCTGTTATTACCATGCATGATAGAAAAGGATCCGCAAATATTATAGCTCCTACATTTATTTATATATTTGTCTCTGAACACAACATCATAATACGTGTTCTACAAGATCGGTCGCAAGATCGAGCCTTGTGATACTCCAGGTCATTTGCAGTTCCGAATAGTTTCCTATCAGTATATTTCAATATTACAGATAGTTTATATTTATTTTTACCAGATATGCCTCTATATTCCTTTCTTGTATTTCATCATTAATTACTCTCAAAGGTATGCTGTTGAATGCATTTTTCACGTCTAGTGTTAGCAGCGGACAATATTCTCGTTGTTGCTATTTTTCTTTATTTCTTCAACTTTTCGGATTACTTTTTGTAGTAAATTTACAGCTGAACTCCCTTTTCTACGGCCGTACTGACTTTTCGAGTCCCTCCTTCTTTTCTAGATGTTTATTTATTTGTTCACACACTACCTGCTCTAACAATTTGCCTGTTGTATCAGATAAACACATTGTACTCTATATTATAGCTACATCTTCTTATCTTTTAGGTTTTTCGAAAAGTATCAGTCTCGCCATTTACAAGTTTAGGGAATTTTTCTGCCATCAATAGGTCGTTTCGGAGTTGTAATATCTGTTTCGTCCATGTTTGGTTCATCCTGCTGCGATGCAGTCTTGTCCTGTAGCCTTTTAGATCTTCATTTTTGTAGCTCTGTGGTCTGTGAAGGAAATTTTGCATTCTTCTTGTACTTGGAGGCATTGCATTCTATAGTCTCATTTCTTGGGAATATATTTTTTTACTATGCCAACCAGTCGACCAGCTTATTCTTTCACGATTCTACTTTAGTCTTGTCATTTTGCATGATTCATTTACCTTTTTAAAGAAGAGTCTGCTTTAATTTTATGTTCCATTCATGTCTACCCTAAATTTGGTGTCGGTGTAGTCAATGTTTCTGTTCTGTTCCTCTTACAACTTTTACAGCATAGGTCATCAAAAATTGCTATTACATATCCTTATTAAGCTTAAAATAATTTAAGTCTATTTTTATATATAAAAGCAGAATTAAAACAAAGATAATGAAAGCTAAATTAAGCTTCAAAAATTATTTTTTTTTAGCTGCCTCTCTATCTGATATAGTATCGAAAATCGTAGTAGATTTGCATATGCCTTTATTTTAAAAAAAATCAGGTAACTAAGCATATTAAATTACAACACTTTCAACGCTAACATTAGACAATCGTAGGCTTCAAAGTTGAGTTTGAGTCACCTAACTATAGTGGCAAAATATGTATTAGCAATGCAATATTTAAATTAGGTTTAATAAGTATTATTTATTATATGAAAACGTTATTAATGAGAACACTGTTACACACGTACATTTGATTTTGGAAAACTTTTGCAATTAATTAATTTAAGTATCATTAATGTGACGAGTAGGCCGAGCGTTACTGCAACAGCGGTAAATAACTAACGCAGTTTTTCCTTCACATAGAAAACAAGATATTTAAAAAAACTGGCTTCTTGCTACTTTTAGAGACCTGCGATGTGGGTATTCCCATGTAAAGTTTTAAATCATTACCAAGCTTTTGTAATTTTTTTTCAATAAAGTTAATGGTTTTTACGCTCATTATAGTAAACTTTGGATTTCAAGCATTTAAATAATTTCAAGTTCGAATTATTTTGATAGGGTTCTTCAAGCTGGCATGTGCAATGTATAAAATTACATAAATATATGTAACTGCTACACATTTCATTCTAAATCTACTTGTACTTACGCAGCTGTAGCCCTTGCTAACTTACATCATTGCAAAATGGAAAGTCACAGATGTAATACAAAAATATTATTTTTATAACTAACTGTTTGGATTGGATACCTGAGTAGTCTACCACTTTAATTAAACACTCGATGACGGTAAATGGGCTGTAATTTGATTATAATTTTTTTATTAGGTAATTTCGACACCTAGTTTTATTAACATCATTTAGAGGCAGTATGTAATTATAGAATATTTAAATAACCACGTCAACGAATTCATTCGTGAAAAAGTATGAATAAATGAAATATTCACTATGGGAACCAACAATAGCAATCCATCTTTATGTTTAATATGTAATAGACCAACGCCTTAATAAAACCTCTGACCGATAATTTTGTGTCAGGTGAAAGAAACGGAAAGATATTTCACAGTCACAATTGATCTGAACTGGTACTGTATGTAGTTTAAACTGCCCACCGGTAAGTACAATAGGAACATATTTATTTCTTAATTATTTCTTTGCCATTCTCTAATATTATTGTTATTACTTTAAATAAAACCAGTATAGGTTGTTATTTGGAAAATAATTTAAAACATAACTTCCTCTTTATAGGATCTTAGACTATAAAATCCTTACTACTTACTTTTCGGAGTTACAACCCTTTATGGGATTCACCCTTTTTACAATTTTCTTCCAATACTTGCTATCTGCTATCACTGTTAGTTCAGTTCTTAAGTCGCATTATTCGTAGATGCTGTAACACCTAATATCTCAATCTTTCTCACAAAATGCCCCTTAGTCTAATCGATTCAGTCCTCAGGTATTTCCGGTATTGTTAAGTATTTTCTTATATGCAAAGTATGTACTATACATTTTTTAGCTTGATAAGGCTACCAATTGATATAATCTAAATTCAACGCGATTAGTTGGGTGTGAATGTGTTTGCTGCACTATAAACGATTCCATTCTTGTCTATTAAAATGGTCTGTAATTCTTTTCCGAATATTTTTTTCTATTTTCCTTCAACCTCTTCCACAAAAGCGTATACTATAATTATAGTTATGGTGTAAACTTTTTATTAATTATTACTATTAATTTTAAATCATACTGTTTAACAGACTTTCAAATTTTTATTTCTCATATGTTTCTGAAGAGAGTTTTATTTTATATTCTTTATAAATATGCATATTCACTAGTACTTAATAAAACTAAATTTAAAAACTGCACTCTGCCTATAAGACTAGATTCATAATTAATTTGGTAAAACTATTGTTTGCTGTATATTAAATGATTAGGGTTAATGTACTATTATTTAATCACTGGATAATAAAATATTTTTCTACTCCTTTATTAGTAAATTGCTCATTAATCACTGGTTACTTGATTAGTAAATTCGTTGTTACACACAGTGTTTGTTACGTTACAGTTAACTTCAGTTGTTTGTACGCAGGGGTGTAAGACTGTGACTGCAGCCGCCTAATTTTTAAGATGGTGTGACAGTAATGATTTGACAGTTAATAAAACTTTTCTTTTTCATTTAACGAAATGAGTGTGGTCCTAGAAAAAGTATAGTACACAACTCGAGTTGTGAAGCAATTGCGCACTCCTGGAATTACTACACTCAGCGCTACGCGGTTCGTGCGCAACTTTTCCAGTGGTGCACAATATGCCATTTACAACTCTTGTTATGTAATATACTATTAATTGATTGATGTTTAATCTTACATACTGCAATATATTATTTAGTAATATAAAACATACACCCATTTGAGTCCAATTTTTCATGAAATTTAACAAATATGTACACTTCTTCAAATTCATTAACGTTTTACGCACAATCTTCGCAAACATTAAGATTACAAATTCTAAATAATCATTTTTTGTTTTACTTTTATAGTACACATGGAAAATGTTTCATTTATTGGAGAAAATTTAGAACTAAAAGAATAACAAACCTGTTTTGTTTAAAATAAACATTGATAGCATATCATGCGTACAAAAAATAGTTTAAAAAGGTATTTCGTTGAATATATATCTAACTAATAACTATCAGAAATTGTTGGTTCTTTGGTCGATAATTAATAGCGATTCTTATTTACAGTAAAAGTACACTATTAAAACGGAAAATCAGGATGGAGGAAAAGAAGAAAACTGATGATATTGTCGAATATCCTCTAAAATTACTCAAGAAGGTTGGTACTTTGTCGGACACAAACCCTAGAAAAGTTTTTATACTCTCTTCGTTGTACACACTTATTACAGTGTTTCTGGTAGTGATGGCATCGATACAGTTTGCATACATTAAAGGAGATGCAAGCGAATTTACATTCAATTGTGAAGCATTTAGTGGGTTCATACAGGTAACAGATTATATTAGATTTATTATTTGTAATGCTTAGTTTTTTAACATAAGATTAGCTTAAACTGCTATTCGCATTCTCAAAATAATTTGAAATTTAAAGTCAATAAACTTCTAATGATTGGTGCCGTTTAGTTGGAATTCGTACCTCCAAAAGCAATCCAAAATAAGAAATATACTAATTAATTATTTTTGTTACCTACAATTGCCTTTTAATATATCGTCAGTTGTTGTGATTGTTTTAAGTAATTATGACAGTGTCATCTACGAACATGCCGAATGTTGTGTTTTCCAGTTGAGAAATGTGAACATAATGTGTCCACGGATAGGTGATAAAAGAGGAAAAACTTTTTTATTACTGATTTTTCTGAAAATTTTATTTCTAATAAAAGTTTCTGCATCCTCACAAACTAAATATGCATTTGCCAAAATTTAAATATCTTCTTTGGTATACGGGAGAGGTTCAAAACTATGAAAATGGTTCAAGAATAAAGTACCCTTATTTTTCAAAATAGACAAGAATTTTATTTGAAGAAGTTGCTTATAATTAAAAGTAGGTGTCAAATATAAAGTTACAGCTACCTACTCAAAAAAAAAATACCAGTTTCTCAAATTTTTTCTTACCACCCTGTGTATTACCAAATGATATACTTCAAAGTTAACTGATCAACAGATACGATAAAGGTGTACTGTCAAACTTGAATTTCCCTCACTTATCAACTAGGACTTTACGTGATTCGAAATTAGTGCTAACAAATCGTATTTTTGTGTCAAAAAATACCTTCAAAAAATTTTATGAACAATCCAAATATCAATAACAATTCAACTCAATTATAATTTTTAATAGAAATGTTATAACAAATATTTCATTTTTATGTATTTTGAAAAATAAGGGTACTTTATTCTTGAACCATTTTCATATTTTTTAACCTCCCCCATATACGAAAGAAGATATTTAAATTTTGGGTAATGCATCTTTAGTTTATGAGGATGCAGGAACTTTTATCAGGAATAAAATTTTTTGAGAAATCAGATCAGTGTATCACTTATCCGTGGACGCACTGTATATTGAATAAAATCGGCCCAAATATTGATCCTTGCGGCACTCATGAATTTGCCAATTTTACTTCCTATATTTTCGAGTTTATGACAACGGAGGGTTTGCGATTTTCTAAAAGTTATTTGATAATGCGTAAAAAGTAATTAAGCAATTTAGTTTCCTTGAGTTTATACAAGAGTCTTTTATTTATGCCACACTGTATCGAACGCTTGCTTGATATCGAGCAAGATGGTAGGTGAATAATGTTTTTTTTTTTCAAATCCACGCTCAAACATTTCTGAACACCGTCTAGTGGTGGCTTCTAAACTCAAACTGAAAATTAGTTTAGGTCGGAAGTAAACTTATCGGTCTATATCCAGCGATGTTATGAGAATTCTTACCCGGTTTATGAAATAGCAAAATATTTGTTTTATCTATTTGTTTATTTATTTATAGTCCAGTCAAATGGTAGAAAATAGAGGAAAGTTTTGGTGAAGTTTTGATATTTGGTTCCTATATGTATTCTGGGTCGCTGAACAAAAATATCAAATTTTCCAACAAAAATTTTGACCGAAAACAGGTTTTTTTAAGCAAAAACAGTGTAAAGGACCGATTTTTTTTAGTTTTTCAAAAATTATCCAAAAGCTATCCATTTTTCGTAAATGTTGAACCTATCTAAAATGAAAGAAGATAAAATTTCCTACATTTTATGTACTTGAGGTTTTTTTCTCCAACCAAACGTTCAGCCGCGAAAGCGCCGCGAAGTTATAGTCCAGTCAAATGGTAGAGTTGGGCAGTAATTAATTACTTTTTAGTTAAATTACTAATTAAATTGCTTTTTGTTTATTTGCCTTAGAATTGAATTATTTTTCAAAATGCGGTAATTGTAATTGGGAATTGCCATCTTTGTTAGAAAGTACTTAAAAATTGCTTTTTAAAAGTAATTGATTACTGCATTCAATTACTCAATTACTTTCGTGTAATTAAATTACTCTAAAGTATTTAAATTACTTTTTTCTACAGCCGTCAAAAAAACGTGACATTTATGCATCGCTATAGATACGCGAAGTTTATTTTTTAACACGTGGAAAAATAATATTTTATCGGCTAGCAGTGAAAAAACGGTTAGTTACACCATTTCCTTAGTTACAACACATTAGGTGACTACATATTATGTTAGCAAATTAATGTTCGTATTTTATTTCTAGAATTTAAATTATTCTTTTTTTTTTGACGGCTGTAGAAAAAACGTTTGTATTTCGTGGCAAAATTCGTGTTTTTATGGCGCGTTTGAATGACTTTTCTGCCTCGACCTAACGGTCTCGGCGAAAATTGACATTCTCACGCGCCATAAAAAAACACTCATTTCGCGCACTTAATACAAAAATTACTATATAGTTGGTAATTGAAATTACTCGAGGTAATTGAATTACTTTGTGGTATTTCAATTACTGAATTACTGAGCTGGATAGGGTGCTAAATCTCCAGAACGCATAAATAAGATAAGGTCATATTAAGCAAATCGCAGGGTATTCCCCGCGGAATATAAGCCTAATTTATTATTTCCTCTGACGAGTCGAATAACAGCAACTTCTGCATTTTGTATGACGCGTCCACGAGCATTAGTGCGTGTATCTGTAGCTTGTAATATTTATTCTGAGAAACGCTAAGTGTAAGACGCTATAAGAATATTTGCGGTAAGTACATTACAGATTACAACACCTACAGTAAAATAATAATTTTAAATAGCTTCATTAGACAATATTGGTTCATAATAATTATTATTTATTCATTTCAATTTGCTTGTTTTAAACGATCCGTGCAAGTGTAGCAGACGTTAATTCCAGAAAATTACGTTTTTGAGTGAGGAATTGAATTAAACGGACAAAATCCGATAACAACATTTAAACAGCTGAAAACACATATATAAAATGTATCTAATTGCAAAATCCCATGTCTGGTTGACTAAAAAATGCATTATGGCGTATGGTAATTTTAAAACGCCGCCGCATAAGTTTACCGCATTCTTGCATTGAACATTTTGTAAATGATCCATTCTTTGTCGCTTTCTTGCCTTGTAATGCTCATATGCTGCTTTGTATACTGGCAGTAGTGCATAATTTTTATGGACTGCTGCAGCATCTTCGCTTCGATTATTATTAAAAACCCCCTTGCTAATTACGAGACATTCAAATATTGGCTTCTTAATGATTTTACACAAAATTCCATTTAGTTTTTTAAAAGAACAGTGTATAGTGACCCAATTTACGTAATTTCAGATATTTTATTGCCCTAAACTTAAAATCAATAGGTATTATTAAAGATATTAATAACATTTACATATTTGAAGTAAAATTATGAAAGCAACCTGAGCAATTTAATTGTCGAGCGTTCACAGTAATTTTCTTATTCGGTGTGTTCAAAAAGAAATTATTTAAGGGTTGGCCATGGAATATAAAAGTATTGGTAACAGCAAGCTTTAGAATTCATTAACACAATCACTGTTGTTGCTGTCATAAGTTTATATTATACGCTGATATCGCGATTGAAAATTCTAAAAACTGCCATATTCAACCCTTATGTAATTTCTTTTTGAACACATAGTATAAAGGTCACTTGAATGACTTCAATATTACGTGATTGAGCAAATGTCTTTTGTTTTTGTATCTAAAGAACGAATTCTTATTATAATCAGCCGTTTTCAACTAGGTTTATCAGTCATCTGTCAACTTTCAACGGTCCCTGATCAACACCAAATTGATATTTTGTTTTAAGATTTCAGAAGTTACTTAATACATTTTTAATAACTATTTGTATTACTAGGGAGGAAAATGTATCATTCCCTCCCCCAGAGTTTGCGAGAACAGTACTACCTAACCAATTTATTGTAATCATGCAAGGGATGAAATTGCGTTTTAGTTCAGAGTTATACATACAACACTTTTACATTTTATGATGAGACTATCTCTTGTAATCAATCAACTGCATTCAAAAATATTTAAATATGAAAACCAGGAGGCTAGTTGATTTATTATTAATAATAATCGCATTGTCTCCCGTCTCTAATGGCAACGGCAGTCGATGTATTATATTCCCCCCACTGCCATTGGAAACCAACCAGGGACCCAAACGTATATTTTCCCTATACCCTTAACAGGCCACAGAAAATGTCACTTTTGTATAAAGGGGTACAAAAAAAGTATTTTCGAACAGAGCCAACAAAAAATGCTCAAGTTGCGCCAATTAGATCGTTCTTCTACAAAATTTAAATAGAAATTTGCTGTCAAATACTTAAGAAATCCAATGATCCACCCTGTATACTTAGGTAAGTTACATATTTTCGTCATTCAGCCTCATGTTAAGCGTATTTAATAATAGATTGTTCTACAAGTTAAGAAAAGTGAAAGTTTTTCAACTTTTAATTTATGAGCGAGTGATGCAAAGAGACTGAATTAATTTATCACGAACATGGAAATCACTTTTATAACATATTCAGCGTGCTCTTTTTTCCAATATCATTACAAAATCTAGCCAAAATTAAATTCGACATTTCTTCATATTCGAAAAAAAATTTTTTTTAATTGGCAGTGAAGAACGTCGAAATCGTCAAATAAAATACGAGAAATCGGCAGTGAAGTAATCCATTGCTTTACAACTTTTTGTAGGCGGCTGGGCGATAGGTAAACGTCAACCGACGTCAACGTAACCTATAAAAGTTGGTTAAAATGTTGTAACTCGTGATTTTTCGATTTAAAAAAACAATGTACCCCTGGACACTGGAAGTTCCATTTCAATCCTTGTGTGGTTTATTTGCTTTGGCCCTTCAAGCCTTGGCAACTAAATACACAATTGTGATAAAAATCTCAACTTTAGTGATAACTTAATGCGAAACTAATATAAAGTAATATATAAATTTGAACTTCCAAGTCCCTATACCTTCTTACTGAAGGGACTTTGTACTAAAGTAGATGAGGTTTAATCGGTTTATTATAACGTAAGGAATCTATGCCAAATCGGTGTCCCATTTTTTTTGGGACACCCGTATAATTGTTATCCTTGCATTTATTTATTTACTTACATCTTACATTAAAACAAACTAAAAACTTTAGGTTTTGGTGAACGGTGCATGTAGCTAGAAGATTTAATTATCAAAAAACCTTCAAGAGTGATACAGTATTAGGTTACTATAGTTAACAAAACATAAAAATTTAGCATTTTTAGATAACGATTACAAATCGACAGGACACTAATGATAGTTGCAACTTTGAAGAAAATTCTACTAAATACAACTATATAACAATAATTTCTATTGAAAGTAATTGAAAAAGTAATTGATGTTGTACAATTACAATTACTAAGTAATTGGTAATTGAATTACTATTTCCTCTGAGTAATTGAATCTCTGGTAATTAAATTACTACATTGGGCGGTAATTGGTAATTAGTAATTAATTACTTTTTAAAAGTAATTTGCCCAGCTCTGTAGAAAATAGGGGGCAGTTTTGGTGGAGTTTTGATATTTGGTTTTGGGTCGCTGAACACGAATATCAGGTTTGCCAACAAAAATTTTAAACGGAAACACGTTTTTTAAGCCAAAACGGTGTAAAAACCGATTTTTTTTAATTTTTCTAAAATTAGTCGAAAACTATCCAATTTTGTAAATGTTGAACCTATATGAAATGAAAGAGGGTAACATTTTCTACATTTTATGTACTTGAGGTTTTTTTTTCGATTTATCGTTCAGCCGCGAAAACGCTGCGAAGTTAGGTCTTAAAATCAAAAAAAGGGAATTATCCCAGTTTATTTCTCGAAAACTATCCATTTTTCGTAAATCAAAAATGGTATATGAAATGAATCTTTATAAATGAAATGTTCGCAAACGTAATATTTGCGTACAGCGATCCAAAAAACATATAGGAACCAAATATAAAAACTCCAAAACTTTCCCCTACTTTCTACAATATGACTGGACTATAATTTCTTGGCGCTTTCGCGGCTGAACGATAGATCGGAGAAAGAAAACCTTAAGTAAGTAAAATGTAGGAAATGTTATCTCTTTCATTTCATATACGTTCAACATTTACGAAATTGGATAGCTTTCGAGTAATTTTAGAAAAACTTAAAAAAATCGGTGTGTTACACCGTTTTTGCTTAAAAAACGTGTTTCCAGTTAAAATTTTTGTTGGAAAACCTGATATTCGTATTCAGCGACCAAAAAAACATATAGGAACCAAATATCAAAACTCCACCAAAACGTTCCCCTAATTTCTACCATTTGACTGGACTATAACTTCGCGGCGCTTTCGCGGCTGAACGATTGGTCGGAAAAAAACCTCAAGTACATGAAATGTAGGAAATTTTATCTTCTTTCATTTCATATAGGTTCAACATTTACGAAAAATTGGTAGTTTTCGGGTAATTTTAGAAAAATAAAAAAAACCGTTTTACACAGTTTTTGCCTAATAGAACGTGTTTCCAGTCAAAATTTTTGTTGGCAAACTTGATATTCGTGTTCAGCGACCCCAAAACTCCACCAAAACTTTCTCCTATTCGCCATTTTTCAGCACCATTTGACTGGACTATTAAGATACTGACAAAACGGGCTAACGCCCAATAATATTTTCAGCATTCTGATATTTACAAAGAATAACACAAGTCAAAAATAAAAAGAAGAGAAAAAGAAATTTAAACTAACTTAACCGTAAAAGTACATAATTATAATTCCTATGCAAGGCAGCCCATTTCAGGAAGTACACATTTTTTCATTGGGATTTAATAAACAGAAATACTAATCAAAATACCAGTTGTATGTAATTATAAATATTAATAGTGGTCGTGGTAGAAATCTCCAGCAATAGTTTTAAATTTAACTACAGAAGTATTAAATATATTGGCAGCAGTCTCTGCAATGACCCTATTAGTTCGAATGATCATTCTTACAGCATGAGAATGCAGTCGTATGTTAGTCCGGTAGGGTAGCATATCACAGGGTCTTGTTCTGTAAGCAGGGACATAGATACATATTAAAGGTAGTATGTTGAGGTAATCCAGGCGATTATTAATTAACTTAAATAAAAATAGTATATCACTGATTTCACGCCGATGACGCAACTTAATAACCTTAAATTTCGGTCTTATAATTGAGAATATACTGTAGTCCGGATATATTGCATACTTCTTATAGTAAATAAATTTTAAAAATTTGTTTTGCACTGTTTAAAGTTTATTCCGGTATTTCTTGGCGCCAGAGTTCTAGATTCGGCATCCATACTCAAGTTTAGTTCTAACAATTGAATTATAATAGTATAATATTATGATTTTGAAGTTAGAAGTCGTTCTCATTATGAACCGCAGGTTTGGCACTGAATTTTCAATATTAGACTGCCAGTTTAACGTACGAACAAAAACCACACTTAGCTCTCTAATCTGAAACTCTCTACGTAAATTCGCATCATTCATAGCATACTATAACAATATAGGAACCTTATTTAATGTACTAGTAATGTATTCACACTTATCAATATTGAAATGCAGTTCATTAACAAAACTCCATTCTACTACAGAATTAATATAATCTTTAAACAAATTGATATCTTCATTACTAGTAATTTTCTGAAAACTCTCAAGCTCATTAACAAATAACAATTCATAAGAATGGTTAAGACAGAAATGCAAATCAGTGATAAAAATCAGAATTACAAGTGGTCCCAAATTACTACCCTGAGGCACACTGATGTTAAATAATAATATGAACTATATCCCCTCAAACAAGTTGACTGATATCTGTGCTCTACTCGTAGATGACTTAAAAAATATAATAACAAGAGATCAATAAAAAAACCAATTAGGGTAGGCTGTGATATGTGTTATACGTTTGGCAGTACTGAAGTGTATTGTCAGTCTATGTCAAATTCGAGATTAAGAGGTTAGGTTTTGTTTGTTGTTTAACACAGACTGACGTAAAACTTAACCTGCAAATCTCGAATTTGACATAGACTGACAATACACTTCAGTACTGCACACATATCACAGCCTACCCTAATTGGTTTTTTTATTGATCTCTTGTTACTAAATCATCAGACAATTCAAAATTACTCAATTTTAGCAACCATGGCTAACTTTATCGAACGTCTTTGCAAAGTCTGTATACAGGGTGAGTTTTTTAAGGTTTGGCATAAGGCTCTGGGAAAGTATTGGTAATAGAGAGACAGTTAAATGGGGAAAGTCGTGCAGTTTTACGAGCATGCTTAAATGCTGTTTTTGGTTTTCAGAGAATATTCATGCCTTTCTTGATATTTTACAGAAACTGAAATTTCCAATTTTCTTTAAATTCATATAGGGCTCATATCATTTAATTACAAAAACGTGTGGAAACAAAAGTTTTTGATATTTTTTGAGCTTAAAAAGGATTGTCATTTTCGAATTATGACTCAAAGTTGTGTTTTTTTAATGGAAGCAATAGCTGGCTATGACATTATCAAAAAGGTATTTTTTTACCAATTACAACGATATAAAACTTGGTATGATTATTTCAAAAAATAAATGAATTGCGCCGCTTTTCATTTTTATACACCAACATAACGTAGTAGGCCGTATAAAATAATTGAAAAGTTGCAAATTTTATTTAAAGTCATAATTGTAAGGTCTAGTTTATTATGGAGAACCATTGAAAAATTACAATCTTACATATAAATCGACACATTTTAAGAAACCATTCTAAAACAAAATTAAGAAATAACAAAACAGCAATAATTAAATGAAACAATTAAACGGCGATTTATAAATGTTCGAAAAAGCCACCGTTATTATTAATACATAAAGTGCATGGCTTTATAATGGAATCAGTGGCTTTCCTCACTTGACGCCTGTGAATATTATTAAATGTGTTTATTACAGATTGTCTGAGATCATTTACATTTTCGTATGATGTACGATATACTTTATCTTTTACCATTCTCCACCAGAAGAAGTCTAAAACTGATAGATCCGGAGAACGGGCTGGCCAAGGAATAGCCATTTTTGCCTGTTCAACAATTGGGAACATTTTTGTTTAAATGATCTCTAACACGCAATGTATTGTGTGACGGTGCGCCGTAATGTTGGACCCACTGAAGCATAATGCGAGTTCTCGAATTCAACTCATTCAGCATATTTTCTAAATTTGTTTGAAGACATTGAAGATAACGATTACGTGTTAATGTACCTAAAAAAATATAGGGGTCAAGAACAGCTGTACCACATACACCCCACCAAACATTGAAACCAAATATAATTTGGGGTCTTCTTTGTTCAATATGATGCGGATTTTGTTGAAGCCATAACTGTTCGTTGTGCATATTAAACATTCAGCAGCTTGTAAAACGCGATTCATAAGTTCATAATATTTTAAATGGATTCCGTCCGGCATTACTACACATATTCCTGAACCATCTACAAAATTAAAGACAAAACCAATGTAATACTGCCAATTTATATGGATGAAAATTATGTTTCTTTAGCACTCTAACTACAGTACTTTGAGAAGTACCAGCTTCAGATGAAATTTATCTGGTAGATGTCGATGGATTCTAATTGGTACTAGCCAATACATTTACTTTTTTTGTTTCATTAATTTTATCTTTGGCGCGTGGCTTAGTAAATGAACCATATTCTCCAAAATTATCGTAAGGTCGTTTGAACGTACGCAAAGAAGGCTGCCGACGATCAAAATATCGATGACAATACTGTTCAGCAGCTGTGACGGAATTTTTAGCACACTCAATATAATATTCAATCATATCGCGTTTTTCTTGATTCGAAAATCCCACAATCGCCAATAAACTAAGAATAACCAAAAAGCTTCAAAGGAAGTAAAACGCGTTACAGAATAAACGCCAAAGTTGAATAGTTTGTTCTGATTGCCATCTGATTGCACCGCCAACTATCGTTGTTTAGTGAATAATAATAAGAAGCGGAATAACTCCTTTATTTTTAAAATAGTTATACCAAGTTTTATATCGTTGTAATTGTCGGAGGCGCTGGCGCCAAAGCACAAAGCAAGATGCAACGTACGAGAACAAAATCAAATTATCACACAATAAGGAAAGGTAAAATTCGAGGAATCCTGAAGCAATTCAGCCAAACACGCTGGCAGTCGGCATAGCAATATAGTCTCAATCGAAATGATACAATTTAAACTTCACGGAAATTTTGAAGAATTTTGCCAAAGTTATGGAAGTACTCCACAAAATGTTTAATCTTATGGAATAGTTAATAATTGTACAAACTAAGCGGTCGCTTCTTTGACATGACGATTTCTTGATCAGATTACACGTTTCCTGGCGACAGCAACAACTTGCATCGCATTTAGATCAAGGCTACTTCAAACATTTGGGCTCGCCTGGAATGAGGTTAAAGAAACGCTATGCATTCAAGGTGAGGAGAGGAAAACTAAATATCTATTACACCTGGCAAACCTAAGAAGCACAGGAGCAGCTGTGATGACATTACCGCTAGCAGTAGCGACTGAAAATACCACGCAAATCAGACAAATGCAGTTTTAAGGAACTTACCACAAGTTTGAGCCACTTAAAGCAAACTCGAACGCATAATCCGTCATCTTGACGCAGGAGAACTACTCCTCTATGCAGCTCTAGAACCAAGAGTTACCTTAAAGGCGAGGGCCACAAGAAATTATTCGCACTTCAAGTACAGGGTGAGCCAAAAAAACGTCCGAACTACGCCTTGAGAAGCGACCACACGCAGCGAGACTTGCTTGGTTTACAGCCTTACAAAAAGAGAAAATTAAAGCGTTGCTCAAACGAAATCTCTGTGCTCAACATAAAAATCGGCAGACCCAAGAATGCGGCTCGCAATATTTGAACTAACAGCGCTAACCACCTTTTTAACCATAACAATATCTATTTACATAAATAATGACTTGACGTACTGTAATGGTTTACTGCCCACAGCAATTCTGATTGCCTAATTAATACGAACATGAATAATTTCAAAATGAGCACAGAATTAAATATTTTATTTATTGCAAGATAATCAGTACTTTACACTAATAAATGCACTTGATATGAGCAGCAGTAACTATAATTTTAGAGAGAAAGGTTACCATTAGATAAGGCAAAATTCGAAAGGGTTACGTTCAGAATTTCAGTCATAATAGATGTTCGGAATGGCAAATGTAACTTGAATTATGTAACTGACAGGTTTGAGTTGAGTGAAATCAATACAACGATATGAATTTTAAAATAATACAAAGACGGTTTGTGAATTACAGAAATTGTATGAGCGTTATGAGTATTAAAAGTTTATAAGCCCACAAACGGCAGGATAACTGACGGGTAAAGGAGCAGTGCGAGCAAAGCAATTATTGCAAAGAGCAATGAAACAGGCCACCTATCGAAAGGACACAGACAATTAGTGCAGTGCTAAATAAACTCATGTGAATGAGTGCAATTAAGACTCAAGTGAATAAAAGCAGAGCAAAGTGTGAAAGAAAGGTGCTAAGAAAGATATACGGACCAATCAACAAAGGAGGAATATGGAGAGTACGAAGAAACCAGGAGATAAGAGATCTATATAACGAACCCAGCATAATTAATACCATAAAAAGCCAAAGATTAGGGTGGCTAGGTCACTTAATGCGCATGGGAGAAGGAAGAGTCCCAAAAAAAGCATACCAATCGAGAGTAGAGGGCGGAGGGCGAAGAAGAGGCAGGCCGAGGAAGAGATGGAGTGATAAAGTGGAAGAAGACCTCAGAAAACTAAATATCAGGAGATGGAGGACGAAGGCGCTAGAGAGAAAAGAGTGGAAAGCCATGGTTGAGCAGGCCAAGGTCCTAAACGGACTGTAGATATATATAATAAAAACGTGTAAAAGTAACAATACCCAAGAAAAGACAGTTTAGTATTTAAGCAAAAAACATATCAAAACTATAGTCCATAAGTAAAAAATTTAAATCAAACCTCATACCTTATAAACAAATGTAAATTTTACTTGCTACGTAACTAGACAATCAGTTGTTGAATATCAAATAGAAGCTCGTAACTTTTATGCTGTGTGCCAGTTGAGCTCTCAGCTTTGGTGTAAAATTATGAATAAATAAAAAAGTTATTTGTATCAGCCAAAAAGTGTTGTTGATATTCACCAGTATGCAGAGCATTGATGAGAGTAATTTTCGTTGTGATATCATATCCCAGTAAACAGAAATCAGCCCAGCAAGATTTCTCCAGATGCGTCGTACAGTGCGATCAACTTCGGGGTCCCTTTACGAGTAGCAGAGACATCGGCCAGCAAAAAGCATAAGTGTACCATATAAAGCAGACTTTCCTGAGTGCCTGAGTGTGTAAATTCGGAGAAAGAAGCCACCACCAAGTCCGTAATTGCCGTAGCGTCACTAAAAAAGGTAGCCCGCATCGGAGCACCACTTCCAAAGGTAAATCTCACAGGAAGCAGTTGGAGCAGGCCCGTAAAATTTGGGTTTCGTCAAGATCACACATCGTACGAGGTCGTGAACATGGTCCCAGCTACAGGGATTCATCTAGATTTGTATAATCGTGCTAGCGTCCTTTGATTTTGCGACCGAAGCCAGAAGTTTGGTCTCGGATAGGAAATTAAACAAATGCCCATCGTGCGTCGATTTGCGTCACTGAAGCAATACCAGGTTAGCCGGAAATTACGTCACATAATTTGCATAATATTTACCTAATGCATTTTTGCCATTTTTGGTGTTTTTAAGATTCAATTAACGCTAATTTCTTGGACGTGCAGATCATTTTGTGTACAGTCAATTTTAAGGTTAAAGAGCTGTCAAGTACGAATTCAAGCATCTGCCATACTAGTGAATTTATCATACATAAAAGCATTTGTCATACAAAGTTAATGAACCTAGCTCTCAGACGAGAGTTTTCTTATACTACACCGGAGCTTTGCTCTAAGTAATTGCAAATAGGTAAAATATAAAGAGTAATAAACCATTTCTTTAACTAATAATTATTACAACGTCTTTTAAATAATCTCTGAGATTGAAACCATTTTTTGTAATCTATGTGATACGTCCCTATTTATTTCCCTTATTATTATATTTTTACATAAATTGTGGGGGCGATCATTACAGTACATTGGAAAGAAAACTCAGCATGATAAATTGCGATACCTTTGTATGCGAAAGTTAATGCACTGATGGCCAAGGAAGACATGCCAAAGACATCAAAAGCAAGCACACTAGCACAGCTACTGAAAGAAGTTGAGCGTTATAATATTAAAATTCTTAGAATAAGCTAAACAAGATGGACTGGGAATGGTGAGATAATACAAAACAAAAATATACTATACTATATGCGGTATAAAATGATATTTATGAATATGGAGTGGTAATTATATTGATCAGCAAAGTACGGAATATATTGTTGGAATGGAAGCCTGTAAATACATACATTACCACAGTACAACTTAACCTAACTAACTGCTTACATTGCTATGCACCTGCAGAGGTGTCATAATATGATAAAAAAGAACTTTTTTACAGCCAATTAAATGCAGTCATGAAGAACGCAAATTAGGAAGATATTTCGCTACTTATGGGCGATTCAAATGCAAAAGTAGGTGTGGATAACTATGGATTTGAACAACTTATGGAAAATATGAAATGGAAGAAAGGAGTGTACGAGTTACTGGTGAAATTTTGTGGTATAAAATGAATTAAACATTGGTGGAACAAGGTTCATGCACAAATACTGCCACAAAGTCACCTGGTTGTCCCCAAATCAATCACAATAACAATTAAGTTCGTCATACAATTGCAGAGGAAGAAATATAATAGGGTTAAGAAACAATTTTACGATTATAGGAAAACTGGTGACAGTAAAATAAAGAGAAAAATTTTCAAGCATACCAAAAAAGGAGATGCAAATGATCGATAATAGTAAATTAGTTAGACATATATAACTAACAAGTAAATAATCCTTTATTAACACTGCTAAAAAGATATTAGGATTAACAAAAAGCACGCAAAAATATTTGATGATGAATGAAACCCGTAACGCAATTGAAGCAAGAAAAATCAAGGTGCAAGGTCTGATTAAAATGATGAGGAAAAGAAGTTTAGTAGACAGAATGAATATAGAAAAGTAATTAAAGAAATTAGAAAGAAGGTCAAGAAAGACAAGAAAGGTTATATAGAAAACATAGTAACGTGAACGCAAGCTGTTGGGAATAGAGGAAACTCAAAACAATTATATAGTAATATAAAGTAATGAAGCAGCAAAAGAAAACCAAATGAAGGGTAAAATCCTAAGTACTATTGAAATACAATTCCAACCATGGATGAAAATTTTTAAGGAAACAGTGAATGTAGAAAGAGAAGGTATTGAGTATAACAATTAACTTCGATTAGGTAATTGATTTTAATTTCTCCGTCGCATTTTGTGCTTATCGAATATGCAAGCGCGACCGATGGGCTCGCGCGCAGGTGGCTTGCGATAACTCGGCTGGGATTTTCCGCGAAGCTCGAGGAATTGGGGACTTCGATTTCAACGGTTCGCCTGAAAAGTTTGCGAGGCACGTTAAGTTATTTTGTGGAGATTTATTAGTGCCAAAATTTGGGATCTACTTCGCAAAATAGCCTATTTATATTGTGATGATTTGGAATATAGTGAAGATTTGTTATTCGCAATATAAGGCACAGTTTCGACTGGATTTAGTTACGTTGCTGAACTAAACAATTTGGGAGAACAAGGGGAAGTCTGAATATCAAAATCGTACAAGAAGCCGCCCAACAACTTAGTACGTATGAGCACGAGGTTTCGTTGGACATTTTGGGTAATTTTATTGTCGATTTTCTTCAGGGCTTTTAATTGTTACTTTTGGGTCTTGTATCCTGTCGAGCTCGCACAAATTAGTCCTGCGTTTGGCCCATCTGACCGATAGCGTGATCTGCTCCTCGATCCACTGGTTCATCCCCTAACCTCCAGGGTTGCAGCACGTGGGGAGCCCCGACTTATCGCTGTCTTCGAGATCTATAGCCACTGCCGACCTCGGAATTGGATCGCCCGCGCACCGAAGATAAGGTCAGATCGCTAATTATATTATTAGAATAGTCTATTCAGCGCCACATGTGCCGGCAATCGCCGCTTATCACTTGCAAGCTAGCATAGCATAGATTAGATAGCTTTTAGCTTCCTACTTCGTATGATTTGTATGAATCAGTCTTAAGGTGGGCTTCTTATAGTAAAGAAGCCTTAAGCTCCCATGTTTGTAACACTTCATGGTTAAATAAAAGTTTTTAAAAATTCGTTTCGTTGAGTACCAAACGAAACTGGCGCAGTCTTGTGGATTCGTGGAGGAATTTGGGCATTTCGAAAATTAAATACCCCAAATTCCGCGTATTTTAATACTTTGCCGCGATTACCAACGTTCCGGAGATCCTGAAGCGAAGCCATCGAAGGGACAAGCATCGCCCTGAGGCAAGCCGAAGATCGACCAACCCCCTGGGACCCGCAAAGCCGTAAGGACGAAACAACCCCTGCTGAGCAGCGAAGTCTTCGACGGGACAAACATCGCTCCGGTAAGCGTCGCCGCTAGCAGAACATCCTGATCATCGAGATCACCAGTCCATCGAGGACGCCTGGTTATTGAAACCACCTGGTTATTGAAACCGCCTCCGATCCTAAGAGATCAAGACCAAAGGAATGAAGTAAGAATATTCCAATTATTAATTTCTGTAACTTTACTTGCTACATGCTAGAAGTAAAGAATAAAATCAAGTGAATTTAAACAACAATTTTAAATCATATTAACATAGTTTTTAGAATTTTAATTTTAAGATCAGGCAGGTGCCATATGAGATGAAGGTCTGGTGTGTGCGATAGGTACACTTAATCTTACCAGCTGACTTCGTACCTGTGCGTAGGGTTCCTACCCCTGAGTTTTAGTAACTACCCCTGAGCTAGGCTTATTTTTAAGTACTAACATAAAATAACACCTAAATAAATCGTGACACAAGTTTTGCAACTTTAAATATTCTTGCCGTATTTGTTCGTGCCATTGTATTGCAACCCTAAAAATTTGAATATTAATGTCAAGGGACAGATCACGATCACCACGTGATAGAAATCCTGTACAACCTAGATTATTATTTTTAAATAATAACAGAATAGAAATGGCAAACCCAGTAGTATTTCCCCCTCATTTTAGCGTATCATTGCTTAATGAAATCCCAACTTATAACGGAAATCCAGCGACACTCTCTGAATTTATACGATCAACAGAGGTAATAACTACTCAATTTTGTACTAATGAACCGAACGATTATATTAACAAATTAATAATCTCTTCAATCAGAAACAAGCTTAAAGGCCAAGCCCTAGAAGTCATTACAGGATATCATTACGATACTTGGAATGAATTAAAAATAGTGCTTATCGAAAATTTTGGAGACCAGAGATCCGAACTAAATTTACTTATAGATTTGACAAAACTAAAACAAAATAAAGATAGCCCTATTGAATTTTTTAATAAAGTCAGAACACATTTAGCTATATATAATTCGAAAGTTTCATTAGGTGACGAAGAACAAGCGATAAAAGATCATAAATTAGAAACTAATAAAGCCTTAGCTTTACGAACATTCATAAGCGGACTAAATGAGAACTTAGGTAGTTTCATTAGAAGTCGAAACCCCAAAACTTTAGAAGAAGCTCTTACAATGATCAAGGAAGAATTAGACATTAGGTATTCTCAAACCCAAAATAATAGACAATTTTTAAATTTAAATCAAAAATCTTCAAAGCCTATAACACAAAACCATAATCCAGCTACACAAAGCTATAATCCGAATTACTTTAACCAAAATTCTCAAGCCCAAAATTTATATACACCCCGATTCAATAATTTTACACCTAATACAATGAGACCGCAATACAGACAACCGCAGTTCAATCCATCGCAGTTCAAACAATCACAGTTCAATCCTAACAGAAATTTTAATCAAACAAGAAATTTTCAAAACCCCCAAAATAATGTTTTTGCACCAAAACCACATTTTAAACCCTCTTTTCGACCAGAACCCATGGAAGTAAGCACAATAAAAAGAAGTGCTACGCAACAACTAACTAACCCGAATAAATTTCGTGCAAACTCCCAAAATATTATAAGACAGTCGAGCCAACCTAGAAATTTCCATTCAGAAGAACTCTTCAATGAAAATGTCATGCCTCAACAATCAAGTTCAAATTTCCCCGAATATGAACAAGATCCCTATTACGAACCAGAAACCTTTGAAAAATGTGAAAACAAATTCAGTACACTAGATCCAACCACAGATTTTTTCTGTCTACCTGAAGGAGACTCGGATGAAGAAGACTCCGACGAAACCGTAAATTTTCGTTAACAGCCTCGGAAGTCATAGAAAACTTTAACATCAACCCAAAATCCAACCTTCCTTATATAATAATACCAACAACTGGAGACAAACTTATGATAGATACCGGCAGTTCTAAAACAATTATTTCCCCCAAATTTTCACAAACATACTTTCCAAATTCAATCTATCCATGCAATTTTGAAATAACCACATCACACGGAACTACTCGACATAACTTTGTAGCAGATTTACCTATTCCAAATCTTTTTAAAGAAGATGGTACTCACACATGTTACTTATTTGATTTTCATAATGAGTATGTAGGACTCATAGGTTCAGACTTACTTTCCAATTTACCTGCAACAATAGATTACAAGTGGATGCATATCCAGACAGAAAGCACCACTGTACCATTTTATTATAACCCTTCTAAAACCAAACAAGAAATTCAAAAAAGAAATGAATGTAATTTTTCCAAATTAAAAACCACTAAAAATTTATTAAAACAAATTATAATACCCCCACGAACAGAGCTATTTGTAACCCTTCCTGCAGTCGGAAGCAATGGTTCAAAATTAGCCCCAAAATTAAATCTTGATAACAATGTCATAATGCCCTCAGCAGTCGTCAAACTTCATAATAACTGGTTTAAAACTAGTCTTATAAATACCTCGAATGAAACAAAACAAATTCACATCTACAACCCTTTATTTTTAGAAGAATATGAAACAAATGATACCTCAATACACATTAATAATTTCAACGTCAATACTTCTGACCTCAATGTAAAACAAATTTTAAATAAAAATTTAGAAGACAATCTGAGACTTAGCCATCTTAATGAAGAAGAAAAAACAACTCTAAATAACTTATGCCATCAGTATAAGGATATTTTTTATTCCCCAGATATACCCCTATCCGCTACCAATTTAACGAAACATCATATCAGAACCAAAACTGACGCACCTATATTTACCAAAACCTATCGATATCCACATGTTCATAGGAATGAGGTAAAAGAACAAATTAACAAAATGTTGAAGGAAAAAATAATTGAGCCCTCGGAATCCCCGTACAATTTCCCCATTTGGGTAGTCCCCAAAAAAATGGACGCATCTGGCAAACAAAAATGGCGAATCGTAATCGATTACCGCAAATTGAATGAGCAAACCATCGGAGACAAATATCCTCTCCCTCGCATTGAAACAGTGTTAGACAACCTTGGTAGAGCCACTTATTTTACAACCCTAACCCTCGCATCTGGTTTTCATCAGATAGAGATAGAAGAAAAAGATCGTGAGAAAACAGCTTTCTCTACAGAGGAAGGCCATTTCCACTTCCGGCGAATGCCCTTTGGTTTAAAGAACGCCGCATCGACGTTCCAGAGAGCTATAAACAATGCCCTAATAGGTTTAACACCCCAACAATGTCTTGTTTACCTCGACGACATAATTATTTACTCAAACTCACTCCAAGACCATATAAACCGTTTAAAGAATGTTTTCAATAGATGCCGAGAATCTAATATTAAAATCCAACTCGATAAATCAGAATTTTTGCACAAATCTGTTAAATATTTAGGACACATAATTACTCCGGATGGAATAAAACCGGATCCATCAAAAATTTCAGCCATCAAAAACTTTCCAGCCCCAAAGACAAGAACAGAAATAAAATCATTTCTAGGACTCTTTGGATATTATAGGAAATTCGTTAAAAACTTTGCTAAAATCACAAAATTTCTAACTGTATGTCTCAAAAAAGATAACAAGATTATACATACGCCTGAATTTTTACAAAATTTCAACTATTGTAAACAACTCTTAACAAATGAACCCCTACTTCAATACCCCAATTTTGAAAAGACTTTTGAATTAACTACAGACGCATCTAAATACGCTTTAGGCGCTGTGCTATCACAAGAAGGTAAACCAATTTGCTATGCATCAAGAACTTTGAATGACGCAGAACAACGCTACACCACTATAGAACGAGAACTTTTAGCCATGGTTTGGGCGACCAAACAATTTAGACCATATCTATTTGGAACTAAATTTATAATGTACACAGATCACAGACCATTAGTCTGGTTAAAAAATTTGAAAGAACCAAATTCTAAACTAACACGCTGGGCGCTAAAATTAGAAGAATTCGATTTTACAGTAAATTACTTGCCAGGAAAACTTAATAAAGTAGCCGACGCCCTGTCGCGCATCCAAATTTACCCCATGTCCATTGAAATACCTGACAGACTAGATACACCTCAACCATTTGACGACAAACAAAGCGTCATGGCTAGTAGAGCTAGTACACCCGATATTGATGAAATATTTAGTACACCTACTATCGTACCACCCGTAACAACAAAACCCCGTTGTAAAATAATTTCTAATGTATTAGTAAATCCAGCCTCGAAAACAATTCATCAAATAGAAGAACCAATATCAAATAACGAAAATGACAATAATTCCCTTGCCGACACTGTACATACTCAACACTCATCTACCCCAGTAATTGACATAGCAGAGAAACCATTGCAACACTTTAAAAACCAAATTGAATTTATAAGCGCTAATTTACCGAGAAAAATTCAAATTACAAAATACGACGGTATCACACATTACTCAGTATTTGTTAACGACATGAATAAAGTAGATATGTTCAATAGATTGCTTATTGAACATTGTGAGCCAAAAACACACTATCATTGTTATTTTTCTGACGACGCACTTTACTTAGACTTTTCAAATTTCTTAAAAAATATAATTAATCAAAACACACCTAAATTTCACCGCTGTACAACCCAAGTAACTTACATTATAAAACCAGAAGAACGACAAATTCAAATACAAAATTATCATTTAGGAAAAACAAACCATCGAGGAATAACCGAAACAATCGAGCATATGAAACGTAAATATTATTGGAAAAGCATTAGTAGAGATATCACTGACTTTATCAATAATTGTCAAATTTGCAAAATGCAAAAATATAATAGAAATCCGACGAAACAGCCCTTACAACTCACACCCACTCAAAGCAGACCATTTCATACAATACACCTCGATATATTCCGAATTGGCAATAGAAGCTACATAACCATAATTGATTCTTTCTCAAAATTCGCACAAGCCTATTTTATTAAATCACATAATCTAACCGATGTCATCGAACAATTATTCAAATATATATGCACTTTCACAGCACCTGATACGATCGTTGCTGATGGAGAATTCAATAAACAAATTTTCAAAGATTTTATAGCCATACACAAAATTCAGTTACACACAACAACCCCTCACCATCACCAGTCAAATTCGTTAGTTGAACGCTTACATTCAACCATTATTGAACATTACCGATTATTAACAAATATACCCGAACATCAAAAAATACAATATTGTATCTTGGCATACAATCACACTATACACTCCAATCTTAAACTAACACCATTTGAGATAGTATTTGGACACACGGAAAGCAAAAATCTCTTTGATATTGACTATACGAAATCGTACTATCACGATTATCTGTCAGAACATAAGACAAAAATGAAAAACTTATATAAAGCCCTACAGGACAAACAAACAGAAACTAAAAAAAAACGCAACTTGAAATTGAATCCAACCCGTAAAACTAAAACTTTTAGATTAGAAGATCAAGTATTCATAAAAACCAATTTTAGAAATAAAAAAGAACCAAAATTTTCTGGACCCTTTGTCGTTTCACAAATTCTCGAACATGACGTTTACGAATTAACACCCGTCAACGACGGACCTAAAATCAAAAGGCATATTAATGAATTATTGCCTTTTACAGGTCAATCATCCTCACAATCCTGTGCGCCCTCACAATCCAATATGTGACCGGCGACGTAACTATCAAAAACCTCGAAGACAACCCCGGACTATACCCTTTAAATTTAGGTAACGCTATTCTAAAGGAAAGCGAATTTACGTTAATCAAAAATATAGATTATACACCCATGCTTATAAATTATGGCACACTTAGAAGTAACCTAATCAAAACTATTATGCTCCTTGAAGATTTAAACTTCCCCGCTGAACACAGGCATTTCAAGAAAATTGAAGACATTATAATTAATCATAATAATATTCTATTAATTATAAAACAATATTTAGAAAAAGCTGACAGACTCCTTAATCAACTATTTCCTGAAATGGAACACAAAATTAAGAAACGTGGACTCATTGACGGCCTAGGATCAGTTATTAAATTTTTAACCGGAAATCTTGATGTAAATGATGGAATTAGATATGAAACAGCAATTGCTAAATTACAAAAAAGTAATGAAGTACACAAAGATATTTTATTGGAACAAACTAAAGTCTTAAACGACACAATTTCGGCAGTAAACGATCTAGCGAAAAATCAGTTATTACTAAGTGACAAAATTAATAGAATAATTTTGGAAAACGATGAAATACAAAATACCATTGCCTCATATACTGTAAGAACAATTTTAATGGAAGCAATTCAGTCCTTACAATTATTTATAAACATATTTGCAGAGTTAGAAAACGCGCTAACTTTTGCCCAACACCAGCAAATGCATATGTCACTAATAGACAATAACGATTTGATTCAAAATCTAAATGAAATTTCTAATTATCTTAACGATATATCAGAAAAAACATTAACTATTCCTTATCCCGCAGACTTTAAATATTTGCACTTGTATGAATCAATTATCATTACTAAAGTATATCAGATTAATAATAGAATCACATTTATTTTCGAAGTCCCACTAACCTCTAAACCTAATAGATATCAGATGATACAACTGATACCTTTTCCAATATTTATTAAAAATCAACAATTTCGCATGATCATACCAACTTACAATACTTTGTTATTTAACGTTAAAACCAGTATCCCCATAGAAATTGATCACTGCAAGTTAGTAACTTCAGATACTTACTTTTGCAACCAAAATAACCACTTTGAAATTCCTAACGAAAAATTATGTGAAACGCAACTGCTTTCATTTAACAATAATCAAACGTGTACTCCATATTTATTCGATCTTACAGACATTAAAATATCACAAATTAATCCAGCCACATGGTTAATAACTTCTCTAAGGCTATATTAGATATTAAATGTAACAATCAAAATTTTAGAAAGGAATTGCTTGGCTCCAAAATTATGCATTTAACCCCGGATTGCATTGTTCTCGTAAATCACGAACATATGTTATTCACAGCCAAAATTATTTCAAATAAAGTTGTCGATCTGAAAATTCCAAGTATCGACAAGATAACAATTTCCAAATCAAAGCATATCAATATTTCAAAAATCGATTTGATTCCTATCAACACCCAAAAGTTAACTAGAGATCAAATAAAATTAAATGATCGAAAACTCGCGCTAAGACCTGTTGATCATATTAATTCGAATCCCTTAAGTGTGTCATCAATTATTCTTACCATAATAATTATATTGCTAGCTATAAGTTTATTTTTATATATGTATGTTAAGCGCAACTCCTTAAAAATCAAACTTATTGACTTCCTAAATAAAGATTGTAACCATTCATAAATCACTCTAAAGAAACGTATTATTCCATTATGCATAAAATGTATCGTTTTAAATTGTATTAAATGTAAAAGTTTGATTGTAAGCTGTAATAACGCTTTGAAAACGTTATCACAGACTTTAAGAAGGGAGGAATTATATTATTAGAATAGTCTATTCAGCGCCACATGTGCCGGCAATCGCCGCTTATCACTTGCAAGCTAGCATAGCATAGATTAGATAGCTTTTAGCTTCCTACTTCGTATGATTTGTATGAATCAGTCTTAAGGTGGGCTTCTTATAGTAAAGAAGCCTTAAGCTCCCATGTTTGTAACACTTCATGGTTAAATAAAAGTTTTTAAAAATTCGTTTCGTTGAGTACCAAACGAAACTCGCTCTTTGTTTTTTTTTACCATCGCACCGCATTGCTCAACGAGGACGCGATTGGAGCCGTAGCATTCTGCGCAACGTTTGGTGTAACATCACAATCGTATACTATAAGAATCGCCTATCAGAATGGTAAACGCGGAGTTATCTCAAGTGAATTAGTTAATTACCTAGTATAATTGTGAAACCAATTAGCTCGCTCCAGGGTTTGTTAGATAACCGTTCGGCCCAAGGTTTGCGCGAGCTATCGTTTGGTTGAGTCCTCTATTAGGTTAGCTTACGATCGCTTGATCAAAATCAAACCAGGAACCGCGTACGGTAATCGAATCATGTACATGAGTCGCATCCCACCTAGCGGTATATTTTAAAACCTGATCGTGTTCTCAGATTATGTAATCAGGCTACCGTTTAGCCTCTGAGTAACGCATAGCTAATAGAGCTCGATAACGTCGATCCAAAATTGTGTAGTTAAACTAAATTTCACGATGATTTGTTGCCGATAACCACGCGAGCATAAAGATAAATCGCGTACCTCAGTTTTCGTATTTCAGCTTGCTGCGAGCTGTTGGTCTGTGTTAAACCTACCGAATTCATTTGTATTTTGATTAGGTTTAGGGTTTGTATATATATTTATGTATATTAACGAATGTGGGGAATACTCATATGTACCTATTCGCTGATGTTTCTTTAGGTAGCGCATACGTCATACCCCCCTTGGGTTTAATTTAGTTTCGTCTGTTACTGTGATTGTGATTTGGGACGAACGCCGAGGGTATTGGAATAAATGGTTTTGTTGTATCGAGTGGTTTTATTTTGGTTCCGCTAGCGTGAGCATTTTGGTATCCGATGCATCAGAGACTCCAGGCTCGGAAATAAAGTTTTAGGATCCTGGCGCCCAGGACTTCCCAGCTGGTCCAGAAGAGGAAAGTCCATATTAGCCTACGACCCAGGCCGAGCTCGGCCGAGCCTATTTATGTTACCATCGACGGACCAAGGTTGACAACTTCGTACAAACATCCGTGACATGAGATTCCAGATCAGAGGCAGACAGAACAACTACACATAGATATAAACCCACCAACCAAGGCTGAATTAAAAACGACCATGTTTCTCTTTGTTTAGCCCCTTTCATTACAGTACTAGACATATGCTTCCTCTATGTCTCTCGATTCATTTCGGTCTCGGGCTCTTTCTATTCAGTCACGCCGGACTACTTTCTTCATGTCGTTTTCCTTTTGCTCGTTTTCTGATCCAGGGTCTCCATTGGTGAATGGTGTAATTCCATCGGTTGTTATCGTATCGGCATTGTGCTCTCCCCGCTTGCATGTTTAAATACAGTGGTGGACAGACAAAAATAAGGCTAGGAATAGTCGAAAAATCAATCCACACTTAGTGGTGCTATTCGTCTCTATCGACCTGTGGATTCTCGGTACCATGAAAAATATATTAATAATTCAGATACAATTTGAAATAACCTCATCTGTATTTGGCATTGAATAAAACAACTAATTACAATATGTTTATTTAGGTAAATCTTATACTTTAGTATTTATTTATTTGCATGTGATAAAGGAATGCTCATTTTAGGTACTTGCGTTTGTTCACCACACCAACACTGCAGATGTTCTAGATGTTCTTCTGCTTATGGCGAGGTTACTTTCAACTGTACAGCTGGGCTATGCAGATGAAAACCAAGTACCGCAGTGAAGTCTACACTCGGAATACCTGCCGTCCCTAGTAGGCTGCCAGCACTATCGCAATAAACTCCAAACCCAGGATTACCTGCCGTCCGTAGTTGGCTGCAAGTACCACCGCAGCGAACTCCTCAGTCCAGTTCTTCTGCCAGAAACACCATACCTTCGCCGACAAACTCCATCAATGGTCCCCGCTTTCATTCAATAATGAACCACTTTATTACGTATACCGTTTGATATAACTTTCACAAATAAAACACCATTCAACTTTATTACTAGTTTTTATTCGGTTTACATACGAAAACCAGTTACAACAATAAAAATGTTTACTCATTGGCGTTATTATTTTACAGATTGTTATTTTCAATTATTTATTACTATCTAGAAACTGCTATTTTATTTATTTTTACATTCACTTAATACTAGATTCTATTTAATTTTGTAAAATGTCCACATTTTAACTATTCTTTTCAGTTCACGCTTTTAATCTTGTTTGCAGGTACTTTCCGTCTTATTTCTTATTTACAATTAACATTGTCTATGTGATTCATGTACAAATGTTCTTAAATTGTGCTCACATTGATAAGTATCGACATTTATATGACTAACCTTAACTTTTTTAACCAACTACTAATTCAGTATTAATTTTAGCATGTATTAACACTCTTTAGCAATAGTTTTAAAGTCCTTTTATAGTAATCTTCTGCTTAATTAGATTACATTTGCATATTTATCTTTATTTATGTACAAGCGTCTTGTATTGGTCTAAAAGCAATCTGTTAACATTCCTTTTCAGTCACTAGTCCCTCAAATGCCACCTGCTTCAAATTTAAGTCAATTATTTTCAGCTAAAATAGATTTTACGTGACATATCATTTATCGTTTTATTCAACAATATATTTTATACAATATTAACATTTTTATCGATTAAACTATTACCAATTCTGTTATTTTGTATTTAATTATTCGTAAAACGCAACTTATGGATTAAACGGAATCGCTTGCGACTACAATATCGTAGCAATATACTCGTACATACATACATAGTATATGTAATTCGTACTGTTATATTATTGATCATTCATTTAGAATCTGTTTTCGGAACTTATTTGCATATACAATTTGGATTTACAATACCTAACGTTTAATGTGAAATCAATTTGCTTTCTTGCTACATTCACTACTGATTTACTTTTTGATTTCAGCTGGGATTAAAATTTGCTACAGCAGCTTATCAAGGAAGCGACTTGATTAAGCTAGTTGCAAGTACAAAACACTTTTGGGGAACTTATAGGTGTTCAGAGAGTAATAAAATAAAAATTGAGAAACTGTCAGCAAAAATTCTATTTCTTCAGAAGCTATATATCGGCTTGGCAATAGCATCTTCAATCTTAGCGGAAGCATCAGTACTGATCGGTATCCGGCCGCTACCACTCGGAATATGGAAGATGGAAAAGCATCCCCTCCTATTTAACTTCTATTTGGGAGCACAATTAATGTTTGTGCCGCTGCTTGGAGTATTTATGGGTTCATACGACAGTTTGTTTCTGGCACTCTGTACAAAATCAGTGTTTCAATTTCGAATTTTGAGTGACTGCCTGAATCAGTTACAAATAGCACAGGCACAGGATGCGGAAACGGATCGAGAAATATATTCTCAAAAGCTGAAAGAATATATTGAGCACCATCTCTACCTATTAGAGTAAGTTATTGTTTTCACGCTAAAGCTTAATAAATGCACCCTACTTTTTTAAGGTTTTTCCGATCCTTGAGAAAGGTGTATTCGCCACAACTATTGTTTCAATATATAACGAGTGCCGCTTTAATGTACATCGAAATGTACGGTTTATTTGAAGTGTAAGCTTTTATTAATATACATTTACATTTCCAATAGATGACCATATACGTGATGGATGTTCTGCACAACGTTATATACTGTGAATTGATTATTACATTTTAACAAGAAGCAACTTAACTCTTATAATTAAATCAATAAAATTACATTTTGATGCTTCTATTGCTATTTTACTGAACTTTTAGTGCCTTCTAAATAATAATTAAATGCAAATATTTAATCTAGTGCATCAAAATATAAACTATGCAAATCGTAACCATGTCCTATGTTACATAATTAAATTTCAAAAATATTTAAACTAATTATTAATAAATTAATATTGTAGTAATATGATGTGACAGAGTTACTTAAAACATTTTCAATTTACAGGGAAGGTGTGACTATGAAAGTAAGAGAAACTGTAGTATTTTTGACTGTAGTCAGTGAATTGGCCTTATTTTGTATTGCAACAGATTCTGTTGCATCTGAGGTAAGAATTCACAAACACATGCCGTAACGGAAGGAATTACTGTATTTTAAGTCATTTCACTAAATATTTCCAAACTAAAATACAATCTTTTAAGTAAAACTGTAGTAGTGCACCGTTGCACTGCTAGTACACCTTATTTTCGTATTATAGTTTTGCTATTAAGCTAACTTTGTTTACTTTTAGGCAATAGAAGTTTCAGATGCCGTCTATAATTCCGGATGGTATTTGCGGAGTTCTAAGTCCATACGAGCAATTACAACCATTGCAATACAGAGATCTCAACAACGAACTGATTTTACAGGAGCAGGGTTATTTGATATTAACTCTAGAACCTTACCAAGTGTAAGTAAAAATTATACTATTTTATATTAAATGGAATATTCAGAAAAGAAACTAAAACTGTAATAACAGTTTTAGAAGTTATTCAAACTCAATAACTACTATTTATTATAGACTTTTTCAGATATTGAAAATATCGTGGTCAATCTGTACTATCATGAGACGTCTAAAGAGCGAACCCCAGGACTAAAGTTTGCAAATCTCCAAGTATTGTAGATATAGTCAGTTAACGAACTGTAGTCAAGTACATTTTGCACTAATATTATATTGTCAATTTATTGAAACTATGAATAGATGCCCGCGTAACCAATACGTATTGTAATTTAAAAAGAAATAATAAAATACATTTGAAGTTTTTCCTCAAACAGATTAAGTATCACAATTTATAAACGATACTCTCTTACTGAAACACAATGTACTTACTGCACGTAAATACACAATAGTAAAGTGAAAAATAAACTACATCCGATTGAGAAGCTATAGGTTGATTTAGTAAAGCCTGAGTGGAGAAAAAGCTGGAGATTTTCAATTAAATTCTAATAATTTTTTGCATTTATGTTTCTCGCAGGTGTATCACCCCAACTTCCTGGTTACATGTCATTGGTGGCACTGTCAGTCTATGTCAAATTCGAGTTTAGCAGGTTAGTTTTGGAGTCAGTTTTGACACAAACTGACACAAAACCCAACCTGCTAACCTCGAATTTTACATAGACTTACAGTGCCGCAATGACGTAAAAATGTGGGAAAAAAGCCAGAAATTTTTAATTAAATCCTAGCAATGTTTTGCTTTTATTTTTCTCGCAGGTGTATCACCCCAACTTTCTGGTTACATGTCATTGGTGGCACTGTAAGTCTATGTCAAATTCGAGTTTAGCAGGTTAGTTTTTGGGTCAGTTTTGACACAAACTGATACAAAACCTAACCTGCTAACCTCGAATTTGACATAAACTTACAGTGCCACCAGTGACATGTAAAAAAGTGGGGAAAGAGCGAGAAATTTTGAATTAAATCCTAGCAATGTTTTGCTTTTATTTTTCTCGCAGGTGTATCACCCCAACTTTCTGGTTACATGTCATTCGTGGCACTTTAAATCTATGTCAAATTCGAGGTTAGCAGGTTAAGTTTTGTTTCAGTTTGTGCCAAAACTTTTTATTATTCACGCTGTACAACTCCCTCTAGTGACTTAAATATACACCCGTGCACTTCCTAAGACAGTACACAGTACAGAAATGGTACTAGTACACAACATACACGATCATCCACCTTGACGAACACACTGAGACTCAATCATTATCATAAGAAACTTGAATACTGTGAATTCAGAAAATACGAAAAAGACTACTTAAACTCTATTCACTATAGTCCTGGATTATCAATGTCAAAATCCAATTCAAAACAATCCTTTATATCATGGTTAATACTTTTAAGTCAAGCTATGGGCATTGAATTAGAGATGGGTAGTTCGCGAACGAACTGATAAAATGAACGATTCTTTTAGGTGAACTAAATGAACTAGTTCACGACTTTGAAATGAACTAGTTCAAAATGAACTATCGAACTTTTAGCAATCTTTAATATGAATTCGGTAATCGATCCGTCCCTAGTTCGCAAAAGACTGTAATATGAATCATTCTCAGCACTTTTTGAACATGAAACCAACGAATAAAATTTTCTAGGTCGCCGGTCGCGATAATCGGCTAATGAGTTGCAACTTGCAAGCGATCTAGATCGACTTACAAATCTGCATTTCTGCATATTTGTTCTTTGTTCACCATGATGGTTCAACCTTTATAAAGATTACCTAAATGCTTGCGTGCGCATTATAGTTCGCGAACGAACTAGTATATTGAATGATTCTTTCCTACGAACTAGTTCATCGCAACGAACTACTTTTCCCATCTCCACATTGAATATCCAGACTCAGAATGCTTATTGCAATAGTAGTATACTAGCAGTCCAGTGAGACAAATGTCTCATTTAAAAAAACAAAAAAAGACCGTTTTTCAAATAGAACGCGTATTAAATAAAAACTGTACCCAGACCTGGAAGGTGTCAAAGTGGTTACCTAACCGATCGAGGTTTTAAGGAGCAGAGGGCATCGGAACATTCTGGAAGCTGTCAAAGTGGTTGCCTAACCGATCGCGGTTTTAAGGTGCAGAGGGTCGCAGCTCCGTTTGGCTGCTGAAACAGCGTCCCGGACAGACAAGTCTATTAGATAAAGGATGGGAATTATTTTTTAATGAGTTAAAGAACCGGTAGATGGCATAGTAATTCAAAATTTTCTAGAGTACCTATATAAGATACTTATTATATAGGTACTCTAAAATTATCTAGAGTCCCTGTATATAATACAGGGACTCTAAAATTATCCAGAGCCAGTAGATATAATAGAGTACCGCCACGTCCGCCATGTTTGTTCCTCTGTGATATGCGTAACTTTGAGGTTTGCATAACAATCCGTCAACGTGACATTTATTGGCAATCCGAAATTTTACTTAAAATTGGCAAGACTGTAAGTCTATGTCAAATTAGATGTTAGCAGGTTAGGTTTTGTCACAAACTGACGCAAAACATAACCTGCTAACCTCGAATTTAACATAGACTTACAGTCTTGCAAATTTCAAGTAAAATTTTAGACATAACTCAATCAGTCATTGCTGATGGGAACAAAAATGGCGGCGATGGCGGCATTTTCACGGATCAAAGAATGGCGGTACTCTCCTATATACACTGGCTCTGAAATTATCATAAGCATAGCTTGGGGTGAAACAAAAATACACAGTGGGTTTAAGTTGTGGAATTTTCTAACAAAGTAATAGTATATTACATACCGAGGTGGAAAGTGTTTCATTTCTGTCGAGAGGTTAAGTAGTTAACTGAACTTTATCTCGAGACAGAAATGAAACTTTTCACCGTGGTATGTATACTATTTTATTCGCAACCACTTTATTCTAAACAATAATTGGAAAAATTATTATATTATGATACGACAGGTTGTGACGCGCATGAATGGATCAACAAGATTCCCAGTGTCCCTACCTACTCAGCGGTCGGGAATGGATTCATTCAATCACTTTTCCGACCGGTTGGAAAGTTACAAGTTGAGAATAGCTCATTGTCCAACTTTTTAAAAATCAGTAATGATCTTATTACATATATGGTTGCTAATAGAAGCTATTACTACCTACCAACAGAGTGCAATGCTTAGAGAAAGCAGGTAGGATATGCAGCAGAATTCAATGGCAGCAGGTAGAAAAATAACGCCGCCAGGCAGGTAATTCTTTGTAATCCTAAAGTAGTTTCCATAATAGAAATATTTTAGCAGTGACTGTGTCATCACTATTTGTGCACTAAAACTCTTAATTTTGGGTTCATTTTTGGTTTTGACGGTGCTTGTTTCTTTTGTTGGACTAAGGAATTAAAATTTTTTTAAAAGGTTGCATGTAACCAATATGTTAAAAATAAATAATTTATGATCACAGCGATTTACATTAATGGATTTACACAGTTCTTTTGTTGAAGTGTCTATAATATTTATTATTTTGAATTTAACATGTTCATCAAAATATAAAGTTTCGGAAACTTTTTCGAATATTTCCAAACTGTAGCTTACAAGTTGAGTAAACTTCGTAGTTGGCGCCTTTAGCCCTCGTGTGCTATCTATTTCTAAAATATTACTATATGTGCGATGCAACAAAAGCATTTCATGTTTGTCGTCTAGAATGGAACTTTGTATCATAAATAATGAACATACATCACAATTAAATTTTTCTAGGCACTTTTTCGCTAAGTATCCCGCAAAATATGTTATAGCGCAATTTTCTAATGTTTGTTTCGTGAATTGCCCAGACTGATTTGAAGCCTCAATCGCATCCGTACTGTATTCAAAATCGTTTAGTGCACTAGAAACATCATCACCATTTTCAAAATTGTCTTCGCCTGCAAGGCAAGTGTCTTCGGGATCGAAATCTAATACGACGTCTTGATCGGCTTCACAATTTGACGAGCTGGACGGTCTCATAAGCGAGTTAATGGTGTTATTGCGAAAAAGAGTCCTGAAAATTATTGCAGTGGGATTCCGATTATAACCTCTCTTCTGTCTATATATTGAAAATAGATTTTCAAGGGCATCTTGATTCAGTCGATTTGTCAATACAAATCTCATGCCTTTCAACTTTTCTTCTCTGTAAAAAAATAGTGTTCCCTCAATAGACTGAATTAGTTCATCAAAGCAAGGCGGTCGGCTTACTTTTTTACTGTTGTGATCTATTTTATATAATCTAGAGAGATATTGTTTTCCTTCTTCTAAAGTTGCCATTCCCAAACTGTTTTCGTCTGACAAAGCCGACTTGTAAGGATTTTTATCATATAGGCGCCGACTATTGAGACAATCAAATGCTTTATCCATTAAATCCATAAAAACGGCTGTATTTGTAGCTGTAGAGCTGGTAACTTCCCTAGTATCTACACAACTTCTAATTGTTGCGGCTACAGAGTGGCTTAATATTTGCATGGCCAGTTTCACATTCATCTTTTGGAAAGAGTTTAGATGTACATGTGCTTCTGTCAATCTTGGCAATGCTTTACATTTACCATTTTTTTATCTATGTCGTACACGTGCCGAATGTCGTTAAACGAAATTTTTTTGTCTGCTGCCCCATTTTCACCTTTCAGCTCAAAATCTTCGTTCAGCATGTTATTCCTTATGCTTTTCGTTATATGCATAAAATCATATATGGCAAATACCTTCCTACTTGCAATTTCAGGCTCTTCCTGCATCGACCAAACGCCTCATTACCTCTGGAATTAATTTACTCAGCAGAGTTTTATTTGCACCTGAATGGGACAGGAAATAAGCAATGGGAACCTTCAATGGCGAGTAAATTCCCCGTGCCAAAAACATCAGTGCGTATTTTGCAGTATTTTTGGTACGATTTGCTTGGCCGAAATCTGGTTGTAATTGGCCAAAATCTTTAAATCCTTCTACCAAATCCATGTAGGTATTTATTGTATTCAAGCTTCTCCATAATGGCCATTTCATCAAAAGACACAGAACAGGTTTTTTCCTCATCAGAATCAGAAACAAATTTTTTTGCAATTTAAAAAAAAACATTTTATTAAAGCCAGGTCGAAACTTCGATTTTCCAAGCCACTTTCGAATTGTTGATAGAGCTGGCAATATTACTCCTTGTCGTCGTAAGAATTTATATGCAGTAGGCGATTTGTAATACAATGCCAAAGAAATTTTTTTTCGTTTAGCGTCCACATGGTTTTCTTCTTTCTAAATTGCATTTTTGCGAAGGTTTTGGAATTTGAAGATGGAAACCGAAACAATGAAAATATATTTTCAACTTAACTCTTTTCTTGCAGTGACTGAACTTTCTTACATAATCTAGATATTTTTCGTGTGTGGTTCTTAAAATGATTTTTGTATGTTTGTAATGAAATCTTTAACTTCTTTTTTCTAGGAGATTCTTCAGAAGCACTAAACAATTTGCGTTTTAGAGATGTCGAAGGCATATTAGTAATTGCATCCAAAAAACATTGTCCTCGTTAGAAAATTGAATATCTTCACATATTTCATTATTGCATTCTTGGGCCGCCTTAGAATAGGTTTTCTTCGGCCTTAAAACCTTCAAAGGGCTATTGCTACGACTACGTAGATGCAGATTGATCTGTAGCCACATACGGTATTGGTATAGCATCAGATTTCAGTCGGTTTTTAAGATGGGTTTTAAAAACATATTCCGCAAAGTGTTTTTCACAAATATGTTTGTGTTTGAATTTGTCGCGGGCTTGATACAACAATTTTGTATTCCCTAAAAATATAAGATATTTTAATACAACTTAAATATTAAATATACAAACATATACAATACTCCGATTCTCGATTTGAATGAAGGAATTAAGCTTACCACGGTTTAGCTGACGCAGATTCCGACAGTGGGGTATGCCCGGAAAAATTCATTTTTTAAGGTAGTCCAAATTATTGAAAAGTGATTATCGTATGCGAAATAACGAAATTTTCACGGTCTTTTTCCATTTACCAATCAAAATTGAACAAAATTAAGAAAGTCATGACACTCGAAATTCTTCAACAGTTTTTCTCAAATGAAAAAATTATTAATATTCAAATCTGCAATATTTTTACATGACGGTACACAGAATTACTGCCCGAGTCGAAGCACATACCAAAATTATATTATACTGGGTGGTCAAAAAAAACCGGAATTATTTTTTTCAGTTGTTTTTTTTAATTTATTGATTGATTTTAATAAATGTTGGCTTAAATGGTAGCTAAATTAATAGGCTTTCATAGACTATGATCAAATTTCAAAATAGCAGACATATGTAAAGTAGGGTATTCTTTAAAATTCGTTGGTATTAAGGCACCTTGATTTTTTTTAATAAAATGTATATGAGTTGAAACTCCCATCTTTGGTCTATACTTTCGGCCTAAGTTCGTTAAAATCGGTGGGTTAGTTTCAGAATTAGACATTTTTTAAGTTAGGATAGTATTTGACGATTTTTGCTATTTTGCAGAGCGAGAGTAGCAAATCCCGTAATTTTATTTTTAGTTGTATTTTTTTCAGTATTAACAGATTTTTATAAGTTCATCTGTTAATAAAACTTTGTCAAAATTTGCATTTCTGTCATAATTTCATTTTTTTTTCTTACCCGTATGTGTTTTGCTACTGCCGCTCTGTAAAACCGTCAAATACTCCTAACTTGAAAAGTGTCTAATTCCGAAACTAACCCACCGATTTTAACGAACTTAGGCCTAAAGTATTGACTAAAAATGGGAGTTTCACCTCATATAAATTCTATAAAAAAAAATCAAGGCGCCTTAATGCTAACGAATTTTAAAGAACACCCTTCTTTACATATGTCCGCCATTTTGAAATTTGTACAACGTTTATTTTGATCATGGTCTATAAAAACCTATCAATTTAGCTACCATTTAGCCAAAATTTATTAAAATCGATAAATAAATTTTAAAAAATACAACAGAAAATAATAATTCCGGTTTTTTTTTTGGACCACCCAGTATAATATATAATTACATGTTTTGTCTTATTTTATTTGATTAATAACTTTTTTGTGTCACTGTACATATTTTATTATACTTATTATACAGGGTGTTTGGTTCACCGAAGTATATCTGAAAGGAGGTGGTAGGTGAGTCGGTTTGGAACTTATTTAACCAAAAATACCTTTATACAAAATGTCACGGTTTTTATACGTGGCTTACTAGATCAAAGTTTGATATCTAGAGAATACATTTTTGAACTTTAGTCGACTCCATATTTTGTTTTATCACATGTAGAGTGTATCAAGTGATTTTATTTGATAGAACAGATATCAAAGACTACTAAAATAAAAGTTACAAGAAATTAAAAGTTTGCAGTTGTGTCTAATTAAAATGAATCATACTAAAACTGCAGTAATTTAATAAAATCACAAAGTTGGCTTTATCTCAGAAACCGTGACACTTTGTATAAAGGTATTTTTGGTTAAATAAGTTCCAAACCGACTCACCTACCACCTCCTTTCGGATATACGTCGGTGAACCAAAAACTCGCCGAGTACATTAGGGCCGTTGAGGATATTTTTAGTCAATTTTGGCAACGACAGGATCCTAATGCCTACATAAACAAACTTTTACTTTCATCAGCGCGAAATAGACTAAAGGGTGCCGCTTTAGAAGTCGTCACCGGACAAATTTATAATAGTTGGGAATCACTAAAATTAATTTTAATTAATAATTTCGGAGACCAACGATCCGAGCTTAACATTAGAATCGATTTAACTAGAATGAGACAAATGGCGAAAGAATCCCCTATTGAGTTTTACAATAGAATCAGATCTCTATTAGCTATTCTTAACTCTAACATTTCACTAGGGAACGAACAACAAGTAATAAAAGGTTACAAGACCCAAGACGCAAAAGACTTAGCACTCAAAACATACTTAGGAGGACTAATGGAACCCCTTGGTAGCTTCCTGCGTAGCAGAGCACCTAACACCCTTGAATTAGCTTTGGCATATATAAAAGACGAATTAGACGTCCGATATTTCCAAAATTCTAATCATAATAGTTACCAACATAAACCTGTCATCAATGGCCTATATTCAGTCCAGGCTAAAAATCCAAATAAATTACATCCTAATTTTCAAAATCGCCCGCAAACTCACAATGCAGCATATATAGGAAGCCGTATTGCCCCTCAGTTTAGGCAAACCTTCAATCCAACTTACCCGTCTAATTTTAATCAGCCACCTCAGCAATTCCCAGTCGCTCAATCTAAATTTGCGAAATCCAATCAAAACGTCTTTGCTCCAAAACGGAATTACCAACCCCAAAATCGTCCAGAGCCGATGCAAACAAGTACCATTCAAAAGAGACCGGCTTCTCATCAGGCCCAACGCCCTAATCCACCTATGAGACCTTTTAATCATACTTTCAATCAAATTTCAAATCAACCTAATTACATCAGACAAAGTTCGCAACCACGCAACTTTTATTCGGAAGAGCTGTATTCAACAGACCTCCAAGAACCAAATACACAAGAAAACCCGCAATTTAACAATTACGAACCGGAAGTTATGTACTCAGAATATTATGAAAATGAGCACGAAATGCCCACATATTTCGAAAATGACAATCCGGAATGTTATGACGATGTAAATTTTCAAATAGATGCCTCGGAGAACAATTAGAATCTTTTTCTATAAATCCAAAATCTTCATTACCTTTTATAATAATACCCCAAACTAACGAAAAACTTTTGATCGATACTGGCAGCTCCAGAACCATTCTTTCACCCGAATTTGTACAAAAACATTTTCCCGAATCTATTTATGAACATTCATTTGAAATAATAACATCTCATGGCACAACACACCATAACCAAGTAGCCGAAATTCCCATACCCAGCCTATTCAAAGAAGAGGGAAATCACTTAGTATATTTATTCAATTTTCACTCAGAATATGTTGGTTTAATCGGATCAGACCTTCTTGCAGACCTACCTGCAAATGTTGATTACCGTTGGAACCATATCCAAACGGAAAAAACTACAGTACCTTTCTTTTATAACGAGTCCCGAGTAGAGCAAGAAATACAAAAAAAATCAATGTAACTATTCCAAAATTAACCAACACACACTAACTTGCATTCATGTACCACCTAGGACAGAACAAACCGTCAAATTACCCGCAGTAGGTACAAATGGAAACAAAATTTCACCTAAACTAAATTTCACACAACATTTGGCTATGCCATCCGCTATAGTTCGATTACATAACAATTGGTTTTACACTACTGTAATTAATACCTCTGATGAAGAACAAACATTAACTATCAACAACCCACTCTATTTAACCGACTACGTTGACAACCAAAATATCGATCAGGTTCAAATTAACAACCATAATACTACCAATCAACCGTCACATAATAATCGTACAAAAAATTTATTGCTACAAAGTTTAGAAAATAACCTACGAACGGAACATTTAAATCCCGAAGAAAAATCTTTGCTAACAAATTTATGTCTTGAATTCAAAGAAATCTTCTATCATCCGGAAATTCCTTTATCAGCTACAAACCTCGTAAAACACCGAATTAGGGCAAAAACCGAAATTCCTATTTTTACTAAAACATATAGGTACCCCCATGTACATCGTCCAGAAGTCAAAAGGCAGATAGAAAAAATGTTACAAGACGAAATAATCGAACCATCCGAGAGTCCATACAATTTTCCTATATGGATCGTTCCTAAGAAGCTCGATGCTTCCAATAAACAAAAATGGCGCATAGTAATCGACTATCGCAAATTAAACGAAAACACCATTGAGGACAAATTTCCATTACCCAACATCGAAACAGTACTAGATCACTTAGGTCGTGCTCACTATTTTTCCACCCTAGATTTAGCCTCGGGCTTCCATCAACTAGAAATTGAAAACGAGGACAGGGAAAAAACGGCGTTTTCCACAGAGGAAGGCCATTACCAGTTTAAAAGATTAGCTTTTGGGCTTAAAAATAGCCCAGCCTGCTTTCAAAGAATGATTAACACAGCTCTCAAAGGTTTAACCCCTATACAATGCCTCGTCTACTTGGATGACGTCATTGTTTACTCGTCTTCCTTACATGAACACATTTCCCGACTAAAAAACATATTTCAACGATGTCGCACCACCAATCTCAAGATTCAATTAGATAAGTCCGAATTTCTACACAAATCTGTAAAATACCTAGGACATGTCATAACATCTGAAGGAATCCAACCGGATCCCTCAAAAATTCATGCAATAAAAAACTTTCCTATACCCAAGTCGAAAACAGAAATTAAGAGTTATTTAGGACTATTAGGATATTACCGCAAATTTATCAAAGATTTTGCTAAACTAACTAAACCCCTAACACAATGTTTAAAAAATAATAATCTCGTCCAACACACCCCGGACTTTGTAAAGGCTTTCAATCACACCAAAAATATTCTTATTAACGAACCAATATTACAATACCCTGACTTTACCCAGACCTTTGAGCTCACTACAGACGCTTCGAAAATCGCTTTAGGAGCCGTGTTATCCCAAAACCAAAAACCAGTTTGTTACGCTTCAAGAACGCTCAATGAAACCGAGCAAAAGTACTCCACGATAGAGCGGGAATTGTTAGCTATCGTTTGGGCTACCAAACAATTTCGCCCCTATTTATACGGAACTAAATTCATCTTATACACTGACCACAGGCCCTTAGTTTGGCTGAGAAACCTCAAAGAGCCAAATTCAAAATTGACCAGATGGTCGCTAAAATTAGAAGAATTTAATTTCGAAATTAAATATCTCCCGGGAAAAACCAACAAAGTGGCAGACGCTCTCTCTCGCATTCAACTACATCCCCTAACTGTCTCAGAAGATGTCATTAACGACATAGACGACATCTTACAGACCACTGAAAGAATTAATACTCCCGAACTTAAAATTGACAATTGTAGCATGATTCCTAATAGACCCGATACACCAAATCTTACTGACTTATTCGATATTCCAACTGTTAACCCGATTACCACCACCAACGAAAATCCAACACCGCAAACTGTTCAAATTGCACACAACCCCGATGATATAGAATCAGACGACAACACAATGCACACTCAAGAAGATTCAACACCGGCAATACCCATTTGCGGAAAACCTCTCCAATGCTTTCCTAATCAAATTGAATTCATACAAACACCACTACCTAAACAAATAAAATCCACAAGTAACGATGGAAATCGAGTAATACAAGTTTACCTAAATCAGTCTAATCAAAACGAAAAATTTCACGAACTATTAATCGAACAGTGCCTACCCAAAGTCAGTTACCACTGCTTCTTTCCCACTGACTCTTTATACAACGATTTTTCTCATTTCATTATTTCTGTATCTAACGAAAATACCCCTAAATTTTATAAATGCCTAACTCAAGTTACATACATAACAGATAAAAACGAGAGAATTAACCAAATTCAAAATTACCACCAAGGAAAAACTAATCATCGAGGAATCCCTGAAACTGTAGAACATTTAAAAAGAAAATTTTATTGAAAAGGAATTAATAGCGACGTCAAAACCTATATAGACTCTTGTGAAATATGCAAACAATGCAAATACAATAGACACCCGATTAAACAACCTCTTAATTTAACACCCACCTTAGTGGAGGTGCTAGGTATAAAAAAACTGCAAATTGTGATAAGAAGATCCCCTTTGGCAGAAATGTAGTTTATGACTATACAATTCATTTGAGAAGGGGAGGCATCTTGAAAAGTTGTTAGAATTCAAGATGGCGGCTGAAATTAAAAATGGCGTCATACAATGGAATTGTTTGCAGTTTTCTTACTAACCATCACACAAGAGTGTGTTTGGTGTCAATTTATATGCTTTTTAGGCCAACAAATTCATTTTTCTTGTTAAAAATAGGCTAAGTATCAGTCTGCATTCAGATGTCCTTCTTATGTACAAAAGGCAGTTTGTGATTAAAAAAATCGAACAAACTCTTCTTAGCTATCAACATAGATTAAGCCCACGAGCAAAACAATTCTATAGTGAAAGGAGATGGAGGTGCAGTAGGGTTAACACAGGATACATCGGCACTAACACGTTGGATGGTAGCTGGACCGGAAATTTGCCACTTGATACTAGAGTTTGAGTGTAAGATTCAGACAAAGGTCGAAGAAAGTAATAGACGACATCATGAGCAATATCACTCATTTCAAGTTAAATTTGTCACTAGGGTTCAAGCACTTTATGGTACTCTGAAAGAGTTCAGAAACCCATTTTTAGAAAATGGAAAAGATTTTCTTGTCATCGACAGCAGTTATTGTTGATAAGGATATCAGTGCATCTGTTTATTTAGCTGAGTCAACGGGCATTACACAGTTCCACAGTTTCATTGAGGAACGCCTGGTAAAAAGGTCATCAACACTATTTCAGCCTTTGAAAAAGAAGAAACTCTCCCTCTTCAGTACTCCAACAAAACGCATAAGCAAGAAAAATTAAACTTTGAAGATTTTAAAAATAGACGTCCAGCTGTTTTCCAGGTACACAGAATCGTCAGCTAGATAAGCAGGACTTTTTAAAACTCGAAAATCAGCCATTTTCGCTTGCGTTTTCCAGTAATGGAGAATTTCGAGCCAGCCATAAAAGTGATCTAGCACATATTTTAGAGGAAATTGTTGAAAAGAGTGACATTGTCCAGGAACCTGTCATGCTGTAAATTATGATGGTGCAGTTCTTGCCAACATTTTAAAGCCTCATCAGTCTTCAAAGACGTTTAATGATTACTATTACTTATACATTAACACATTTCATCTTCACCTATGTAACGACATTGAGAGTTTTGGCTGCCGTAGAGTTGATTTAATTTGGGACAGATACATTACTCCGAGCATTAAAGGTGAAGCCAGAGAGAAAAGGGGTACAGGAACCAGGAGACAAGTACTACTTCATGTCAAATTACCTACAAATTGCCAAGAGTTTTTAAGAGATTCAAACAACAAAGAAGAACTATTTTCTCTACTTGGATCATTAGCAATGGATAACATAAACAAAACACAAGTTATTACTCCTGCAGGTGATAAAGTTGAAGGAAATGTCAGTGCTGTAAGTTTCTTAATTGGAGTGGCTTGCCCTGATCATGAAGTAGCACATTCAAGGATAATACTTCATCTCAAAGACATTGTAGAAAATGGATTGAAAAATATTGTTATCCGCTTTGTAGATACGGATGTATTAGTTTTAGCAATTGCATACTTCTTTGAACTGTCAGATAAAAGCCTGGAAACACTTAGGGTTACATTTGGAACAGGGAAGAAATATAGATTCATTCCCTGACAATATATTAAATAGGTATTTTTAGTGTTGTGCCTTGGTCAATTGACCGGTCAATTGACCGGTCAATTTGACCACGGTCAAAAACTGTGTGGTCAAATTCGCTGTCAAATGCTCTTTTAGCCTTAAAATTGTTTATATTAAATTACACTATCAATCAACGTTTTTTTTTGTAGAAGGTCTTTATTATTGGCTGTAAGCCTGTAACTCATCAAACATTTACTGAAATTGCAAAAATGCAGGGGATTTACGTATTTAGCGAGGGGATTCACACAGCGAAAAATGTTTCTTGGGGGGTTTCTTAATACATTTTAGTTTGTTATTATTCTCTTCTTTGCTGTACTTATGCAGTAATGATTTGTTTTTATTGAAGCATAAATATATGGCCAATAAATGGTGTATTATTTTAGTTACCGAGAGTATAAAATGAAATAATTGTTAAAACTGTTAATTATATGCACTTATAAATACTAATCAAGAGGGTTGGTGGTAATATACTAGTTAACTTTGTGATTTGCTTAAACTTACAGAACTATCAATACAATTGATTAAAAAAAGGTTAATTAAAAAAATTAAAATGGTCAAATGAGCGGTCAATTGGCTGGTCAATTGACCGGTCAATTGACCAAAAAGTTGTTGGCCGGTCAAAGGCACAACCCTAGGTATTTTAGAAAAATTTGTAGTATTGTTGTACTGTTCAACAATTAACAGCAAAAGTGTCAATGATGTCAGACAAGAACTGTTTATGACAAAAAATCGCCCTCTTGAAAATCTACCACCAACAAAGGGTGCACTACAACAACATGTTCTACGGAGTGCCTTCCAAGCTGGGCACATTTGGGGACATGCAGACCAGTGAGAAATAAAGACGCCTTCTCCAAATGAATAGGGTTGGTGGTTGGATGATGTATCATGGAAAATAAAATGGTCAGAGTTACCAGAAATTGCAGATACTTGTAAAGAATTAATAAAATGTACTTATGTGCAAAATCTGTAAAAATAAGTGCGGCTGTAGAAAAGTTGGACTATCTTGCACTTTGTTATGCAACTGCAAAAACGAGTGTGGCAAATGATATTATAAAACCTGAAGATTATAAAGTATGCAACTTTAAATGTAAGAATAAATTTTTGTAAAATCTTGTATTAATAGAAACATGGTATGGTATTCATTCTTCTTTAATTTTACTCTATAAATATGACTTTACGACTTTACAAGTCTCCTATGTTAATTTTATCCATATTTCTGATATTACAAATGAAATTGTTGGCCTAAAAAACATATAAATTGACACCAAACACTATTTTGTACGATGGATATTAAGGAAATTGCAAATAATTCCATAGTATGACGCCATTTTGAATTACCGCCGCCATCTTCAATTCTAGCGACTTTTCGAGATGCCTCCCCTTCTTCAATGAATTGTATAGGCATAAACTACATTTCTACCAAAGGAAATCTTCTTATCACAATTTGCAGCTTTTTTATTAAATGAACCATGTAGCACCTCCACTACCTGTAATAGACCGTTCCATACTATGCATATGGACGTATTTCAAGTTAACGGACGAAAATATCTCACATTAATAGATGCATTTTCGAAGTTCGCACAAGCATACTTTTTAGTGTCGAGTAACATTATAGACATCACAGACAGATTGTTTTATTTCATAACGACCTATACGACACCAAATGTTTTAGTTGTCGACGGAGAATTTAATAAACAACCTTTTAAACATTTCCTAGAATTACACAAAATTAAAATACACGTAACAACCCCCTACAACCATCAATCAAACTCAATAGTAGAAAGGCTACACTCTACCCTATTAGAACACTAGAGATTACTTGAAAACACCCCAGAAGAAAGAAAAATCCATTATTGCATTTTGGCCTACAATCACTCTATTCACTCTAATTTAAAATATACCCCCTACGAAATCCTATTTGGTCATACTGATAGCCGAAACCCTTTGAACTCGAAGTCACTCCTTCTCATTATTTTTGCCTTCAAAACGACCACTTCCTAATACCAAATTCAAAACTGTGCGAGACACAATTATTGACACTCAAAGATGATCAAACATGTCAACCTCTTATATTTCATTTACACTCTACAAAAATAGTAAAAAAAATCTGGTGTGATACACTTCCTTTTACAGTGATCTTATAATTAGTCAAAAATTTCATTTTTAATTTTTAACCATTTGTTAAAAATTTTCAAAAATTACAAATTCTACAAAAACGGTACAAAATCGGGTGTTAGTTGAAGAGACAAATTTTCTCTAGAATTTTAAGGTGAATTCAAAAATGTAATAATATACCGGGTGTTTTATTTAAAATAGGAGTTAATAAAAAAAATAGAAAAAAAAACAAAAGAAACCCACTTTAGAAGTATTCAACTGGAAAATCACCTATCTCACATCAATACACATTAAAAATGTAATAAAAATGTAAAGTTTAAAAAAAATCGTTAGAGCCGTTTTTGAAAAAATCGAAAAAAACTGAAAAATCACAAGAGTAAACACCCACTTCCGGTTATGCGATTTTCTTCAAAAGCTTGCTGTCTCATCTACATAGTACACAAAACTTATATATGAAGTTTCAACGCCATACCTCTTTTCGTTTTTGAGATATTCTGTTCACAGACAGACAGACAGACAGACAGACACACAGACAGACAGACAGACCAATAAAAAAAAATATGTTTTTTGGCATCAGGGGACTCTAAAACGTGAAGATCCGTTGAAAACTCAATTTCGAATTTTTGGGGTGAATCCAATACTTCCTTTATAGTAAAAGGAAGTAATAAATCGATCGACTTGGATCGTTAGCTCTCCTAACAAAACTATCATTGATATAAAATGTATCGATTCACTAAATAGAAAACTCATTACCTGATCAATTGTGTTACATATCACAAAAGGTTGCTCAGCTCTAATAAATCAAAACGAACTGTTGACTACTTTTGAATCGTCTCCCAGTGAGGAAAAACAAATTGCATTAATGTCTATTGGAAAACTACGATCAAATCCTTCATATAAACCTGAAATAGCCAAAATTGACTTGTCACCAGTTAATGTTCACAATCTTGTTCAGAACCAAGCAAAATTAACTAAGGAAATTTCAACACTTGAAAACCTAGACTCTATCAAATACGAATATTTAAGTTTTAGCTCCCTAATTATTGTTATTGTAATGGTAGTTATTGTAATATGCGTAACTCTTTACTTTTATTATAAACGTGTATCAATCATGAATAACCTATGTAAATTAGTAATACCTCCGAATCGAGAAGTTGAAAATATAAATTCTAACTCAATACCCTTGGTCCAGTGCTCGCCAACTTAGATTAAGCTATATATGTAATCACAAAAAGTTATTGTCATTGTTTTATTGTGAACGTAATGCCTAACATCCATTAGTTGGACTTATTAATTAATTACGCAGACTTGCTTGAATATAATCTCATATTATATTCATCGCTAAGGATGGAGGAATTACGTGATCTATTTTGCTGTGCTTTTATAGATAGGACTGCATCCGCTTGATTAGATAGTATATTGCATACAGACTGTTATCTTTCATTTATAAGCCACTGTGGGAATTATTTAGTCAGTAGTAGCTTGCACCTGTATCGAATGCTGTAACTCTGCTCCGTATTTTCTGTAATAAAAAGTATAACTTTTTAAAAACAGTTTTCTTCGTAAAGAAAAGTTAAATCGCGGGCGAATGTTTGCAAAGCCAGTGCTGCCAAGATCAGTTACGAAATGTAATTTAATTATTAATACTCCACATCTGAGTGTATTCATTACATAACGCTTGAATTATTTCAAAAACACTTTACCTGTAACGCAAAAAGCAACTAGAATAACTTTACAAATTCACTTCCAGTTCGAAATTGTAGTTTTATAACCTCACTTCACTTTCAGCATTAGAGCTAAAAGTAAACAGCTGATTTCTTTAACCACGGTAAACTATAAAACGTCACTTTTAGTGAAACAAACTAGCGCTGAAAGACCTACTTTTAGTAGTGGTCGTAGATAAAATATATTACGTACCTGAATTGATAATCCACTTTTCTAAACGATCATCCGTAGGAAACTTGAACATTGTTAAATGTCGATAATTTATTTGCCTCTTCAGACAGGATATGTAGAAGCACGTATTACCAGGCATTTTCAAAATTTACAATCACTATCACAAGGATAAATAGTTATTAAGTTCCGAATTAAACGTGGTTAACTATGAAATTAAACAAAATTCATAATTTTAAATACCTTCTTTATATAATTGTGGCTTTCCACTACCATTACCATTGCTGCAAGTACCTACCTATATTACATGAATTACGCATAATATACATACCGTTATGTTTATCTTATTTTAATTTATTTTTTATTTCCAAGTTATCAATAAGTACTAATTGGGCTTATAGATTTAATGTTCATTGATAAAGCAATTTGTGTAATGGCTACATTAGTATTTAATGATTTTGTTTTAATTAGCGCTAATTGCCTGCCAAGCAATAGATTTTAAGATATGATAACCAACAAAAGAATGCCCAGCTATTATTATAAAATAACAAAATTTAAAGAACCTCACAAAAAGAAAAAAATTAATGCAATGCACTGGGTGCTGGTGCTATGGGCATACCAGAAAAAAATGCACGAGACCACTTCGTTGTTATAAGTGCGCAGGAAGTCATGATTATAAAACCTGCACAAAAAAGAAAAGAGATGGAGAAAATCCCAAATGCGTTTTATGCGAAGGAGCTCACCCTGCAAATGCCAAAATATGCAAAGTGTACCTCGAAATAATTAATAGAAGATTCCCATCGGCAAATGAAACGGTTATCCAAACTCAAAGGCAACAAGCAAGACCACAACAAAAGCAAAACCAAAACAACGAACACAAAGTTAGACCGTCAAACATGCAACCACCTTTAAACCAAAACACTACAACGATACAACACAAACCAAAGTACTCCTACTCCTTAGCCACTCAACAATGCAATGAAGTACAAAATCTTGTGCCCAAATACATCCCTAAACCGGAGCATACGACAGGCCCAAACGATAACATAATTAGATTTCTCCAAAATACAGTTACAGGACAACAACAAACAATAAACCAGTTATCTGCGGAAATAAAACGACTTAATGATAAGATTGACAAACTTACCGAACTCCTGCTACAAACTAATAATACCAATGGCTCAACTCTATAAAATAGCACTGTGGAACGCAAACGGATTGGCCAAACGCAAACAAGAAGTAGAAACGTTCCTGATATATACAATAAAATTGATATACTCCTTGTAACAGAAACTCCCTTCACTCAAAATACATACTTCAAAATTATACATTATATCTCACTTCACATCCAGATGCTGACAGACGGGCAAGAGGAGGTACAACAATACTAATTAAGCAACACATCAAACACTACGAGTTACCAAAGTTTGAAAAAAATTACCTGCAGGCTACAAGTATAAGCATTGAGGATTGGCAAGGTACACTTACCATTTCCTCGGAGTACTGTCCACCAAATTATCGCCCAAACAAGGAAGGCATGGTGGAGTACCTTAATTCCCTTGGTGACAAATTCATGGCAGGGGGAGATTACAATGCCAAGAACATAGCATGGGGTTCTCGCCTAACAGCACCTGGTAGAGGAAGGTTACTTTATCAAATAATGCATGAACTACAGCTTAACCACCTATCAACATACAGACCAACGTACTGGCCTAGTGATCCAGACAAAGTACCTGATCTACTAGACTTCTTTGTCACGAAAGGTATAGCTCCAGGGTACCTTGCCATAGAATCGAGCCTAGACTTGTGCTCTGATCATACACCAGTGGTAGCAACCATTAGCTCTATATTTATAACTACAGAAAGAAAAGTAACACTTTTCAACAAGAGGACTGACTGGAAACTTTATAAAAAACACATTGAAGATAAAGTAAACCTTGCCATTCCCCTTACAACTAAAGAGGATATAGAGCTAGCCGTAAACCACCTCATCAGTCTCATTCAGGAAGCAGCATCGGAAGCCACTCCGGAAATTCCGGTAAAGATATTAAATCAAAACTGCCCCATAAAAATTAAAGAAAAAATTGCTATTAAAAGACGCCTAAAAAGAGTATGGCAAAACACTAGGTACCCATCGGACAAAAGACGCTATGATGAAGCCTCACGAAAACTAAAAAAGACAATTAAATCCCTCAAAAACAGATCCTTCAAAGAATACCTGAAAAATCTCACCAACACGCCTGATACTGATTATTCCCTATGGAAAGCTGCCAGTAATATAGCGCAAGTAAAGAACCCTATACCTCCAATACGTAAAGAAGATAGATCATGGGCCCGTACGGATTTAGAAAAGGCCACCATCTTTGCTCAACATCTAGAGAAGGTATTCCAACCATTACCGTTCCAAGCCACACCAATTAAAGAGGAAGAAATTAGTAGCTTTCTTGAAGTACCATACCAACTGTCACCACTCCCAAAACTATTTACTGTGAAAGAAGTGCAACGTATTATAAAGGAAAAATTAAATCCAAACAAGGCGCCAGGATTCGATCTGGTTACAGGGCGACTCATCAAGGAACTACCACGTAAAGGAATAGTGCTATTAACCATAATATATAATGCAGTGCTACGTATTGGTTATTTTCCAGCGCAATCGAAAGTTGCAGAGATCATTCTCATTCATAAACCTGAAAAATCTCCCAGTGAAGTAACGTCTTACAGGCCGATCAGTCTGTTACCCGGTCTAAGCAAACTCTTGGAAAAATTATTACTCAAGAAACTAATGTCTGTAATAATCGAAAATCATCTCATTCCAGAACACCAGTTTGTCTTTCGTGAAAAACACGGTACAATTGAGCAAGTCCATAGAGTCACGGAAATTGCAAATCAAGCATTTGAGGAAAAAAGTTATTATGTGGCAGCCTTCCTCGATGTTAGTCAGGCGTTCGATGGAGTATGGCACCAAGGACTCCTATATAAACTCAAGAAAGCCCTTCCACATACACTATATATTATCATAGAATCGTACCTGACTGAAAGATATTTCAGAGTAAAATACGGACAAGAGGTAACAGATCTATACCCCATAAAAGCAGGTGTACCGCAAGGGAGTGTCCTGGGACCAACATTATACTTGCTTTTCACGCATGACTTACCTACCAACCCAAATGTATGTACAGCAACTTTTGCTGATGATAAAGCTATCCTAGCAAAGCATTCAGATCTAAGGGCCGATTTCATAATCAAATTTAAAACTTCATTTAACTAAAGTGACATTAGATGTGCATGATGCCATATGTAGCACATGTAATTGTGCACAATCTAATGTCACTTTAGTTAATTGAAGCTTTAAATTTGATTATGAAATCGGCCCTAAATATTGCAGCAAGGCTACTACAACAACATCTAAATGAAATAGCAAAATGGACGAAGCAATGGCGCATTAAAATAAATGAGAGCAAGTCAACATATATCACATTCACTAAATGTAAAAGAGAAACCCCGCAAGTCATGTTTAATGGTCATAACCTGCCACAATCGGATAATGTCAAATACCTAGGGATGCACCTAGAAAAAGGTCTCACACGAAAAACGCATATCCTTAATAAAAGAAAACAACTAGGTATAAAACTTACAAAACACTATTGGTTGATGGGACGTAAATCAAACCTATCACTGAAAAACAAATTACTAATTTACAAAGTTGCTTTTAAACCGATATGGACTTCCGGGATAGAACTGTGGGGGACAGCAGCAAATTCCAACAATGAAATTTTAGAAAGATTTCAAGCAAAAGTTTTGCGGAATATAACCAACGCACCCTGGTTTATACCAAATAGCGAAGTTCATACCGATCTAAAAGTGCCAACAGTTAAAGAAGAAGTGAGCAAGTGTAGTGAAAAATACTTAAATAAACTAGAAATGCACCCAAATGTTCTTGCTGTAAATCTCCTAGATAATAGTGAAGCTATACATAGGCTTCAAAGACATAAAACTTTAGACTTGCCAATGAGGTTCACGTAAACAGTTGACAAAGTGTTTCACAAACTAACGTAGTCTGCAGACACCCAAAAAAAAATGCAGAAAATACCGAGTTTGTTATCACTGCATGGCTGCTCTCTTTATGTTCAATACCTGTATCTACAACTGAAAATATTTACTTATAGTATTAAATATAATTATACTGATTGTAAATAGTAATAAACGATGTAAAAAAAACAAAATTTCCCATTTCTGTTGATAACCTAAATTCCAAATGGTGTACGCATTTGACTGCACAATTATTTACTTCAAAACACGCGGGCGCACGTATAGGATCTCTAAGCGCAGTTCCTCAAAGGCGCCTCCTGTTAGTGGATAGAGGTTACTGTTGTGATTAAAAAAGACGCAGTTTTTGTTGATCAACGCAGGCGACGGATTAAAAATTCGCTATTATTGAAATACCTAAATCCGAAGGGTGCCATCTAGCGGAAACCTTTGGCATACCTCGAAACGGCAAGTTACACGGCGCCCACTGGAAAATAACGGCCGGAGACATATCCCAAAGTTCGCCGCTCATATAAGCATTCTGAGTCTGGATATTGAATGCTATGGGTAACTAGAAACAATTAATTAAATTACTAATGTCAATACTATAAATTATAGGTTATATTTCGAACTGACTTAAGCAAAAATAAATAAAAGTTGCCTGGTAACAAAAACACAAATTTTATAAAATATGCTTTTGCGTTGTCCAACCTAGTAATAATAAAAAAAACAATAGAAATTCAACAGTGCCACCATAAAACGTCATTTTTGACAATCCGGGACTATAGTGAATAGAGTTTACAGGCTACAAGTGCGGCAGTTGGAGACTGGCAGGATCTGTTACCTTCCGAGTTTTATATTGCCAGCCTCTAGCTTAGCAAACAGACCCATATCCGTAGACGATATTATAATGCCAAAAATGCAGATAACTGTTGAAAGCTAGTGATGTGAAACAGCTAATACATTTGTCATTAGATCTACTAACCTTGTGGCAACTGACAGAGTAACAAGATAGACGGTGCAAGCCCCTTATCGATACTTCGGCACACTATAGGCATAGAGCGGTTTTTCGCATATGCTCAGTAGTAATAATATAAGTACTTCGATATTATCAGGTTACATGTCGATAACTTGTTGCACATTAATAAAAGAGTGTCAGTTTGACAGTTTGAATAATCCGACCGCGGAGCGGGAGAATTATTCGATCAAACTGACACGATTTGTTATTGCGCAAAAAGTTTGAGACTTCTACTGACGCGACGCTGCCGGAAGTTGATTGTAAAACCCACGCCAAACAAGCACATTAACTAAAGACACTTTTTAGGTGGAAAAGTTTGACCTTTTGTCGCTTCTAAGATGCTGCTTGAGGTACCGGGACTCTTCCTGGACGTTCCACGATGCTCAGAACAGGAAATCGTAGCCATTCCGTTGATAGCAAGGCAGGAATCAACTCTAATCTGCACCTCGGTATCGGCTTGCACTTTGGATTGCTTTTGGATGATTCTTACTGACGCTGGGGCTCTACAGTGAGGCTGGGCTGCACCACACGTTCATTGCTCGCTTATGCATCTGGACAGGTACTTACAAAACTGGCTAGATCTTTGTAAACACCACTTTAAAATACTCTGGGATGCAATCTGACCAATTGATGCCTCGTTCTACCACTCGAGGGAGCTCAGTACAATGGAAAAAGTTTCACTGGACGCACTCTCTCAATTAAAACACAATTTTCGGTAAACTTGGGTATTTTTAATTATAGTTTATTGGGAAGCTTCGCAAAATCACAAGTGACTCTTAGAAGAAGCTACCCCAAACTTTTTTTGTTTTGTTTACATTGTTTTATTTTAGTTGAATGAATTTCTAAGTATACTTTGATTTTAACTTGTTTTTAATGCAAATATATTGCTATTCTAAAAACATCATACCGTCAATTATTTACAATGTTTGCTATTTGTAACAAATCTGAACTTTAAATAATTACATCTTCTGGACATTTTCACAATAAATATGTGTATTGTTGGTTATGTTATAAATTATTAACAATTATTATTTTTAAAAATATGAGCCTATTAAAATATTTCTACAGCAAATATAATCTGAAATCTAGGCTCTCAAAAAACACTTCTAAAATGATGAGGTGTGCACTCGAATATATAGTTAAAAAAAAAGAACACTATCTGGAATGATCTTGCGAATCTGAATGTGGAGGGCTCCATTCTTTTTGCAATTGCAAAAAAGCAGAAAAAATATTTCCGGCATTTTTTTTATTAGATAAAATTGATAACTTTCATGCGTACATCGCATTCACAAGCTTAATTTTGAATAATCTTTAGTGATTTATAAACCCATGGAAAGCTTATTCTTTCTGGATTTAGATGATGTCAAACTAATCACGAAATTATTTTTAACAAATGCTACAGAAATTGTTTAAGCAAAGCGTACCGGGAACACGCGGTATAAAATTCAGCATCGAAGTATTTTTTAAACTATTGCACATAAAGGCATATTTCCAATGTATGAAATGTATAGAAAAGAATAGAGAAATTTTTAGTGAAAAAATTATCTTTATTGATTTATTGTTCTAAAAGATACGATTTATTTTTGTACATCGCTCCGTTTTTTTTTCCGCTGCGTGTTTGGAGTTATCCCAGGCATAATACATATCTACCTCAAAAAAAATGTAGTCCTGAATTTTGGCACAAATGTTCCTGAGTGCCTTAGAAGTAGCCCTTTAAAAATCCCCACCTCTAGCGTGCCGGCGTCATATCAAGTAGGCATTGGCAGTAGTTTAAAGATACCTTTTGTTCAGGTAAAGTACTATTTCTGTTTCGAGCATGGCAAAACATCATGAAGAAAAGTTGTTCAGAATCTAGAATAATGGACCCATGCAAAATTCCAGAAACACAGAGTTACTTTTATGAAGCTGCGTATTAAATAATTATTTGGAAAAGTGCGACTACGACAAATCCAGAAATACCCAATCCAATTAATTTTGGTTGGAACTTGAAGAATAATGCTCTTATCCCAAGCTTAATAACTATAAATGTTCGTCCTAATGTAGCTTACGAAAATGTATTTTGTAAGGGTAAATTTAGAAAATCTCCTGGGAACTGTAGTTGTAACAATACTGAATTGAGATGTATAATAGGTTGCTATTGTGAAGGTCAATGTATTAGCTTTTATTTTGCTTTTTAAACGCATATTTGTGTATACAGTGCGTTTCTTGAAAAGCAACGTATCACGGTTTACATTGCAAATACTTTACCTTATTATGTTAACGCTTTTTCTATAGAAAATTTTGAAATAATATTTTGTAACCTATTAAATTAGGCCTATACGGAAAATAAAACTTAATAATTATTATTATGAAAATATAAACCATAAAATTTTGCTTGCAATAACGAGTGTATTATTTTTCAAGTAGGTAGCGTTAGCTCAAAAATAATCACTTATAATACCATGAATAGTCAAAGTTATGTCGACTATTTTTGCGGTGGTGTCACGAATGTCCATTGCGCTCTGGTACGATTAGGACGAGTGCGCTAGCACGAGTCCTAATCCCAAGCGCAATGGACATGAGTAGTGATACCACCGCAAAAATAATCTACTTAACTTTGACTAAGAATGGTATTCGAGGGACTATTTAATGAACCAAACTACTTTTTCAAATTATTTTTTAGTAAATCTAGCAACAAACTACGCAATTTCTATAGTAACAGACCACTAATATTGACTTTTTCTAATAAAAATCACATTTGTTTAAAATAGTCACTTGAATACCTTCCAGGAAGATATATCCGCTGATATTTTTTTGATTGGTCATGAAACGTCAGAATTCTGGAATTTTATTGGTCACTTTTTGACAGATGACAGGTGAATTGAATAGTCAATAAAATTTTTTGTGAACTGGTATTTTCTTAAGAAAGTTATAGCTTCGATTTTTTCATTTTTTCTTGAATTTTCTTGTGCTTATAGCTGCTTTATGAGGAAAGCACTGCATTATTTTTATGTTTTTATATATTCGCCCTTAAGTTGTAATAAATAGATGAAAAACATGAAGTACTTACTTTTAATGGTTTTGTTTATGTTCGCAAATAAATTAATCTTTAAATGTCTGCTTTTTAGTGATTACGAATGACATTATTTAAGTATAACCAATCAGCGTAATACATATAATTATGAGTAAGTATAATACATACAAATTATTTGCAAGGACAGTATATTCGTATCGCGGTTCAAATCAGTGATTGGCAAAGCGCGCCACGCGTGAAACTCAAAACACGCAGCGGAAAATAAATCGTATTTTTTAGAACAATAAAGCAATAAGGATAATTATTTCACTAAAAATTTCTCCATTCTTTTCTATACATTTCATACGCTGGAAGTATGCCTTTATGTGCAATAGTTAAAAAAATACCTCGATGCTGAAGTTTATAACGCGCGTTCCCGGTACGCTTTGCTTAAACAATTTCTGTAGCATTGGTTAAAAATAATTTTGTGATTAATTTGACATCTGAATCCAAAAACAATAAGCTTTCCATTGATTTAAAAATAATTGAGAAATATTCAAAACTAAGCTTGTGAATGCGATGTACGCATAAAATGCATCCATTTTTTGTAATAAAAAAAATGCCGGAAAATATTTTTTTCTGCTTTTTTGCAAACGCAGAAAGAATGGAACCCTCCACATTCAGGTCCGCAAGATCATTCCAGATAGTGTACATTTTTTTAAAAAACTATATCTTCGAGTGCACACCCTATGATCTAATTTATGGTCTCTGATTCCTGACTAATAGCTGCATTCTTGGTTGTTATAAAATATTAACCACTATTATGTTACATATGAGGCTACTAAAATGTGACTACAACCATAGAAAATCTTCAGTTTTGTGAATTTTATTGTATCTGATATAATGTCATTTTAATTAAGTTTTTATATTGGTGTATTTGTTGTGAACCGTGACTTTGATTTTATTGTAAATGTTATATTTATTTTATTAGTTGCAAGTGTAAAGTTATTTATGCAATGTACATAGATCTGTTGGTAAAAATAAATGAAATAAACTAAATAATGGGCGGATAGTGACATGACTTTCTGTCAATGCTCTTTAATAGCACATGTTTCCTACCGCTAGTTAACTCGGAGCCACAGCGGAACGCGGAAGCTAAAATTCTCACCTGTTAGCTTCATTACGCTATCAAACTAAATTAACTTATTTTGCCTATGGCGTCCAAAGTATTGCACAGAGTGGGCGAAAGTCGACATTTTCATAGGGATTCTTGGTAACTATGGAAAATATGAGAAATGAACGCCACATCTCTCTTTTTGAGAAAAGCTTAATGGTGTAAACTAATATTGGCTATCGTCTTTAGTTTTCGAGTTATAAACCAAAGGTAGATTTTTCGCATTTTCGTTATCAAAATACAGAAATAGTATATTATGTTAGTAGTGTATAAGTACGCCTTTAAAGCACGTGCGACAAGTTTAAAAGCACGACTCGAAGCGAAGTGCTTTTAACGTCGCTAGTGCTTTAGTGGCACTTATACACGTATATTATACGCTACTTTTTCTACGATCGTAACAGAAATATAAAAACTTAGTTCGGTGGCACTTTTTCCTTCACATGGTGTTAGATATTCTAGGTTATGTTGACATTCAAATTTACAGCAAAGCTTGTTTTAATATAGTATTAAAATAAGCTACCAATGGCAACGTGCGAAAAAGACGTAACTCGGGCGCAAATATTAACAGTGTTACAAGCGTCACTTTTGACACTAGACTCTATGCAAAAGTCTTATTGAGACGATCGTAGAAAAACAATTTTTTGCGTTCTTCAGGCATTTTTTAAATAAGAATGCAGTGGCGTAGTCAGTTTTTCAAAACAGGTTTAGAATTTCGAGTAATGCCATGAAGTTGCATATTTTTACATCGAATTCATAGTTTGCTGTTAAATTATGAGAAAGAGGATTTTGTCCATTCCAGTGATATACATCATGTGAGCCCAATTTATTCACTTTTACTACATTATAGCAAAAACTCGCAATTTTCAAAGTAGTTTCTAATATTTCTTCGTTTTCTGGTTCAAGGCTTGTGTCATTTACAATATACCTGATTACCCAAAGCAGTTATCATTACGTTGTTACAATACCGACCGCTTGATTAACAAAATTTATAACGTTTGATTGCTGCTTATAATGTTACACAGTGCCGTCATAAATTTGGACATATAGAAAATTGTTTTATTATCCATTTATCACAAAATTTCATTCTTTATAAAAGTCTCTGCTTCTTCTCAAACTACAAATGGACTTGCCAAGATTTAAATGTCTCTTTTAGTATACGGAGGAGGTTCGAAAATATGAAAATGGCTCAAAAATAAAGTACTCTTAGTGTTCAAAATACATAAATATATTTGTTATAACAATTCAAGTAAAAATTATAATTGTTTTGAATTTTAGTTGATGGACACAAAACATGAGCTTTTTTAGCCTTAATTTCAATTAACGCAATTTTCTGGTTGCTAAGTGAACGAAACTCAAGTTCGACAATACATATTTATCGTATCCGATAATAACTTTCAAATATTCTATTTTCCATAATTCATAGAGTAGTAAAAAATAAGAAATACTAGTGAAAACTGGTTTTCGGGATAAGTGGCTGTGACTTCATATTTGATCTCTTTCAATTATAAATAACTCTTCCAAATAACATTTTTGTGGATCTTGGATTTCTTTTTAGTTATTTTCTTCATTTCGAACCGCCCCGGTATACGAAAGGAGGTATTTAAATTTGGGCATGTGCATTTTTAGTTTGAATATTCTAAAAGTTCTATCAAAATAACAACTTCTAATAAATGAATAATAAAAAATTCCATATATGCCTAAATTTATGACGAACACTGTATATTATGTTATATATTACTGCAATAAGAAAAACTCTTTGCCGTGATGCCATAGCTCCATACAAAAAATACTACTTTTTGATATAACTCGAAATTCAAAACTTTTTTTAACTGATTACGCCACTGCATTCTTATCAAAAAAGTGTCTGAAAAATATACAAATTGCTTTTCCCTATTTTTATAAATAAACGATATATACGTACCCACTAAACGAAAAGTCGAAAAATCGATCTTTTGTTTATAACTCCAAAACAAAAAAGGATAGCCCATTTTGGTGTACACTATTAAGCTTTTCTAGAAAAAGGGGAGATCGTGAATGGGGTTTAATTTCCATATTTCCAATACTTATCGAGATTCCCTATAAAAACATCGAAATTTGTCTACCCTATCCACTTTTTGAACGTGTTCCCTAAGAGAAGAATTGAATGCGACAAAGCAAACGGCCACTATCAGATGCTAAAAGAACCAAGCAGACTTTCAGTTTTTCTCCACAATCTACATGAAGTCATAACTGTAAATCGTAAGTAAAACACATTTTACAATAGATCCAGCATTTGTAGAAGATATTTTAAAGTTCTGCGTTTCCACTTTTTTTCCACTCTTCAAGGACGTATGGGGGCTAAAACCACCACCGCATGCTTGCCAGACTTGAGGTTCCTTTCTCAGCATATTCAAAAGGACCTTCCAAAGCAGTTACACACTTGTTAAAAATACTGTAAGAAATCCGTTGCTGGTTCTTGGACTATAAGGTAAAGGTGTAGTAATGATTTTGTATTTCTGATATATGAATGTACCCTGTGCGTGCAATTTTTACAAATAAAATGCCCTCCAACGGATTTAACCTGACCGTGGTGTGCCTCTAGAGTTGTCACCTGTCCGTTTTTACTCTAAATTGTATTTTTTACAAGCCAATATAGATTTTAAACTTTTCCGAAATTAAATTTTATCATAGCCTCATTCTAGATCTAGTATTTCGCTGGCTTAGGCGCAATAGGGCGTAACCCACAAAACTTCAAAAAAAAAATTCGCACCATTCGATTTTATAGGTTATTTTCCATCTTTCTGCAATAGGTCGTATCCCTCAGAAAATTGAAAATATTTTATTTTAATGTATTACAAAAGGACGTATCCCCAACCTGTAAAAATTTTAGTTGCAATAGGACGTATCCTCAGATGGGCATGTGTCTTGCAGCCGCCAAGTAGTGCTGTGTAAGTTACGTTGTGTTTTTCAACCAGATTATACTGTTTATGCTGATAAGGTAAGCAAAAATTGTTTATTAATATACTGATACTCTTCCTTCATCGCTTAGTGTTTTTTTGCTGATAGTGCATTTCTATTTTGTAATTTTATTGTATTTGAAAATCTAACCTCTTAACTCGGTATGTGGGATACGGCGTATTTAAAATTGGAGTATTACGATAATGTTGAATACGACTTTTTGCAGTCTAGATACATTATAAAAATAATTTACATACCATGACTAACTTAAGATTTGGTGCATAATGAATTATTTAAATTTAATATTTTCCAACTATTTCTTCTTTCTTTATTTAAAAACCTTCTAATTTCTTCATACAATTAATTCAAAGTTTTATTAATTTTTTTAGATGCTAAGCCGTATAGCGCGTATGGTAGCTCTGGCTACTCAACCAAAAATTAATGTAGAATAGGTAGAAAAGGAAAAACCTTTAGTAATGATGATATATCACAAAATTATACAGCCGCTGAAGTTAATATTTCAGAGCTGCAACCTTTAGTTACATATGACTTTGGTATCTCAAACGACGGTGTTTTAGTGCATAAAGAATTTACATTGTTAAATCCACTTGAAATAAGCCATAACAATGATAGAGTTCATGATATTTTCATTTTTCAACCAACTCCTGGATAGAGATGGGCGCGTGAGTGAGTTTTCGCTCACGTCACGCACGTTTCACGCTTGCTTTAAACACTCACGTTCACGCACGTTCACGCTCACGTTCACTCTCGTTCACGGCGTGACACGCCGCTCACGACGTGACACGCAGCTTTTGTTTCAAAATTTAAATTCAGATAGAACAGAATGTTCAAATTTAAAACCAATGGAAAACCCTAAACATAACTAAAAATATGTTTTGCACGTGACCTAATTTACGTGATATATTGCAATCAGAATAGTTGACATAAAAAGAAACAAATGAAAATTCACTACAATAACTGACGACAAGGGATAAATACTGATTTCTCGTAAATACACTTCTTGCAGCTGTCTTCAAATGCATTACTTTTAATACCAAACGCTGTCATTGGAATTGACGTTTCCCTTATTGTTATCAGTACAGAAGGTATATGTTGCTAGGCAATACTTAATTCGTAGGTTTAATAGTACCTAGTTTGTATACCAAGGCACTGAAGTATAACTTTTTATCACGAATGTGGATTTAGTTGCCGAGGCCCGTAGGGCCAAGGCAAATAAACCACATGAGGAATAAAAAGGAACTTCAGTGCCGAGGTGTACGCACTATGTTTTATTTGAAATCGAGAAATCGTGAAATTACAACATTTTAACCAACTTTTGTAGGTTATGTTCGGTCGATTGACGTTTATTTGTCGCCTCGCCACCTACAAAAAAGTCGTAAAACAATGGATTACTTCACCGCCGATTTCTCGTATTTTAATGACGATTTCAGCGAACTTCACTGCCGATTTCAAATAAAAGTACTTTTACGTACAAAGATCAACATTTTCAGCGTTAAGGCGACTATACAAAACAAAACATTACTTTTATTAGAATAATAAGTTCATCTACACATGTACACAATAAAGTGGTTTAAAAATAAAACGCAATCAATATTTTCAGTGTTAAGTCGAGTATACAAAACATAACATTACTTTTCTAAACATAGGTTCATCTACACAATACATTTTTGGTTTAATAATAAAACGTAATTAACATTTTCAGTGTTAAGCCGAGTATACAAAACAAAACATTACTTTTATTAGAATAATAAGTTCATCTACACATCTACACATTAAAATTTTGATTTAAAAATAATATGTATTCAGCACCCGGGGCATCCTGGAGTTTTTTTATTCATTATTAAATATTTAACGTGAAATTAACGTGAAACGTGAATCACGCCTTGGAAATTTTTCACTCACGTTCACTCACGTTCACGTCACGATTTTCAAATATTAGTCACGTTCACGACGTGACACGCCGTGACACGACGTGACACGACTGTTTTCACGTCACGCGCCCATCCCTACTCCTGGAATAGAGAATTTATTTTTATTGCAAGAGGCAGACTTATTTGAAGTAGTGCAAGAAGACATTGACAGAGAAGAACCACAAACCGAAAATCAAGCTAGTGATCAAGTTGATGAATTACAAAGTTCATAAGACGGCAATTTTAAACTTACTGATACACCCGGTACAAGTGAAGAAAATGAAGAACTCAATACAGAAGAGAGCGCAAAGAAAAAAAGGAAAAGGAGTGCAGATTCTGAAAACTGGGGTCGAATAAAAAATAAAAAATTAAGAATGGCAGGAAAGCGATATAAAGAATTTAAAAGGGATAACGTAGGTAAAATAGAAAACAGTATTGAAAGACCTGCCCGATATTTGGCAAGTCGTTACAATTGCAATAGCAATAACGAACGCATTTCCTATAAGTTATTTTCTGAGGAAAGCAGGGAAGGGAAGAGATTTTTAATGGTTCTGGGGTTTAACCTAGGAACAAAAAAAGATGTACGTTAAGTCACTAGTTCTGTACACAGAGAAAAAGAGAACTTACGTTCAGGGACCGTCCAGAAGAACCGGCACATTTATGTACAACTTGCAACTAGGTTCTGACAAGCAGTAAGTGTGCAAAAAAAAGTTTATGTCAACTTTCAGTGTTAAAGAAAAAATGATCAGAATCTGAATAGCAGAGCCTGTAAAGCATGGTTTACCATTAACAAAGAACAAATCAAATCGCACTAACAAGCAAACAGAAAATGCCAACAATATTGAATTTTTAAGAGGAGTCATTAGGAAATTGCCCAAATTACCGTCGCATTATTGCAGAAGAGATACAAACATACTATATTTTAAAAAAATTTTTAAAAATAAAACAGAATTATACAACGTTTATAAGGATCAATGTTTAGAACATAATAAAAAACCGCTGTCGATTTTTTCGTTTACAAAAGTTTTAGAAGATATGAATGTATCAATACATCATCCCAAAAAAGTCCAATGTGACGTATGCTGTCCTTACAAAGTGAAGCAAGTAGAAGAGCAGATTTACAAGAAACATTTATTAGATAAAGAGAATGCTAGAAAAGAAAAAGATTAAATTAGTGCGAAAGAAGGGAAATATTATACTTTTACTATGGACATGATAGTTGTTAAGCTCTGCCCTGTATTGTATGCTAGCAAGTTGTATTTTAAAAGCAAGTTACAAGTACACAACTTTACAGTCTTTAATATAGCGACTCATCAGTCTCAAAACTATTGTTGGAATGAAACTGAGGGGATGTAAGTGCGTCTGTATTCACAACTTGTATAATTACGCATTTGTAAAAATATTGTATACAAAATCTCAGACCGATAATTTTATATTCCGATAACTGTGGTTATCAAAAAAAAACGTTGTACTTTCCAATGCACTGTTATCATTTTTTGTGCCACACGGTGTAATTATTTATCAGAAATACTTAGAGAAGGGTCATACTCAAATGGAGTGTGACTCGACTCATTCCTTGATTGAAAGAAAAATTAAAGACAGAGAGATTCATCTTCCAAGTCAATATTCACTTTTAATAGAAGAAGCCAGAAAAAATCCATTTCTCTTGGATGTTGACTACGTTAGTCATGTTTTTTTTTAATTATGATGACAAGCACCTGTTCAGATATAACTCAATTCGTCCTGGAAGGGTTAAAAACGCTCCGACAGTAAGCGACGTCCGAGTATTTAAATAGACCCCAGGTGGCATTATCTTTTATAAGCTAGATTACCAAGAGGAATATAGAGAGTTACCAAATAGATAAAAAAATGAGAAGATTGACCAGTTGGCTACGAAAAGGTTATATGAAGAGCGAATAAAAATTACTCATAAAAAATATACTCAAGTTTTGCCACTAGAAGTAAAATAATTGTTTAGGAACCAAAACATAATTTTTAACTTTTAAATTAAATATGCATACATTTCGTAAGCTAACTATTACATGCGGAAATGCATAACAAAGCTGTCAGCATTTTTGTCAGCATTGCTCGAATGACCCGGTGAACAAACTGCAATTATGCAGACTTGCTATCACTGTTCGTTATGAAATTAAACACGCAAGTGCAAAAGCGAGTTGAACTAGGGCAAATAAAGTGAACCCTGTAATTTATGTCATAGTTTTATGTATATAATAGGAAATTTCTAGTCAATAAACCAATAAAGTTTGACATTTGTTTCTGTATTCACAACCTCTGCTCCAACGGATCAAAGTCTACTAAATCATCCTGTGTGAGACTGCACAAGACCGTTGGTTTGCACCCCTTTTTAATTCCTGCACCTCTAAGACATATCCTGTAATTGTCCCAATTATAAATCACACAGTCCACTATAAGCTCCACCCTGAACACAATTTTATTCAGAACTGCCGCAATGCGAGAAGACCGTTGCTAAGACTAATAATAGACTGAAAATGGCAAAATCAGAATTAGAAACTGAAGCAAGAGATGAACCCGTTAATAAAAGACGTGTACTAAACAATAAAACTCGAAAACAGACCAACATTAATAAATCTAGTGTAAAAAAGAAAAATGTTAAAAAATCCGTTAAGTAAGTTTAGAAGGCACTTTTGTTTAACACTTTAAATAGTTTGCTATTACAAAAGAAAATAAACAATTAAGTTTCAGACAAAATAACGTTTTATTTCTTCTGCTTCTGGCGTAAGCCACAAATGTCATTTCTTAGCATAAATAGTAAAAAGACTTGTGTCAATAATATTCAAACTAAGCCGTAAGCCACATAGTACTAAATGTATTAGGCCGTAACCAACAATAACATTGCAAATGCATGTTATTATACATAATTTTTAGTTTTACAGTGTTCTTTTATTAAAGTAATTACTACAAAAACTAAAAAAAATTACAATTAACATGCAACTCTATAATAAACTGTTTTTCGTTCCTCCTGTAAAATTTGCATTTTGGGGTTACGCCCTATTGCGCCTAAGGCATCGATGTGTAGAATAAAGCAACGCAACTGTTTCTGACGGGTTTATTTGTGTTTGTATCTTAAAATATCCCTGTTTGAAAGGAAAGAAAAAAAATTAATTTCTTTTTGATGACCGTGACTGAGACTACTTTTTTTAACTTAAAAGTGCAATATTTTGTCTGTTTCATGAATATTTAATATCATTATTAATTATTATATATATTAGTAGTAATAATGTTAATATTGTAACGATCCTGGGGCTAGGCCGTCGCCCCAGAAATATGACTCAGCGTCCCGTGCGACAGCATTGCAGAACGACCTTGGAGCCAGCTGCTGAGACGGCGTGAGTCAGTCTTCCCGAACATTCCAGAAACGACCTTGCGCGTGACAGGTCAGAGTTGCCAGAAAGGTCGAGCGAATTCGAGACGTTTTCCAGAAGGAACTATCTAGCAATATAAATACACGCCCGCAACAGTTCTCATTCCTCATCAGTTCGAATTCGGCAGCGAAGCGCGTAGAGCTCCCATATAAATGAACCGTGTGTATATAACCCTAGTGAAATAAATAACAGATAAATAACCATATAAATCGTTAGTGTTTAAGTCGTAAATAGCCAAATAAATAATTGATGTTTAATCCAGCGCATATAAATAAATAAATGTAACGTTGTTAGAAATAGTGCCTTTAGTTCGTTAGTTTAAGTAATTTGTGTTCTGCCTTGTTAATTCGTGTGTTTGTAAATAATAATAATTAATAGTTGTAAATAAATGTTTAATACAAGAAGCGTCGTATAATTTTTAAATAGCCCGAGCGTAAAAACGTAACAGTGGCGTCAGGTGTGCGGGTTTTGTGTCGGGTTTTGTACCGTGTTATACCAGGGGCTATAAAAAAATTATTGAACAAACATTAAATAAATAAATTAAACGAATTAATCAATAAGTACCGATAAATAAATTGAAGAATGGGTATAGTGGGGATGCCTTTAACGAGATCCAAGATAGAAGCCCAGTTAAGCCAACTTTTGCAACGGATACAGGACGAGGCAGAGAAGACGCAAGAGATGGCAGAAAAATGCTAGAGAATCTTAAGAAAGAGCTGAAAGTCGGACAGGAGGTACTTGGGGAAGAGCGGAGAGCCGCGCTAGAGAATCTTAAAAATGAGATTGAGGAACGGCGGAAAGCCGTGAAAGAAGAATGGAGAGCCGACCGCAAGAGGATCTTAAAAAAACTCGAGGAATTGAAAGCCGGCCGAAAGAAGGCAGAAAAGGACTAGAGGATCTTAAAAATGAGTGTGGGGAACAGCCGAAAGCCGGGCAGAAAGCACAGGAAGAGCTGAAAACCAGGCAGAAAGAGCTTAAAGCCGCGCAAGAGAAAGTAGTCCAAAAACTTGATGGGGAAATAAATGGAAGGGTTCGGTCTCTGCTGTTGGATACTGGAGCGACGAAGTCCATCGCCAGGTCTGACGTAGTAAGGGACGAGGGTCAGCTGCTGCCCAACAAGACACGCCTTCGCACTGCCACGAGGGGCGCAGTGACCAAACATGGGGAAACTGATTTGAAGATTGGGAATCAAACCCTCAAGCATCGGGACCTGGGACGCAGAGAGTTGCACGTGGGTGGGGAGGAGCTTTCCCGACACCCAAGAGGAGAGATCGCGGCACAAGTGGTATGGGCGGAAGATGTTACTCTGCAGAGACGAACCTAGAGGGTCGTGGATGCATACCTAGATGGCGATCTCCGTGGCAACGTGGTGCGCGTGGTCGAGCCCGATGGTGACAAGGAGCTCACTTATGGTATCCTGGTTGGGAAGACGTTGGTGAAGACTGGGCTTGGGGTCACAGTAAGGATGATGAACGTCAGCAGGAAACTGGCAACCGTCAGGAGGAACACAATCTTGGGAAGGGGCATGAGCCAACAAGAACGGAAGAAAATCGAAAATCTGGTGGCCCGGTACCAAGACATCTTCGAGTGCGGAGATCATCCCAGCGGCCGTACTGACGTAGTAAAACATAAATTATTCGAGTTTGGCGGAAGAGTCTTGCCAAGGGCCGACCATGCTGCTCTAAGATGGCTACTGCAGTTCAAGAACCCTGAAGGACAGGTGGCTAGGTAGATCGAGCGCCTACAAGAGTACGACTTTGAAATAAATCATACACCTGGCGCAGCCCACCGCAACACCGATGCGTTATCCAGGAGGCCCTGCCTTGCGGACTGCGGCCACTGTTCGAAACTGGAGAGTCGTGCGGTACCCATTGATCGTACCACTATAGTCAACGACTCGTGGGAGCCAGACGAGTCGCAGTGCAGCCAGGTGAACGACCCCGATTTAGGCGCGGTTATAGCCTGGAAGCAAGATAGCCGTCGACCTACCTGGCAGGAGGTCTCCGCCACCCACGCAACGGTGAAGACTTATTGGGCGCAATGGGACTCCTTGCAGCGGGACAACAACGTCCTGACCAGAATTTTGGAAGAGGAGGACGGTAGGGCAACGAGATCACCATCGATGGTACCAAAGAGTAGAGTGGCCGAGGTTCTGCGTCACCTGCATGATGGCTCCTCGGGGAGACACTTTGGATGGAAGAAGACGTTGCAGAAGGTCTAAGAGAGGTTCTACGGGGCGAGCTACAAATATGACGTCCGAGAGTGGTGCCGGAGGTGCGAAGTCTGCGCTACAGGAATCGGACCGGTTGGAAGACTTAGAGCTCCGATGTGGCAGTACAACGTCGGTGGTCCGTTCGAGGGGATAGCCATTGACGTCGCCGGACCCTGCCCCGAAACCGAAGCGGGAAATAAATACATCCTGGTGTGCATGGGCTACTTCACCAAGTGGCCCGAAACGTACGCCCTTCCGAATTGAGACGCCGGTACTGTCGCTGATATTCTGGTGAAGGAGTGCTTCAGCCGTTTTGGAGTCCCCTGGAGTTAAATTCCGACCAGGACCGGAATTTCGAGTCTGGACTGTTCCAGAACGTCTTCAGGCTACTGGGGATACGCAAGACCCGGACCACTGCCCTCCATCCTCAATCGGACGGCATGGTGGAAAAAATGGACCGAACCATGAGGAAGCATCTGTCCAAGGTGGTTTTCGAGCATCAGCGTAACTGGGACCAGTGCATTCACTTGTTCCCGATGGCCTACCGATCGGCAGTACAAGAGACAACCGACATCCAGATAGAGGTCTCCTGTTACAGCCGTTGCAAACCATGGAGCCCACGATGGACTGCTGCTTCTTCAGCCAGTACATGTGCAAAATGGGCCACCGCCTGCAAATACCGTCATCGAACCCCTACAAGAGCGAGAGGACAGGCGCCCGACGCAACTCGTCCTGGGACAGAACGACCTAAGGCGGGGGCAGAGTAACGATCCTGGGGCTAGGCCGTCGCCCCAGAAATATGACTCAGCGTCCCGTACGACAGCATTGCAGAACGACCTCGGAGCCAGCTGCGTGAGTTAGTCTTCCCGAACATTCCAGAAACGACCTTGCGCGTGACACGTCAGAGTTGCCAGAAAGGTCGCGGGAATTCGAGACGTTTTCCAGAAGGAACTATCTCGAAATATAAATACACGCCCGCAGCAGTTCTCATTGAGTTCTCATCAGTTCGAATTCGGCAGCGAAGCGCGTAGAGCTCCCATATAAATGAACCGTGTGTATATAACACTAGTGAAATTAATATCAGATAAATAACCATATAAATCGTTAGTGTTTAAGTCGTAAATAGCCAAATAAATAATTGATGTTTAATCCAGCGCATATAAATAAATAAATGTATCGTTGTTAGAAATAGAGCTTTTAGTTCGTTAGTTTAAGTAATTTGTGTTCTGCCTTGTTAATTCGTGTGTTTGTAAATAATAATAATTAATAGTTGTAAATAAATGTTTAATACAAGAAGCGTCGTATAATTTTTAAATAGCCCCAGCGTAAAAACGTAACAATATTATAAGGTACCTATTTGTTTTTCTCAAAGCTAAAGAGTTGGTGATTGATTATTTATAAAACATTTTTGATAGGTATTAAGTATGTATTTTTGTAATTTTTACATTTGTGCAAATATATATTTTGTTTATTTTATACGTATTTTTTTAGTATTTACCTTTTTCCGATTTAGATACACAAAACGTGTTGGTGATACATGTATTTTTTCCAAACTTTGTAGCACTTTATTTTATAATATTTAAAATCTAATAGCATTTCTTAGATGCGCATCGGTAGCGGAAAAAAGTCACAGAATTAAAACCCCTGTACAAAAAAGCACTCGGAAAAAATGTCACCGGAAAGAAAGTCATCGGAAAAAACTTCACCGGAAAGAGAATAACGGGAAAAAATCACTTGGAAAAAGTCACCGGAAAGAAAGTTGCCGGAAAGAAAATCCCTCGGAAAGAAAGTCACTCGAAAAAAAGTCACCGGAAACCAAACCACTGGAGAAAAAGTTTTTTAAACACACAAGAAACGCCGTCGCCATGTTAATTATTTTAAAATCCCTACATTTTTACTTCCCTCGACTAAAAGACCAAGGAAGTATTGTAATCGTAAAATATTACCTTCCGATATTGCTTCAGATCTTCACGTTTCAGGGTCCCTAGATGATGAATAATATGTTTTTTTAATTCCGCTTGTCTGTTTTTCGGTCTGCCTGTTGGCGGTATAGCTTAAACTATTTGTTAGAGGAAGACAATATTTTGCATCTCATAAGCAAAATGAAGCAAGAACTGGCCGTGGATACTACAAAGATATTGCAAAATGGAGCTGGTATACCAACTACTAGAAAAAGTTCGGCAATATGAGTATTTACAAGCCAGGTTGCAATCTCTGTGCCAGGTCTACGCCCAAGAAACTCAAAACATTCCCGCTTTTTTAAGGGGTATAACCCACAATATTCGTCAAAGAATAAATTGTTTTCTTAATTATATTGCTTACAGTATTGTATATAGTATATAGATTATAGATGGTATGCAATAAAATAAAATATTGTTATTGCACTACTTATTTTTTTTTCTTTTCGGTGACGTTTTTTCCAGATGCTCTTCTTCCGGGTGACTTTTTCCGGGGGCTTCTTTCCGTATGACTTTTTTCCGGTTGACTTTTCCGGGGAGTTTTTTTCGGATGACTTTCTTTCCTGTGACTTTTATTTCGGGTGACTTTTTTCCGGGGGCTTTCATTCCCTGACTTTTTTCTTTGACTTTTTTTCGGAATTCGTGTGCATCAAGTGTTTCTTTTTTTAGACCCTCTGTGAATTTAATTGTCTTACCTCAATATCGAAAAACATCTTTTCCCTCCCTGGGAAGTTTTCTAACGGCGCCTATGCAGTAGTAGTAGTAGTAGTATTTTATTCATTATAATATACACCGTGGTGCTTAGATATGTCACAATTTGCTTTAAAATATAAAAATATAAAATATAAAAAAATATGCAATGCATTTACAGAAATAGTCATCTACAAAAAAATACAGTAAAAACAAAATACTATAAGTAGTCAATAAAACAAAACAGTCTCAATTTTCAACAAATCTGAAATCGGAAAGTTCATAGTAGACATTGGCCAGAAGATGTTTTTTAATCTTAACTTTGAAGAGTTTTGTTGGGGTATTTTTGAGAGTACTAGGGAGGGAATTAAACAATCCTATTCCGAAATTATTTCGTTTAGTGGACGTTAATCTCTGCTGCGGAACCTGTATATCGCCTCGACTGTGGGTGTTGTAACCATGGACATCGTCGTTTTTTGTATACCATGCTGTTTTTTTATGTGTAATAGATTACAATATAGTATTGCTGGCGGTAGCGTTAATATGTTATATTTTTTGAACAATGGTTTACAACTGTCTAACTGACTCGCCCTCGCCAACACTTTCAAGGCTCTTTTTTGTACAATGATTTTTTTTAATATGTGTAGAGGTACCCCAGTTTATCAAACCGTACGTTGTTACACTATGAAATACTGCGTAGTATGCAATAATGGCAGCATCTAAGTTTACTCAATTTTTTATTTGTCTAATCACATAGATCGTTCTTGATAACTTAATTGAAAGATTGTCAATATGTGCTTGCCAAGTTAGTCTGTTTTATTTTGGTTTCAACAAAGCTTATTTTCCTGGAACCAATCTGAAGCTTGGTTGATAATGTTGCTTTGTAATTGATTGACTAGAGTTCATCTTCTATATGGTTTGCAAAGGTCGTGTCGTCTGCAAATGAAGTTGTGAAAACTGGGATGGCATTAGGCAAGTCGTTGACATAGATTAAAAATAACAACGGTTCCAATACACTTCCTTGTGGGACACCATGTTAAATTGAAGACATCTGGCTATACTGACCTTTGCAAAATACACATTGAGCTCTGTCAGATAAGTAGGACCACATTAGTTTTAGAGTTACTCCCCTGCAACCCTAATACTCCAGTTTATCGAGTAAAATGCTTTTTGAGACACAGTCGAACGCTTGCTTAAATCAAGAAATAGTGCAAAGGAAGATTTTTTATTTTCCAATGATTCTGTTATATAATTAATGAGATTCAGCACGGCTCCCGACGTGTCCCTTCGTTTTCTGAACCCAAACTGTCTGTCCGTAAAAATATTGTTCAAAGAAATTTAGAATTCGAACTGCAATAATTTTTTCTATAATTTTGGCCAAAATGAGAAGTGCAATGGGTCTATAATTTGATCTATCATCAATTTCACCCGATTTATGTAAAGGTATAATTTTGACTTGTTTCAATTTATTAGGAAATATGCCCGTGTTTAATATGATGTTTGCAATATGAGCTATCGGGGCAGATAAACGTAAAACATTTTCTTTATACATACAAACCGATTGATTATATAGGTCTAGTGATTTTGACCTTTTTAATGCCTTTATGATCAAGGTTTGTATATTGTAGGTTGCCTCGTGACTCTGAACTGAAGTGAGCCGGCAGGGGAAGGTGGTGCGTCTTCCAGTATGCAGACTGCTTGTGCGGTTACCAAGTTTATATGCTAACGTGTGTGTTGATATCTTGTTTCTTTATTATTACTTCCATTTTGTGTTATTTCTGGATCTAGAAACTTAATTTACGTTAGTGTAGTTATACCTATTTTATAGTGGGTGTATCTTTCCTTTGAACATTTTTCGTTATTTCATTTAGAAATTGCGAACAAAAATAAGTAGGCCGGTAATTCATTTACGGAATATCGATTTCATAAGGAGTTAAGGCTCTATAACAGGGGTCGGCAAGTAGTTTTAAGACGGGTCCAAATATTTTGGAATAAAATTTTTGAGGTCCAGAGAAAAAACTCATATTACTTATTATTTTTTATTTTCACTGGGAACATACTATAAAAAATCTGGTGTAATACACGTACACAACTTTACAGTGACCTTATAATTAGCCAAAAATTTGATTTTTATGTTCAAGCATTTGTCAAAAATTTTCAAAAATTACACATTCCACAGAAACCGTACAAAATAGAGCGTTAGTTCGAGAGACAAATTTTGTCTAACATTTTAAGCTGAATTCAAAAATGTAATAACATGCCGGGTGTTCTATTTGAAATAGGAGTTAATAAAAAAAATAGGAAAAAAAAACAGAAGAAACCCATTTTAGAGGTATTCAAATGGAAAAATCACCTAGTTTACATGAATACACATTAAAAATGTAAAGTTTGAAAAAAATCGTTATAGCCGTTTTTGAAAAAATCGAAAAAAACTGAAAAATCACAACAGTAAATACCATAATTCCGGTTATGCGATTTTCTTCAAAAGCTTGCTGTCGCATCTAGATAGTACACACAACTTATACATATGTATATGAATTTTCAACGCCATACCTCTTTTCGTTTTTGAGATATTCTGTTCACAGACACACACACAGACAGACAGACCAATGACCAATGAACAAAAACATGTTTTTTGGGTTCAAAGGACTCTAAAACGTGAAGGTCTGTTGAAAACTCAATTTCGAATTTTTGGGGTGAATCCAATACTTCCTTTACGTAAAAGGAAGTAAAAATCAAACGAGTCGCGCTATTACTTGTAACATAATAACATATTAGAAACATTAATAAGGAACAAACATATTTTTATCTGTAGAAAAATATTTTTAAATCATTTATTTAAATTGACTAAGTTAATTGTTATACAAGGTTTAAAAAAAAAACTTTCGGCAGTCCTATTTTCGATCTTCCGCGGTCCGGACTTGGACCGCGGTCCGCCAGTTGCCGACCGTTGCTCTATAATGTTAACAGGAGGTGAGAAACCTAATTATTCAACATGCCTGGAACAATATAAAGTGTCGATACCTGTCAAAGTAACTCTTGAGTCTTGAAAGGCGAAGAAAAGTGGGGGGAAAAATCGTTTTTTAATTTTCCCTACGACAACGTGCTAAGAAAACAGTGGGTCTAAAAATGCTCTCGAAAAGACCAATTTGATCCCTAGAATATAAGAATTTGTAGCAAGCATTTTACTTTAGATGACTTTGAAGATTCAGTGCAAGCAAACATACTGAGCACCTTTCCAAAAAAACTAAAAAAGAATAGTATGTAGTAGACCTTATTAAATCTTTTGACAATTTATATTTCATCGTTTAAGGGCACAGCTTAGATTTACAGTGTTTTAGAACTGGCTCCTACTAATCAGAAATACTTACTTGATAGGCAATTGTTATTTATATTAAATAATTTTTATTTCAAACATTTTACTTTCCATTGGAAAGTATGTATGCAGATATTTTTAATTCCATTAAATTTAGGAAATTCACAATGTTTAAAATGTTATGAAATTTAGCTGTGGATGCACTCAGTAATATTGACATATTGTGTACCAGTTTTAATTCAGATATTCTTAAATAAGCATGGATGTAGAATGCTATTAAATTAGAGCATTTACACATTATTTCGTATGCGTTTCATTGTTTTTTGGTTAAATGAACGTTATAAATCACCATTACAGCATTAGTTAAAGTGGTTTATATTCTTACATCTTACCGCTTGAGTAGGTCACGGAGCCAGGGTTCCGGACAATTTCCCGAAAACAATTTCCCGAAAGACAATTCCCCGAAAACAGTTGCCCGAATGGACAATTTCCCGAAACAATTGATCGAATGGACAATTGCCCGAATAGACAATTGCTCGAAGAACAATTGCCCGAAAGGAGAATTGACCGAAAAATGTATTTAAATACTTATTGCTGCTTATATTGTGTTTAAATCTTATTTAGAATTAAAGTCAGACTCGCTAATTAATTTATTATTATAAAATATATTTTTTATTCCATGTTTCCTCCACACTTTGCCCAGGCTTAGGACTGGCAGCGTACCGCTGGCGTGTTTAGAACTTGGAATAAAACATGCAGTGTCATTTTTTTAGATTTTTTATATTTTTTTTATATTTTTGCGTTTTATTGGTTTTTGTTTTTTTACATTTTATTTTGATTTTTATTTATTTTTTTTTAATTTATTTATGCATTTGATCTTTTTATGTATTTCCTTTATACTAATACGATAAATTATGTGCTATTCCCCGTAAGAATTCATAAGTGTTCGCAGGATCGTAATTATTTGTCAGACTTGCAATCCGCTCTGCACAATCTCTGTATTTTTTACGTGTAGGAGGGCCTTCCAAGCCTCCCACATACTGTTCAATTTGAAGTTTATGTAAGCTCTGCTTCAGCTGAATGCCTTTAATAAATTTCCAAATGTTTGGATGATCTGCGGAATTCTGTTGTTCAAACCCTCGATGCCATCCGTCTACGGAATTGTTTGTTTTTGGCAAACTTTCTTGTACCCCATCATAACAATTTCACAGATCATGTGAAAATAAGAACAAACGACGTTGTCTACCTCTTTGTGGACGCCCGATCCAGGTATCTTCAAAATAATCAATTACTGACTGAGCTTCTGCAGGTAACACATCTTGCTCGCAAATGGTTTCAAATGCCTCCACTACGTCTGAAGTAGGAACAAATGCTAAGGCCGACAATAATCGGAGCTTTAAAGCAAAATCTGCATCAGTTTCGTACCTTCTTTTTAAACCGTCTGACTGGATTCTTTTAAAGATACATTGGCTGAAATGGAAAAAGCAGCCACGATGTCTTGAGTCGGTATATTGTTGTCTTATAGCACTTATCATACCGCTTTCAAAATGTGTTAATATGGTTGCAGGCGAAGCTTCAGGCCATATATGTTATATATGCTTCAGGCAAAAGTTCTTTTACTTTTGAAAGTAACCGAACGTAAGTTTCTTCTGCCATGTTAGGTAGTAGTGCGTATACTAAAGGAATCGCAGTATTCTTCTCTAATCCGTGGATTGTATATAGTTGATAAAAAAGGTGAGGTACAGTTTTGAAAGTTCCGTCGGCAAACCAGTGTTGTGACCTTGCCAGAAGAAACGGATTTTGTCTGGTTGAAAAAATTAACAACCGATCATCGTGTGGGCCTGAATCAAATAGTAAGTAAAAATTGTTCTCCATTTTTTATTAGTTTATACTCTTCTGGAAAAACAATGTCTCTTCTGCGAAGAGGTAAAGCCGGAGCGGCTTGCTGATTACTTCGTACACGCCTGATTGTTCTTTTAATGCTGCTCACTTTTGGAAAAGCTGTAGCTTGACCAAGCTGAACAGATGCAGTTGATATTATATGATGTGGCCAATCTTGGGTTTGTTTTTTCCACTTGCCTTGCATCCGCTACATGGTTGTGTGTCCCACTTCTTTTTACTACTGCATCTTCTAAGGTTGTAACACGAGCTTTACACTTGAACTTCTTGTAGTAATCACATTTCCAATAAATGTTTTGATTTTCTTTATCTTTCTGGTAAAAATAACCGTCGATCAATAATTTACTCTTCCCCTTTTCACTAAGTACAAACTCCAAAGCCATTTTGCGTCGTGACTCTTCCTCAGGGTTTGAACAATAAAGCAATAGAAACCTTTAGTGCAGTATTTATATGAAATTAAATAATGACTAATTAACGAGTCTCACTTATTCCAAACCAAATTTAATATTTTTTATTTAGTGAATGTTTGGATAATGCAATTATAATGAAAATACCTACTTGGAGACGTTAACTAATTATTATAGTATTAAGACTAATGGGGTGTAATTATTGTCCATTCTAAACAACATTTAAAAACCAATTATGGTTACATTAGGATGTTATTTATTAAGAGGGATTATAAAATTTTTGGTGAAAAAGTACAGGATGTGCTTATAAAATGTAAAGCAGAGAAGAAATAATAGTATACAGAATGTGCCGAAAATATTGGTTATAAATGTATAAAGTTGCGCTAAAATACATTTTTCAGTCAATTCTCCTTTCAGGCAATTGTTCTTCGAGCAATTGTCTATTCGGGAAATTGTCCATTCGGGCAATTGTCCATTCGGGCAACTGTTTTCGGGGAATTGTCTTTCGGAAAATTGTTTTCGGGCAATAGTCCTAGATCCATTTCAACATCAAGGTAGTTTAATTATTATTGCACATAAATGCATACTTCCAGCGTATGAAATGCGTGGAAAAGAATAAAGAAATTTTTGGTAAAAAAATGTCTTATATTACTTTATTGTTATAAAAAATGCGATTTATTTTTTATAGCGCTTCTCTGTGTGTCGTGCCTCGGGCTCCGCATTTTTTATAACAATAAAGTAATGTTAGCAATTTTTTTACCAAAAATTTCTTTATTCTTTTCCACGCATTTCATACGCTGGAAGTATGCATTTATGTGCAATAATAATTAAACTACCTCGATGCTAAAATGTATACCGCGCTTTTCCGGTACGCTTTGTTTAAACAATTGATGTAGCATTTTCGAACAATAATTTTGAGATTAATTTGTCGGAATCTAAATTTAGAAAGAATAAGCTTTTCACTGGTTATAAACCATTAAGAAATATTAGAAAATAAGCTTGTAACTGCGATGTAAACGTTCCTGACTAGCATGCACGATATTCAAAGCTGCAAACTGGTGACGTATTCGCGTGCTGTTCTGCCATTGATGCAGAGTTACGAGGCAACCTACTATATACAAGCCTTGTTTATAATATCTTGTACCTCAGATTCCTCAACAGCATATAAGAAGAGTGATTGTTCATTGTTTATTGGTAATTTCTTTAAATAAACACTATGTGTGTACTTTGATGGGGGAATATTTAATAATAAGTCGTCGGCTACATGCACAAAGTAGTCGTTGTGGGATTCTGGTGAAATGACACTTAACACTCTATTGCTATTGTTATTGTTTACACCTTTTTTATTATTCTCCATATTGCTCTTTGTTTATTATCAGACTTCAAAATTTCTTTACTGTACTGCACACAATCCATATGAGCTGAAATAAATTTTTAACGCTATCGATCTATTTTCATTTACATCTAAGTGAAGATCCACTACACACACCAAAAGCAGTCTATCGATCAATAGCCCGAAATGGACACAAATCACCAAAAATTTTCCCAGCTTCCAACGATCTTCAAAATTTACACAAGAATAGAAAAAAAGGTTTACCACCGAATGCGCAGCAACGAAGAAGCGGCGACCTAACCTACATCATAATAACTAAAAGTAGCAATTCCAGACAATTCCTGAATTCTACATTTATTTATCAATGTAAAATTTACACGTAACATGCTTTCAATGTAGTATGACCGTTATCAACAGGACTGTATTAAGTACATAGTGACTTGCCGATAATGCTGGTCAGATTGCACGACCAGCTGGATTGCGATGAAAATATGTCCCGACAGCGAAACTGGAGGGCGCATTTTCTAAGCAATATATTTTGCGTGACTATTGCTTGAATCGATTAAAAAACTAGCGAATCATCATTTCATGAGTAAGGTGGAGTATTACAGATAAGTTGTTATATAACAATAATTATCGACGCAAGTCGTTTTTGATTGGTTGAAAGTTAAAAAAGCGAGTTCGATTATTGGTCAAATGACATCGTTTGACAGATGTATGCAATAGTCATATTAAGTTATATGCATGATCTGCGATGACTTGGGCTAAACAGAATTCGTAAAGAAGACGAGAAATCGAGTCGGCGATTTATCTATACCGTTAATAAAAAGTGCGAATAGGCAAACAGCACCGATAATGTGGCATTTCAGATTCAAAGGTGGTACGAGATAAAAATTTACATTCGCATCATTCGATTACTGAAAAAAATTTTGACGAACCGGAATTCTAACTTGAAAATTCAGGCTGGACAGTCCACAAGCATACTTATCAGCGTGTAACTACATGACCGCTGAAGAGTCTATTACTGGTAGCCCGAATACAAATTCACAAATACATACAAAGAATAGAGCAACTTACTAATCTCGCCGAAAATCTTTTCAGTTCTTTATATTTTGTTCATTTTCTGACTTTTCTTTTAACTCTAAAGCGGTTACTGACTTCACGCGATTGATTGACGGTTACGACAAAAATTGTTAATTTGTAAAAATGGTAAGGGTTGAAAGAAGAAACATTATGTATCTCTATAATAAACCAACAAATTGAGAATTTGTTAAAAGATCTAGCTGATACGAATATCTAGCTCAATATACCCTTAAAGCAGGATTCGAATTGTGTTGTATTGACTTTACGCGGTAACTGTCATTATCTATGTGCATCTGGACACTTGTCTGAGGCTTTCACGATTTCGGAGACTAGTTTTATGTTCATATCAAATAGCTCAGTTATTGTTGTCTTTGTACAGAGTGTGCATATATTGCAATGACCTACCCGTCTTGTTTGCTATTATTTTGGTACAAAATTAGTAAGTTAAATTAGGGCAAATCACCACACAATTCTCAGGTTGATTTTTATACTGTGCTCACTTTGCCTGTCAGTAATTTAAGGCTAGGTAAAATGAAATGTATTAGCTAATGTTCAAAATAAAATGGGTCAATGCCCCTTTCTTACTATTTTATTGAACTGCAATATTATTTAAGCCAGCTTTCGGCAAACACAAAACTCCTTATCTCAGACTGGGTTCAAAATTTCACTAGATTCACAACTTTGTAGTTCATTTTAGGTTATTCGTCCTTGAGTAGCTCATATATGCAGTTCTAGTAGATAAAATCTACAATCTGTCAGATGACACAAAAACCTCGCCAATGTAACAACAATTACTTGAATGTTTAAAAAAATCGTAAAGTTAACAAGGAATCGTTAAGTAATTTGATTCAATTATCGCTTGGCAACAAAACCTCCATTCACTTGTTTCTGCTGCTTAGAAATCCGTCAATTTTTCACAAAATTTTATGAGCTTATGCAATTTTTGGATTATTATGGCGTAGCTGGACCTTTCCATATGCGATGAGCCTCTTCAGCAACGTTCAATCTTGTATTTTAATAAGTTTCCAGAACTCCGACCGTCGATTTATAGCTAATTCCTACCTCGTAAAAATTTCCACACTGGGCACGAAGATGATCGGAGGGTAACGCCGTTGATTTTTCTCTGCTGGAAACACTCCCCAGGCTGCAACTCTCACTCAGGATGCTCCTGCAGACCCCGCTGATGTGATGCCGTGCAGACCTCTGCCTTCAGCTGCTTAATTGTGATGGAATCGAAGTTCTCAAATTTCAGTTGTCGGCGGCCGATACACTCGGAGATGAGATTGGAAAAATTTATACTTTTATCGTGGCGGAAACTGCCACAAACACTTCCACAGCTGGGTAATGATGTGTATAATAAAATGCAACACTTTTAAAACTGCTACACACTTTTATTATCGTAAAAACATTAATTTTAAGAGAGTACAATTTCGCCCAAACTGTTTTATTTTATATTTTCAATTGTTCTCCTTATTTTTACAAAAACGCATCGCGATGCTATGTTACCGCAATAATTTTTGTTAATTAGAAATTAGTTTTGATAGCAAAATACACAAATGGAATACAGTTTGATTACATAAATCTTAACTTAATATTTTCTTAAATCTAAAAAAAATAGTCCTTTGCTTATAACTATCATTGTTCCTTCCGTTGCCCACACAAATGTTTTATAATCACTGCTCTGCTTTTTCACTTTGTCTTATTAATGCACTGGAAATTAAGTTCAAATTTAAACACGTTGCTCGCTTTCTTTCTTTTCAGTTGCCTAATTTCGGATTTTCTCTTTGCAATTTTCTATTATCCTTTATTCCGATCTCATTTACCTTTCAGATTGCTTGCCATTTACTGACCTGTACTTTTATTAATAATTGCGCTCATTTTGTCTGCACATAACAAACCTTTTGTGTCAATTAATTTTCTTTGGCCTGGCGTTAATATGCACAAACATATTTTATTTAATTATATTACTTTATTCAAACTCTCTGAGTAGAACAGGGACAGCTTTCTCACACTCCTTTTAATTGATTCGCGGATTCTTTGATTTGGCGGTTTAATTTTAATTGACCTAATGAAATTGATCTAATTAAATGACCCAACTAATTTCGCGGTTTGATCTAATTAATTTTGATATGTGCTACTGATTAAATTACGCATTAGCTTCTGATTAAATTACGCGGCGGCCATTTTTAATTTTTGCGCGAATATTTGAATTTGAAATTTTTCAGATTTTTTTCTAAGTTCCCTTTTTTTAATTTAAACTTCCCGGGTGTCGGCCATCTTGGTTTTCTGCATGCGCACTTCTTGCGGCTGCCAGTTTGAATTTGAAATTTTTTCAGATTTCTTCTAAGTTCCATTTTTTGAATTTAAACTTCCCGGGTGTCGGCCATCTTGCTTTTCTGCGCCCGCACTTCTCTCGGATGCCAGTTTTAATTTTAATTTAGTGCCCTTTTTAAATTTCAAATTGATAAATCTGTCTCCCTCTGGTACTCATGGGGCGTTGGTTATCTCTCTTGCATTCACAGGATGGATGTTTATATTAAAAAAATCTCTGGCGGACTTGGATCTGAACCCTCTACGTTGGCATCCACATCAGGCTTACATAGGCTTGTGCCGCTACACCGCGGAGCGCTACGGGATTTAAAGGGTTTGAACAGAACGCCATTTAACTGTTCTGACTCCAGACTTTAAAACTAAATATTTTTTGAAAAATATAATTTATAAGAATGGAATTACATCGTCTATGGACTTAAAAGGTTGAAACGAATTTTTAAAAAATAATTTCATAAGTGCTTTTGCTAGAATTAATAATTTTAGTCCCGTATATAAATCCGCGTATTCTGAGTGACGCGGATGAATGGATTATCGAGATTCCCATTGTCCCGGCCTACTATATAGCGAAATCACTGCCACATTAGCGGGGAAAGAAGAACTTGAATAATTGTTTGAGGTTATGAAACAAATGGAAACTTCGCTTAACTTAAAAAAGCATGACATTGGTTCACTTGCAATGTCAGCTTAAATTTTGTCTGAAGAAATTACAATCTATGTGCTTGTTTAATTTTATATTTTATTAAATTATTTATAAAAACCGACGAAAGTTTGAAAGCTATATGAATATCGGTGCGCCTAATTTTTTTTTTACAATTTAAAACCTTGAAATGCGGGGTTTAACTTGATTGTTAGCACAGCCAAAGGAATTTGCTATGATATCACCAATTCTGCAGGGGGTCAGCTTGTCTACGCTCATACTTTACGTAAAGTGGAAATTTCCTATCTCACTCGCTCTTATTGACTGCTGTAACTTTATCTCTTGCACTCGCTCAAAATGTCTGCAATTTTAATATGATTGAAGGTATTTCAACCAATTAGATGTGGTATTTATGGTATTAGACCAACGAGACGAGTATTGAAAATGGCCAGTGGATTTTTTACAAGAGCCTCTATAAACAATCAAACAAACTTTTGTTGATTGCCTATTGGTACAGAAACTTCATTTTACACATATAATAATTAAACACATGTAAATAATTATTTTAATTCGCGAAATCAGCGACGGCCATTTCCGTCTCGCTCATCGCAGCTGTTCTCTCTCGCTCCCAAGTCGAATTTGAACCCTAGTTGTCACGAGATTGTCATGTTTGGCTTTTATTTTATAAGTAAAGCGTCTGTGAAAAGAAAATATATGTATGTTGACCACAAATTAACATAAATTTGAATAAAAAACACGCAATTTCGTTGAAAAATGTTCTGTTCCACATCAGCTCACTTGAAAATTTATAAAAATCGGCATCTTGTCACATTAAATTCTGCAAAAACGACAAAAACAATACTTTTATACAACTTTCATTGAAAAATCTACTGCCACAATCATTTCTAGAAGCAAAATTGCAATAACGTAAAGTCGCTGTGCATTTTATTACAAAAGTTCTTATACTTTTGATGAAAATATATGCATGTTGACCACAAATTAACATAAATTTGAAATAAAAACACGCACTTTCGTTGAAAAATGTTCTGTTCCACATCATCTCACTTAAATTTTTACAAAAACTGACATCATGTCACATAAATTATACAAAAAATGACATTTTAATTCAACACACGATGAAAATTTAATAAAAATCACGCAATTACACATCATCTCACATAAATTTTTACAAAAATCGAAATTATGTTACATAAACTAAGCATAATTTTGCAAATGTTTTACACTTTTTATAAAATGCATCGCTCAAAATTAAAAGAAATCGCAATGTCGTTGAAAAAATCTTCTGCCACAATCATGTCGATAAACAAAATTCAAAAATTCTTGTACTTTTGATGGAAATATATGCATGTTGACCACAAATTAACATAATTTTGAATAAAAACGCGCAATTTCGTTGAAAAACATGTTCTGATAACATCATTTCACTTAAAATTTTACAAAAACTAACATCATGTTACTTGAAATTATACAAAAAACGACATTTTTATTCAATAAGCGATAAAAAATACGCCATCCCACATTATTTCACTTAAAAAATTATTACAATTTGTTTTAAAAATCGTTTTGTAAAACGAAAATGAAGTAAAAACAGTTTTAGAGTTATTTCTAAGCATAATTTTGGAAATGTTTTACACTTTTTATAAATTGCATCGCTCAAAAATGTATGTTGACCATTAAATTAACATAAAATTGAATAAAAACACGCAATTTCATTGAAAAATCTTCTGCCACAAGCATTTCGATAAACAAAATTTTAGTTACGTAGGCCCATTGTTCATTCTTATTACGAAAATTAACTCAAAATTGAACAAAAATCACGCAATTACACATCATCTCACATAAATTTTTACAAAAATCGACATCATGTCACATAAATTATACAAAAAATGACATTTTAATTCAACACACGATAAAAATTTAATAAAAATTACGCAATTACACATCATCCCACATAAATTTTTACAAAAATCGACATCATGTCACATACATTATAAAAAAAATGCCATTTTAATTCAACACACGATGAAAATTTAATAAAAAACATGCAATTACACATCATCTCCCTTAAAAATTATCACAATTCGTTTTACAAAACGCTTTATAATAACGAAAATGATGTATAAAACAGTTTTTGAGTTATTTCTAAGCATAATTTTGCAAATGTTTTACACTTTTTTATAAAATGTATTGCTCAAAATTAAAAGAAATCACAATCTTTTAAATTATATCACGCCATTATGAAATCATAGATTGATTTTTTGAAATTTTACACTTTGTAACTGTAAAATAACTTCAAATACTAATATTTTAGCTTTAGATTTTGTAATTATTGCAGATTCGTAAAAAACACAAGCAGAGTAGAAATAAAAAACACAAACACTTTGTAATAAACAAATATATTGTTCTTATTTCGTATAATACTTAATAATATAAAAATAAATGTACAGCTGAATGTCTTATTTTCTAAAAATCCGCTAGCAATTTACAAAACTGTAGTTTAAGGTGTACAACATTTCAAATTAAAAAAGCTGCAAGTAATAAAATCAGAATTCGTTTACATGGGATCGTAGAACAAATTTCATTGTGGCATTTTAAAGTTTAAGGCGCTCCCAATCCAGAATTCCATTCGTATTTGATGTTGAGGACCTCTGCCTTAGAGGTGTTTTTCTAAAGGCCCTTTTTTGGAAGTGCTTCCTAATCGACGTTTTTCTGACTGCACCTTTTTGATGTGGACTTGGATGAGTAGCTGGTGTTTTTAATTTATATTCTAAATCGGACTCGCAGTTATCAGTTTCCATTTCGGTTTTTCCTGTAGTACCAGTCGGAGTTGGCTTCTTTTGCTGTTTAGGTTTAGCTAGCAGCACTTGAGCAACGTTAAGGCCTTTGGTGTAATCAGCAAACTGTAGGCGTCTGGGTGGATTAATAGTTTTTCGAGGCCGCAGAGTGTCGTGAACTAAATCGACTGTTAGACGCCGGTAAAATTTCACCCTTTATAGTAACGGTACCCTTGTAATCCCAGCTCACATCGTTTGAGGCACTTAAAATGCGTAGGAAAACTTCAGCTTTTTTCTTAAAAGTTTTGGGAAGTGTAGATAAAATAAGGGCAATTGATAGGCTGTTACTGCTTGTTTCAATAGGTATTTTGATTGGCTGCCGTGCCTGGTTTGTGAAATGAAGGTATCTTTGTAACACTTGGTTGTACTGCCCTCATTTATCGTGATCAGTTAATTTGGAATTTAAAACTTTTTGCATTTCGTCATCAAGCTGTGATAATATATTTTTCTCCGCATTATCGCCAGACTTAAGGCGTTGGACAAATTCCGGCGATACAACCAACATCTTCCGCGCTTGGTCCATTTAAGTCGAAAAAGGAGCTCAGCCGTTTGTTCTGGTAGAGCCGTCATGAATAAACTAACTTAAAATCAAGACTTTCATAATAAATATATAAAAAATAATATGGCAGGTACAGGAATCGAACCCTTATTCTCTCTCGAGATCAGAGCTTAAATCTGACCCCTTAACCATTCGGCCAACCTGCCTCCCTATATAAACGAGCACTCTCTGATAATTAAGAAAAAAAACATATAGTTTAAAAGCCTTCTATTTGCAATTTCATACAATATTTCATATAAATTAAGCCATATACAAATTTCTAAATCGGGTTTGATATACAGTGTGGTCCATTAAGTGTGCAACAAATGGAACATTTCTTTATTAGTTGTACAACCAAAATTTAAATACGACCACAAGTTAATGCATGTTCGATAACCATATCAGATGCATTTAGAATGGCTCCAAGTCAAACAGCATCCAAACCAGGACAAAAATTATGAAATTCGTTCAAGAATACAGTTACCTTATTTCAAAAAATATGGCAAAATTTTATTGAGAAAAGTTGTTTAGAATCAAAAGTTATGCTCAAATACAAAGTCAGGATCTCCTACTCGAATTTTTATTATTTTTTTGGAAAATTTTGTATTAGCCCCGTATTTTCAGAAGAATTTGAAATAAAATTGTAGGCTTTAATTGTAAGTTTTTTATATGTACATTATTATTAGTAAAGCATTTGCCTTGTTAAACAGAATATTTGCGAAATTCTAAAGTTCTGGTAAATATCGTTGCAACAAACATGAAGTGGACGGTTATCTAAAAAAGTATAAATCATACAACTAATAAAGAAATGTTCCATTTGTTACACACTTAATGGACCACACTGTATATCAAACCCGATTTAGAAATTTGTATATGGCTTAATTTATATGAAATATTGTATGAAATTGCAAATAGAAGGCTTTTAAACTATATGTTTTCTTTCTTAATTATGCAGAGAGTGGTCGTTTATATAAGGAGGCAGGTTGGCCGAATGGTTAAGGCGTCAGATTTAAGCTCTGATCTCGAGGGAGAATGCGGGTTCGATTCCCGTACCTGCCATATAATTTTTTTATATATTTACTAGCTGGCCCGGCAAACGTTGTTCTGCCCAAAAATCATTGGTCTCTGAAACCCCGTTTCACCACTATAGAGTTTTAATTTTATGTCATGTCCATCGTCTTGGAGTTAAAAATAAATGCCATTTTCGCAATCAACTTCCTAAAAAACCTCAATAACGACACACACATCGATTTTTAGGCTTATTTGCCCCATTTCACTCCCTAAGGGGTAGCGGACCCGACAGACGTTGTCCTGCCCGAACGTTGGTTTGCCTGCTATTAACAGGTTCAGCAAACGTTTTTTGATATTCGAATTTTCGATTTTTTTATTTTTAAAAATATTGGGGGGTGGTGGGGGGGTAAAATTTTGGGGTTATATGTTCTGATATGCGAGAAATCTTTAAAAAATTTAACAAAAATTCGTCATTTTTTTTAAATCCTAGAACCCGATTGCAGCGCCACCTACCGGGTCCAATTGTGAATCTAAACCATCTAGGGACCCACTCAAACACACACAAAATTTTATCAAAATCGGTCAAGCCGTTTAGGAGTTCAGTCACATACACACGTACAAAATAATTATATATATAATGATTTTTATTTTAAAAAATATGGGGGGGGCGGTAAGGGGGGGTGAAATTTGGGGGACCCGACAGACGTTGCCCTGCCCAAACGTTGGTTTACCTGCTATTAGCAGGTTCAGCAAGGTTTTTTTCGATTTTCAAATTTTCGAATTTTTTCATTTAAAAAAATATTGGGGGGTGGTGGGGGGGTGAAATTTTGGGATTATATGTTCTGATATGCGAGAAATTTTTAAAAAAATTAAAAAAAGAAATTTGTCAAAAATATTTTTAAAAAATTCCTAGAACCCGATTGCAGCGCCACCTACCGAGTCCAATTGTAAATCTAAACCATCCAGGGACCCACTCAAACACACACAAAAAAATTCATCAAAATCGGTCAAGCCGTTTAGGAGGAGTTCAGTCACATACACACGTACAAAATAACTATATATATAATGATTTTTATTTTAAAAAATATGGGGGGGCGGTAGGGGGGTGAAATTTGGAGGACCCGACAGACGTTGCCCTGCCCAAACGTTGGTTTACCTGCTATTAGCAGGTTCAGCAAGGTGTTTTTCGATTTTCAAATTTTCGAATTTTTTCATTTTAAAAAATATTGGGGGGGGGGTGGGGGGGTGAAATTTTGGGGTTATATGTTCTGATATGCGAGAAATTTAAAAAAAAATTTTAAAAAAAAATTTTTCAAAAATATTTTTAAAAAAATCCTAGAACCCGATTGCAGCGCCACCTACCGAGTCCAATTGTGAATCTAAACCATCCAGGGACCCACTCAAACACACACAAAAAAATTCATCAAAATCGGTCAAGCCGTTTAGGAGGAGTTCAGTCACATACACACGTACAGAAGAATTATATATATAAAGATTATGAAAGTCTTGATTTTAAGTTACTTTATTCATGACGGCTCTACCAGAACAAACGGCTGAGCTCCTTTTTCGACTAAAATGGACCGAGCGCGGAAGATGTTGGTTGTATCGCCGGAATTTGTCAAACGCCTTAAGTCTGGCGATAATGCGGAGAAAAATATATTATCACAGCTTGATGACGAAATGCAAAAAGTTTTAAATTCCAAATCAACTGATCACGATAAATGGGGGCAGTACAACCAAGTGTTACAAAGATACCTTCATTTCACAAACCAGGCACGGCAGCCAATCAAAATACCTATTAAAACAAGCAGTAACAGCCTATCAATTGCCCTTATTTTATCTAGACTTCCCAAAACTTTTAAGAAAAAAGCTGAAGTTTTCCTACGCATTTTAAGTGCCTCAAACGATGTGAGCTGGGATCACAAGGGTACCGTTACTATAAAGGGTAAAATTTTACCGGCGTCTAACATAATCGATTTAGTTCACGACAACCTGAGGCCTCGAAAAACTATTAATCCACCCAGACGCCTACAGTTTGCTGATTACATCAAAGGCCTTAACGTTGCTCAAGTGCTGCTAGCTAAACCTAAACAGCAAAAAAAGCCAACTCCGACTGGTACTACAGGAAAAACCGAAATGGAAACTGATAACTGCGAGTCCGATTTAGAATATAAATTAAAAATACCAGCTACTCATCCAAGTCCACATCAAAAAGGTGCAGTCAGAAAAACGTCGATTAGGAAGCACTTCCAAAAAAAGGCCGTTAGAAACACACCTCTAAGGCAGAGGTCCTCAACATCAAATACGAATGGAATTCTGGATTGGGAGCGCCTTAAACTTTAAAATGCTACAATGAAATTTGTTCTACGATCCCATGTAAACGAATTCTGAATTTATTACTTGCAGCTTTTTTAATTTGAAATGTAGATCTTAAACTACAGTTTTGTAAATTGCTAGCGAATTTTTAGAAAATAAAACATTCAGCTGTACATTTATTTTTATATTATTAAGTATTATACGAAATAAGAACAATATATTTGTTTATTACAAAGTGTTTGTGTTTTTTATTTCTACTCTGCTTTTGTTTTTTTACGAATCTGCAATAATTACAAAATCTAAAGCTAAAATATTAGTATTTGAAGTTATTTTACAGTTACAAAGTGTAAAATTTCAAAAAATCAATCTACGATTTCATAATGGCGTGATATAATTTTAAAAATTGTGATTTCTTTTAATTTTGAGCGATACATTTTATAAAAAAGTGTAAAACATTTGCAAAATTATGCTTAGAAATAACTCTAAAACTGTTTTTTACATCATTTTCGTTATTATAAAGCGTTTTGTAAAACGAATTGTGGTAATTTTTAAGGGAGATGATGTGTAATTGCATATTTTTTATTAAATTTTCATTGTGTGTTGAATTAAAATGGCATTTTTTGTATAATTTATGTGACATGATGTCGATGTTTTGTAAAAATTCATGTGAGATGATGTGTAATTGCGTGATCTTTATTAAATTTTCATCGTGTGTTGAATTAAAATTTCATTTTTTGTATAATTTATGTGACATGATGTCGATTTTTGTAAAAATTTATGTGAGATAATGTGTAATTGCGTGATTTTTGTTCAATTTTGAGTTAATTTTCGTAATAAAAATGAACAATGAGCCTACGTAACTGAAATTTTGTTTATCGAAATGCATGTGGCAGAAGATTTTTCAATGAAATTATGTGTTTTTATTCAATTTTATGTTAATTTGGGGGTCAACATACATTTTTGAGCGATGCAATTTATAAAACGAATTGTAATAATTTTTTAAGTGAAATAATGTGGGATGGCGTATTTTTTATCGCTTATTGAATAAAAATGTTGTTTTTTGTATAATTTCAAGTGACATGTCTGTTTTTGTCAAATTTTAAGTGAAATGATGGTGTCAGAACATTTTTTTCAACGAAATTGCGCGTTTTTATTCAAAATTATGTTAATTTGTGGTCAACATACATATATTTCCATCAAAAGTACAAGAATTTTTGAATTTTGTTTATCGAAATGATTGTGGCAGATTTTTTCAACGACATTGCGATTTCTTTTAATTTTGAGCGATGCATTTTATAAAATGTGTAAAACATTTGCAAAATTATGCTTAGAAATAACTCTAAAACTGTTTTTACATCATTTTCGTTATTATAAAGCGTTTTGTAAAACGAATTGTGATAATTTTTAAGGGAGATGATGTGTAATTGCATATTTTTTATTAAATTTTCATCGTGTGGTGAATTAAAATGGCATTTTTTGTATAATTTATGTGACATTGAGTCAGTTTTTGTAAAAATTTAAGTGAGATGATGTGGAACAGAACATTTTTCAACGAAAGTGCGTATTTTTATTTCAAATTTATATTAATTTGTGGTCAACATGCATATATTTTTATCAAAAGTATAAGAACTTTTGTAGTAAAATGCACTGCGAGTTTACGTTATTGCAATTTTGCTTCTAGAAATGATTGTGGCAAAAGATTTTTCAATAAAAGTTGTATAAAAGTATTGTTTTTGTCGTTTTTGCAGAATTTAATGTGACAAGATGCCGATTTTTATAAATTTTCAAGTGAGCTGATGTGGAACAGAACATTTTTCAACAAAATTGCGTGTTTTTTATTCAAATTTATGTTAATTTGTGGTCAACATACATATATTTTCTTTTCACAGACGCTTTACTTATAAAATAAAAGCCAAACATGACAATCTCGTGACAACTAGGGTTCAAATTCGACTTGGGAGCGAGAGAGAACAGCTGCGATTAGCGAGACGGAAATGGCCGTCGCTGATTTCGCGAATTAAAATAATTATTCACATGTGTTTAATTATCATATGTGTAAAATCAAATTTCTGTACCAATAGGCAATCAAGAAAAGTTTGTTTGATTGTTTATAGAGGCTCTTGTAAAAAATCCACTGGCCATTTTCAATACTCGAATTAAAATAATTATTCACATGTGTTTAATTATCATATGTGTAAAATCAAATTTCTGTACCAATAGGCAATCAAGAAAAGTTTGTTTGATTGTTTATAGAGGCTCTTGTAAAAAATCCACTGGCCATTTTCAATACTCGTCTCGTTGGTCGAATACCATAAATACCACATCTAATTGGTTGAAATACCTTCAATCATATTAAAATTGCAGACATTTTGAGCGAGTGCAAGAGATAAAGTTACAGCAGTCAATAAGAGCGAGTGAGATAGGAAATTTCCACTTTACGTAAAGTATGAGCGTAGACAAGCTGACCCCCAGCAGAATCGGTGATATCATAGCAAATTCCTTTGTCTGTGCTAACAATCAAGTTAAAGCCTGCATTTCAAGGTTTCAAATTGTACAAAAACAAATTAGGCGCACCGATATTCATATAGCTTTCAAACTTTCGTCGGTTTTTATAAATAATTTAATAAAATATAAAATTAAACAAGCACATAGATTGTAATTTCTTCAGACAAAATTTAAGCTGACATTGCAAGTGAACCAATGTCATGCTTTTTTAAGTTAAGCGAAGTTTCCATTTGTTTCATAACCTCAAACAATTATTCAAGTTCTTCTTTACCCGCTAATTTGGCAGTGATTTCGCTATATAGTAGGCCGGGACAATGGAAATCTCGATAATCCATTCATCCGCGTCACTCAGAATACGCGTATTTATATACGGGACTAAAATGATTAATTCTAGCAAAAGCACTTATGGAATCATTTTTTTTAAATAGTTTCAACATTTTAAGTCCATAGACGATGTAATTCCATTCTTATAAATTATATTTTTCAAAAAATATTTAGTTTTAAAGTCTGGAGTCATAACAGTTAAATGGCGTTCTGTTCAAACCCTTTAAATCCCGTAGCGCTCAGTGGTGTAGCGGCATAAGCCTATGTAAGCCCAATGTGGATGCCAACGTAGAGGGTTCAGATCCAAGTCCGCCAGAGATGTTTTTAAATTAAACATCCATCCTGTGAATGCAAGAGAGATAACCAACGCTCCATGAGTACTAGAGGGAGACAGATTTATCAATTTGAAATTTAAAAAGGGCGCTAAATTAAAATTAAAACTGGCATCCGAAAGAAGTACGCGCGCAGAAAACCAAGATGGCCGACACCCGGGAAGTTTAAATTCAAAAATGGAACTTAGAAGAAATCTGAAAAAATTTCAAATTCAAACCGGCAGCCGCAAGAAGTGCGCATGCAGAAAACCAAGATGGCCGACACCCGGGAAGTTTAAATTAAAAAAAGGAAACAGAAAAAAATCTGAAAAATTTCAAATTCAAATATTCGCGCAAAAATTAAAAATGGCCGCCGCGTAATTTAATCAGAAGCTAATGCGTAATTTAATCAGTAGCACATATCAAAATTAATTAGATCAAACCGCGAAATTAGTTGGGTCATTTAATTAGATCAATTTCATTAGGTCAATTAAAATTAAACCGCCAAATCAAAGAATCCGCGAATCAATTAAAAGGAGTGTGAGAAAGCTGTCCCTGTTCTACTCAGAGAGTTTGAATAAAGTAATATAATTAAATAAAATATGTTTGTGCATATTAACGCCAGGCCAAAGAAAATTAATTGACACAAAAGGTTTGTTATGTGCAGACAAAATAAGCGCAATTATTAATAAAAGTACAGGTCAGTAAATGGCAAGCAATCTGAAAGGTAAATGAGATCGGAATAAAGAATAATAGAAAATTGCAAAGAGAAATCCCGAAATTAGGCAACGGAAAAGAAAGAAAGCGAGCAACGTGTTTAAATTTGAACTTAATTTCCAGTGCATTAATAAGACAAAGTGAAAAAGCAGAGCAGTGATTATAAAACATTTGTGTGCGCAACGGAAGGAACAATGATGAAATTTCAAATTCAAATATTCGCGCGAAAATTAAAAATGACCGCCGCGTAATTTAATCAGAAGCTGATGCGTAGTTTAATCAGTAGCACATATCAAAATTAATTAGATCAATCCACGAAATTAATTGGGTCATTTAATTAGATCAATTTAATTAGGTCAATTAAAATTAAACCGCGAAATCCGCGAATATATCAGCGAATTAAACCGCAAATCCGCTAATCAATTAAAAGGAGTAGGGGAAAGCTGTCCCTGTTCTACTTCTCTGAAATATGCTTTGCTTATGCGTGCTTTTATCCGTTTAATTACTACTTCTCGCATCTCATTACCAATGCATTTAATACTTTTATTATTGTTTAAATTGCAATTTCATAAAATATCTTAACTCTGTGCTTTATCGACTTGGTTAAATATTTTGCACTGCAAACAGAGCCAAGTTGTAGGCTTAAAGCCATCCCAAATATCTTGACACCTAGCTATAGCGTTTATTATTATGGATAGGAAAATAGTGAAATAGAAGAGTTGTAGGGCCTCCGAGCTTCCTGAATCTTTCGATAGAGAAAACAAACGAGAATCACAAAATGGTAAAATAGCACCAGTTGTTTTTAAATAGAATACCCTATATACTGTCAAAAATCTTTGAAGAGCTTATTTTCCTGATTCCAAATATACAGTGACCGCAAAAAGTCGGCATGAAATGAGTAACTTTACTTAGTTAAAAAATGGCGTTTTTTCGAAATTGTCAAAATCCAAAAAGTGCTATTTTTCTAAAATTAAGTAAGATTTCTTAGCGAGTGTTAGTTTTGGCTAACTGAACAATCTCAAGGCTACCAAACAAGTTTTTTACTTTAACTTTTGCAAAAATTTAATTTTTTAATTTTTTAAATAATTTTCAAAATTGCATATACCAAAACTAAAATTCAAATTTTTAAGTGAAAACTTTAAAGATTTATAATTGAAAACCCAATAGAAAATGTTAATTATTCCTTTAGATGATTTACCGAAAAGTAATATGTTTTCATAATTTTGACGTTTTTAATGCAAGGCGGTTTTTAGCAGAAATATTTTTCAATTCCAATTAACAACTATTTAAATGGCTTCTAAAAACTTTAATCTGCTCCTCTAATGAATTTGACTTTGACAAAAATTAATGAATTATTATAACAAAAATTCTGAAATTTTTGAAAACGCAGTTTGTGTCTAAAAGTAATACACGTTATTTTATGAATCTACATTACACAGGGTCAAAAACAAATAAACTTTGCATCACATGTGACCTAATTTTAATAGCCCTATTTGGATTTTGTAGAAAAACACACATTTAATATGGCGCTACTTTAAAGAAAATGTGTGTGGAATAAAGCATTGTCAAAACTAAGAAGTTTTATGTAGGTTGCGTTGAGTCTTACTTGACAACAGTGGTGCAATTTAAAAAAAATGGGCAAAAAATCTAAATTACCTTATACAGCTGAAATTTTGCATATGAGCTAAAAATTGCATTTAGAAAAACTTTTTCTAATAAATTTTTTCGATATTTTGAGAAATAACCCTTTGAATTTTTTTGGAAAAAAAATAAAATTTGACAGATAATGGGAATGACGAGACTATAATTTTTTTGGTTAATTTTTATCTCGATTAAAGCAGCAATTGATGCCAAAGTCAAATTTCGAAAAAAGCTATTAATAAAAAAAAATCCCATATGATGCGGACTTTACTGGTCACACGGTACGAGCATATGGTGGGCCAAATATTCCCCGTTTTGGTCAAGAGTTAAAACTTGAGCTATGTGCAAAATATTACTTTTATTAAACTAATAGTTTTGGAATTAAAGCTAAAATCTGCAGAATCTTACTTTTTTAAGGTAATCACTCTTTATATAGTTGACCGATTTTTTCAGTTTCATGTCAGGTAGACATATAATCCAAATGCAATATATCGTCTTCCACAACAAATATTTTTTGAGTTATACTGCCAACAGACACGCAGACAGACAGACAAACAAACAGATATACATATAGAGGGCATTGAGTAAATCTATTTTTTGTTATTTGGGAATCCTAAAAAGTAGAGATTTGAGAAAGTCTCAGAAGGTGATTTTTTCACAGTTTAATTACGTTGTCTTTAGACGAGATAAGTAAAAATACAATTTTAATAGGAAAAACACCAAAACCTCGAACATGTTTTAATACAACTATTTCCCACATTTCTTGTTATTTATTACATGTCATTTTTCTTCAAAATTTAAACAATTATGTATTTTTATAGTGGTAAAAAATCTGTAAAAAGCTTTACACAACACTTCCCTCGCAAGTGGAAGTTTTGAAACTAAAAATTTTTAAAATAAATTTTTTGTTTTATATTTTCAGGTGTTTTCACCGTATTTTTCATTACAAAATATGCCGTCTTTCTTCAACGGTAAAAACTTGAGCTATGTACAAAATATCACTTTTACTTAACTAATAGCTCTTGAGTTAAAGCAAAAAGAGGCAGGATTTCATTTTAAAGGTGCTGTGCTCACCGTGTATATATTTGACCGTAATTTCCTTGGCTTCGTCCTAGGTAGACATGCAAAATATGGTCTTCCTTCAACAATTATTTTTTGAATTATCAGCAGACAGGCAGACGAAATTTAAAAAACCTGTTTTTCGTCATCTAGGGACCCTGAAACGTAAAGATCTGAAGAGATTTTGGAAGGAGATTTTTCGCGATTACTTTAGATGAGGGAAATACATTTTTTTCTTGAGATTTTTATCAGTTATTACCTCCCTCGTCTAAAAGACAAAGTAAGTATTGTAATCGTAAAAAATCACTTGACAAGGTTTCTTCAGGTTCTCTACATAACGAAATACATGTTTTCAGTCAAATATTAACAGAATGAGTACCTTAAAAAATTAAATGTTGTCTATTTGTGATCTAACTGAGGAATGAATAAAATGGAACACATAGTTCAGGCTTCACCTTTGACAAAAATGTGACCCAACAGATACAGGGTAAGTGCTGTAAAAGAGGGAAACGTGTTCAACGACAAGCACGTCGTATGTATTCCAGCCACCAATGCAAATACGAGGCCTTCATTCGTGGCAAAGAGCACAGGCGCCTGTAATAATTTTTTATTTACAAATTGATGTAATTTGCATTACCAAATGTTTCATTTTATTCTTTCAGTATTATTAGAAACGTTAAGATATTTGTACTCTTAATTTCCTGTGATTTTTCATTTTTTAGTGCAACAACTTCCAGTTGCAGGGGAAGTTCTGTGTAAAGCCCTTGGCAGATTTTGTATCACTTTTATTCTTGGCAACGACCAGGTATCTTATTTTAACCAGGGCCGTATTTCAAAGATGTCATTTAAACTGTCATTGTCCGTCAGCATAAATGAATCGATATTTGAGAATTAGTCCTCAAAATATATATGGGGGTTATTATTTTATTCGGAAAACAAGATATTTTGTTTTTCGGCAATACCTCTCGACAAATTAACTTTAACAGATTTGATCACGTTCTCGTAAAAAAATTTACCGGCAAAACCATTATGCCTTTAATACATTATTACCGAGAATTTAATGAATACATAAATGCAATGTTGTTGACATGACGCAAACTTGATCCGCTATCAAAGTGGAAAAAATATCGCGGCTTATGGAATTTTATAGATATAAGCTAAATTATCATAAATTATAAGCTTAAGTGTCTAAGCTACCATGAAATGCAATGCATTCACACGTCAAACTAATAACGTCAAAAACTATTGGATCCCGCATCAGCATGAGAAATCAATTAATTATTGAAAATGAGGAATTCAAACGAAAAATATACATGGACACCATATACAACTAATAACAAAATAAATGCGTAAACGTCTGTCTACTCTTTTGACTATCTCGACAATGTAACTACATATATAACAAGAATTAGAAGCCGCCAAAGAACATGTAACAATATTATTCGTGACACGCAACGCAACGCCAGCAGAAAACAGATAGCTCTCAATAAGAAGAGATTCTCATAGTATAGCAAAGTACACGCTGGTCTAGAGACAATATAAAATCCATAAAACAAACAATGCTTTAAACATAATGATTAATTTGAAATATAATGTCATATTCATTATGTTTGATTTATTAACTGTGTTAAGGTAAGATAATCAAAAACAGTAAACAATAGTAACAACTCTCTTACGCTCTGAGCTGAAAATTGTTCTTCATCATTCACTTCAGTCCAAAAAGTACACACTTTTGCCGTGTTCTTGCATTGCAGCTGGTCTCAGATTGTTTTACATTTAATAGAACAGTACACTTCTTAGCCAGTGCTAGTCAGTCGAAAAAGAGGTAAGAAATTGCAGAGAGCCTAGTGAATTCATAATCAGCTGTAATGCAATCGCACACCATGATTTCTGCGACACGCCAATTTCATGGTTAAGTTGCTCTTAGAATTCGTTGTCATTTAACTTAGGCATATTGAGTAGATGAAACAAATTTACCTTTGTAACAATACTTTATTAATTACCGTCGTCTATTTGATGACACGATAAAATCGTGTCCCACAAAGTTATTGCAACTAGCATAAACCGAACTGGGCAACTTGTAATCTAGACTTAAACCATAACTTGACAAGTAGGACAGCTGAGATCCAGTATAGAAATAGCCGTGTAGCAATTACCAATACTCTTTGCTGTAAATATAGGTATATTAATAAACACTACAAAGTATTGAATGTGTTTATTTTTTCGACTTGCTACAAATATTTGTATGTGTATAACGTGGTGAAATAAATATTATTATTATTATTATTATTATTATTGTTTTAAAAGGTTAATGTAATTGATAATTAATTTTGATAAAATTGTTTAAGGAGATAATTATGTCAATTATTATAGGAAAAGCATGATTTGTTGTAGTATGAATAAAAAATCACTTTGTCGTAATATATAATTTAATAATTAGACGTTTCGCCAATAGTATTAGCTTCTTCAGTAAATTTTGCTTTTCCTATAATAATTAACATAATTATCTCCTTAAACAATTTTATCAAAATTAATTATAAATTACTTTAATCTTTTCAAACATAAATCGAATCTGAACTGGAGATCAGGATTCTACAACTCAAATTTTGCATAAGCGACTGCCCACGTAACTAGGATTCCTCCATCACAAGCAAACAACGCCCTTATCTACAACAGCTGTAACCTACTTCCAAACCGATTTCAAAATGGATGACCTGCAACCAGAAAATGGATTCTTCAAATTTATCAACTCGAAATATGGACCCGCTTAAGAGGACCTATTTCGCAGCTGCACCAAAATTAACAATTTAATTGTAAAGGTAACTTAAAACTTGCAAAAAAAAAACTACTAACTCCAATTTTTTTACAAACTTTAGCATTATTAATAAAAGACAATTATAGTTATTTAAATAATTTGAAACAAAAACTTATGAAAATGCAAGACCGTTTCAATAATTTTCAAAATTGCATATACCAAAACTAAAATTCAAATTTTTAAGTGAAAACTTTAAAGATTTATAATTGAAAACCCAATAGAAAATGTTAATTATTCCTTTAGATGATTTACCGAAAAGTAATATGTTTTCATAATTTTGACGTTTTTAATGCAAGGCGGTTTTTAGCAGAAATATTTTTCAATTCCAATTAACAACTATTTAAATGGCTTCTAAAAACTTTAATCTGCTCCTCTAATGAATTTGACTTTGACAAAAATTAATGAATTATTATAACAAAAATTCTGAAATTTTTGAAAACGCAGTTTGTGTCTAAAAGTAATACACGTTATTTTATGAATCTACATTACACAGGGTCAAAAACAAATAAACTTTGCATCACATGTGACCTAATTTTAATAGCCCTATTTGGATTTTGTAGAAAAACACACATTTAATATGGCGCTACTTTAAAGAAAATGTGTGTGGAATAAAGCATTGTCAAAACTAAGAAGTTTTATGTAGGTTGCGTTGAGTCTTACTTGACAACAGTGGTGCAATTTAAAAAAAATGGGCAAAAAATCTAAATTACCTTATACAGCTGAAATTTTGCATATGAGCTAAAAATTGCATTTAGAAAAACTTTTTCTAATAAATTTTTTCGATATTTTGAGAAATAACCCTTTGAATTTTTTTGGAAAAAAAATAAAATTTGACAGATAATGGGAATTACGAGACTATAATTTTTTTGGTTAATTTTTATCTCGATTAAAGCAGCAATTGATGCCAAAGTCAAATTTCGAAAAAAGCTATTAATAAAAAAAAATCCCATATGATGCAGACTTTACTGGTCACACGGTACGAGTATATGGTGGGCCAAATATTCCCCGTTTTGGTCAAGGGTTAAAACTTAAGCTATGTGCAAAATATTACTTTTATTAAACTAATAGTTTTGGAATTAAAGCTAAAATCTGCAGAATCTTACTTTTTTAAGGTAATCACTCTTTATATAGTTGACCGATTTTTTCAGTTTCATGTCAGGTAGACATATAATCCAAATGCAATATATCGTCTTCCACAACAAATATTTTTTGAGTTATACTGCCAACAGACACGCAGACAGACAGACAAACAAACAGATATACATATAGAGGGCATTGAGTAAATCTATTTTTTGTTATTTGGGAATCCTAAAAAGTAGAGATTTGAGAAAGTCTCAGAAGGTGATTTTTTCACAGTTTAATTACGTTGTCTTTAGACGAGATAAGTAAAAATACAATTTTAATAGGAAAAACACCAAAACCTCGAACATGTTTTAATACAACTATTTCCCACATTTCTTGTTATTTATTACATGTCATTTTTCTTCAAAATTTAAACAATTATTATTATTATTATTATTATTATTGTTTTAAAAGGTTAATGTAATTGATAATTAATTTTGATAAAATTGTTTAAGGAGATAATTATGTCAATTATTATAGGAAAAGCATGATTTGTTGTAGTATGAATAAAAAATCACTTTGTCGTAATATATAATTTAATAATTAGACGTTTCGCCAATAGTATTAGCTTCTTCAGTAAATTTTGCTTTTCCTATAATAATTAACATAATTATCTCCTTAAACAATTTTATCAAAATTAATTATAAATTACTTTAATCTTTTCAAACATAAATCGAATCTGAACTGGAGATCAGGATTCTACAACTCAAATTTTGCATAAGCGACTGCCCACGTAACTAGGATTCCTCCATCACAAGCAAACAACGCCCTTATCTACAACAGCTGTAACCTACTTCCAAACCGATTTCAAAATGGATGACCTGCAACCAGAAAATGGATTCTTCAAATTTATCAACTCGAAATATGGACCCGCTTAAGAGGACCTATTTCGCAGCTGCACCAAAATTAACAATTTAATTGTAAAGGTAACTTAAAACTTGCAAAAAAAAACTACTAACTCCAATTTTTTTACAAACTTTAGCATTATTAATAAAAGACAATTATAGTTATTTAAATAATTTGAAACAAAAACTTATGAAAATGCAAGACCGTTTCAATAATTTTCCTAATAAAACTCTTATCATAAATTTTCTAGCAAATAAAATATAACAGAACTCAAACCTGAGAAACATAAAACATACAAGACTTAATAAAAAAATCAACTTACTATTAAACAATAATCAAAGCTTTCCAAAATTGACAACCGAATAAACACCAAAATTTCAATTTCTCAAAAAACCCCCAATGTAAATAATTTTAAAAACCCTAACGAATTTATCTACAATATGACTAACATAAATATTCCTGAAAATGTTAAAAATATTTTAAAATTAGGTCCAAAATTTAACAATTACAATCCATGAAATAAACTTCCAATTGAAAATATAATATCTAATGTAGAAAATGGCATCTCTACTTTACCGCCTAATGAACAAAATTCTATACGTGGTAATAGCGTTAATATCTTAACTAATTTCAAAAGTAATAAAATCAAGCATCAAAATTTAACTTTTCAACAATTACAATACAATAATGAGTTAACTAAAAATATAAATGGAACAAAAATTTTTTTTTTAAATAATAACGACCTAATAATAACTTCTGCAGATAAAACTCAAAAAACAGTAATAATGACTAAAACTGATTACCATAATAAAAAGAATGATTTGATAAGTGATGAAAACACTTACAAACATGAAATTAAAGACCCTACATTATCCATTCAAAATAAAATAACAAATTAGTTAAAAACATACTTGAAAAGAATTATATTGATAATTTCACTTACAAAAACCTAATTTCACATAATGGTCTCCCACCAAAAATGTATGGGCTACCTAAACTACATAAAGACAATATTCCTTTAAGCCCTATTGTTGCTTCATATATGAGCCCAACTTACAACCTATCTAAATACTTGTCAAAGATTTTATCCAATGTTACATCACTTAACAAATTCAGCATTCAAGATTCTTGGAAATTTAAAGAACATATTGACAATACAAAACTTAAGGAAAACCATAAACTTTTTTCACTTGACGTTGTTTCGTTATACACCAACATTCCAATTGACCTTGCCTTAAATACCATTAAAAATAATTGGAACAGAATTAAAAAACACACACATATCCCCTTAGATGATTTTGTTCAATTGGTTGATTTTGTTTTAAATACTACATATTTTACCTACAATAAAAATATATACACTCAAACTTTTGGTTGTGCAATGGGTTCACCCATATCTTCTACTATCTCTAATCTGGTATTAGAAGATATAGAAACAAAAATTCTTAAACATAACTCCTATTATTCCCTTTATTTACGATATGTAGATGACATCATAATGGCGACTGACCCGTTAAACAACCAACTATTTCTTTAGCTTTTTAATAACGTACACCCTAGACTTAAATTCACACTTGAAAACGAAACTAATAATGCTTCAATAAACTTTTTAGATTTAACATTATTCCGACCAACTAATGGAAATATCCTAACAAATTAGTTCCGTAAAAACATTAAAATTAACAAATATTTAAACTTCAATTCCAACACTACCAAAAATTAAGTGTTAAGTGTCATAAACAGTTTAGTTGACAGAGCTATAAAATTATCCTCCAAACAATTCCACAAAAAAATTTAGAAATCGTTACACATATATTAACTATGAATGATTACCCTATTAATTTTATCAATAAACATATTAACAGCCGTAGTATAGAATTAGTTAAAAAAAATTAACCCATCAACAGTACTGCAACCTAATTCTTTTGGCATTGATTTCAATATAACTGATACAGCAACTCAAAATAAATACATATCTATAAATTATATTCCGAAACTATCCAAAAAAATTAAAAATGAACTGAAAAAACTTTGGGTAAAATGTTTTTTACCAATTTAAACGACAAAACTGAAATTAATATGCAATCCAATCTTGTTTATCAACTTAATTGCAACAATTATACATCCACATACATTGGACAGACTAAACAATTACTAAACAACAGAATTAACCAATATAAATATTCAATCAAAATCAATAATGTATCCCCCGCAAACAAAAAAAACCGCTTTAGACTAACTGATCACGCCACAGAAAGTCACCACAAATTTAACTTCAATACAACAAAAATCTTACATACAGAGTATAACTTAAAGAAACGGTTGGTTTTGGAAATGATTGAAATACAACGAAACCCTACGGTTATAAATTATAAAACAGATATTGAAAACCTAAGCCCTATTTATCATAACCTATTTAATTAATATTAAATATTTTTCTCATATTTTATGTTCTGTTAATACAAAAATTCTAGCTTTGCTTGATTTTGAAAATTCATAAATTAAAATAAATACGACCATTTACATGTCAAATAACAGATTCAAATTTTACACTCTGCGCATTACCGATAACAAATAAGAAACAACCTTGCATTCTCATATTTACATTGCATGCCTTCAATATGTACATGTACATTTCTTAAAATTTTAATTATGGAATATGAAAATATTCCTTTTAGTGTCTGTTTTTAAAATGTAGTAACTATAAATGACGTAATATAATATTTTGACCTCCATTATATCACAAGTAAGTACACAAGTAAAGGATAACTTTATGTGTTCGCTTATCTAATGTTGGTTTTTTTCTTTTTTCAGCTTTGTAAAATTAAACTTTTTATAATGTAACAAATTTTACTGAAGAAGCTAATAACAACAGATCAATAAAAAACCAATTAGGGTAGGCTGTAATATGTGTTATACGTTTGGCAGTACTGAAGTGTATTGTGAGTCTATGTCAAATTCGAGATTTGCAGGTTAAGTTTTGCGTCCGTCTGTGTCAAATAACATACAAAACCTAACCTGCAAATCTAGAATTTGACATAGACTGACAATACACTTCAGTACTGCCAAACGTATAACACATATCACAGCCTACCCTAATTGGTTTTTTTATTGATCTCTTGTTACTATTGGCGAAACGTCTAATTATTAAATTATATATTACGACGAAATAATTTTTTATTCATACTAGAAAAAATCATGCTTTTCCTATAATAATTGACATAATTATCTCCTTAAACAATATTATTATTATTATTACTATTATTATTATGACACAAAGGTAAATGATATAGATTTGAGTTGCAATGCGGTCAACGTAGAATAACAGTTTTGCTTATGGTCAAGACTACTAACTGCGTTTACTCAACGAGTTATGCCTGCTGTCTCTTGGTGGTGATCATTTTCTGAAATAAATACGCCGCTTATTCAATTAAAATATTTACTTAGCTGTTTTGACGTTTGAAGGTTAGGTACTAGAAGGTTAAAGATTGACTGTGTCTCCTATATCATAAAAGTGACTGTAACTGACAAGCTGATATTGATTAAGAATTGATATGGGTTAAGTATGAGTAATATTTTGAAATTGGCTTAGCTCATTCTAGATTTTGGTTGCTTAGGGATAGGAAAAATAGAAATTATAACAAATGGTACAGAAGCAAACGATTTGACGAGACTTTGTGAAATTTCGGTTTCACCCCAATTTAAATGACGGATTTGTGCGTCGATGAAGAATAGATGTTTATTTATTATGGTTCTCGATTAGTGTGTATGGATCATTTTGTTTCGCGATAAACACCTAGACGGTGGAGTTTAATAAATTCAGCGATGTTTGTTTGGTAAGCAATTATTATTCCTATTAGTAGCTTTGTGATGAAAGGGACCTCGGTAGGCGAGCGGCGATTGCCGTTGCAGCCGAGGTCACATTTAAAATCATGGAGCGCTCGAGCCGGAGCGTTGAGAGTTCAACTCCCGGCACGGGCGGTCCAGATTTTCAATTAATTAAGGCTAGGTTTAAGTGACGCCCGCGCCCCCTGAAGTAATGCGTAAGCGGTTCCGGGGGGCAACGGTAGTCGGTAGGGAAATTAAAAAAAAAAACAAAAAGTAGCTTTGTGATGTAATTTCACTCTAATCTTTAGGTCAACGCCGTACGACTGGAAACAGCGAGTTAAAAGCCGTTTAATACCTCGAGTAAGATGCGTATATGAAAAAAATCCTGTGAGCTAATGATATGTTTGTTGCAGGGCTTTCTTTTTCTTTTTCTGGGTTTTCTTGGATTGGAGATGGGTGTTAGATAAATATGATAAAGTTTATATACAGGGAGTTTATTATAACGCGCAATGTGAAAAAGCGTTTACTTTAAAATGCAATATGGAAACGATACTGAGTATGTAAAAACAAAATATATTCTACGGAGGAAGGAATTTTGTTGATCAAGTGGTATAAAGACTTCAGTTTACAGCAAGCATGTGGGTTATTACATGCCCTGTTGTTTTTTCTGATGATTCATTTTCAACAAAATTTCGGTTCACATATTGCATTTTAAAATACACATGGCTTGGTACCCTTAGAAATCAATAGTAACAATCAAGTCCTCATGGAAACGGGAATACCACATTGCGCAACAAATAAAATTCACTTTAGAGTGTTCGATTATACTATACAGGGTGCCCGTTTTTGGAGCTCCACCATGGGGATCTCGGTAACCATAAGAGATACGAGGTCGGTTAAATTGGGGCAAAGTTGCGCAATTTGGAGCTCAATAATATGCCGGTTTAAAATTTCAAAAATTCCGATTACCTCCGGAGATATCCGAAAAAAACCGGAATTTTGGAAATACGTTTTTATTTTTTCCTCGGCTTATTTGGTGACCTAATTCAAAATGAGTGACACTTCGTCGTTGCAACTTTTCCTCCTCTACAACCTGCCGATGTCATATTTGAAATCAGACGTTTCGATTTTCGACAATCATCATCAACTTTGGTTTTTCTTATGGGCACTATCTTGGATTTTCACATTTTTGAATTCAGCTTTGTTTTCTGATTACGGTGATGTATCACATGTTAAGGTTCAGTGTTGCAGTTTGGGTGAAATATCAAAAATTCTGTTTTGCAAAGACTGCCTTGGATATAACATCCATACTTTTGTTTAACAAAGGCATTGTTGACAGTTCGATTTAAGTTGGCTTAACGTCACCTACAGTTACAAAATTAGTATAAATTTATTAACAAAATGCCCTTTTCAAATGAAGAAAAACGAGATATGCTAGAAATTTATTACGCTTCGCATCGAAATGCGCAAGTTACTTCGGAAAGATATTTACAGCGGTATCCAGAAAGACAACAACCAGCTCAAAATTATTTGTTATTCCTTCATAGAAATTTAGCCGAGTTTGGTGCATTTTCTAAGCCTCGAAGACGTGTTCATAGACCAAATGCGAATGAAGTGGAAATTTTACAGGCGGTGAGTAAATTGTTAAAACTTTCTCAAAAATAATAAACGGCAATGAATTGAATTCTTCATTAGATTCAAGATAATCCTTCAACTTCAACAAGGGCTATAGCAGACGAAATTAACGTATCACATCAAGCAGTGTGGAGAGTCTTGAAAAAACATAAATATCGCCCGTTTAAAATTCATATCACCCAAGTCTTGCATCCAGGAGATACTGAACGGAGGGCAGCGTTTTGTAGGAATATCATGGCACGGTTGGAACAAAATCCCCATTTTCTTTCCAACGTGATATTCACGGACGAGTGCAAATTTACCAACTCAGGCATGTTCAATCGTCACAATGAACATGTCTGGTCCACTGAAAATCCACACGAACACCAAGGACGTCGACCACAAGCACGTTTCGGGCTAAATGTATGGGTTGGTTTATTTGGCGGTACGATCATTGGCCCATACATTTACGAAGACAATTTGACCGCAGATGGGTATTTGCACTTTTTAAGGACCTACCTTACGGATTACATCGATGACAACATTTGCCTCAACCGCTTGAATAACCTTTGGTTCCAGCAAGATGGTGCTCCGCCACATAATGCTAGGAGAGTGGCTGATTATTTGTCTGAAATATTTCCGGGTAGAGTCATTTCAAACAGTGGAGACATACGTTGGCCGGCACGTTCACCAGATCTTTCCCCATTAGACTACTATTTATGGGGAACTATGAAAGATCTCATTTATAAATCTGTACCCGCCGATATTAATGAGCTGCGAAGGAAGATCATCACAACTTTAAGGACCAAAATAAGAAGAAGGGACGTTTTAAGATCAATGCAGAATTTAAGAAGACGCATAGAGCTGTGCTTGGAAGTGGAGGGTGAACCCTTCGAGCACCTCTTATAATTTTCTTTATTTACTTGTTTCTCAAAATTTAGTTTTATCCTATGTTGTAAATTTAAAACATAATTTTCTCCTTTTTTATATCCTACTGTCAAATAAATAAATTTCTAGCATATCTCGTTTTTCTTCAGTTGAAAAGAGCATTTTGTTAATAAATTTATACTAATTTTGTAACTGTAGGTGACGTTAAGCCAACTTAAATCGAACTGTCAACAATGCCTTTGTTAAACAAAAGTATGGATGTTATATCCAAGGCAGTCTTTGCAAAACAGAATTTTTGATATTTCACCCAAACTGCAACACTGAACCTTAACATGTGATACATCACCGTAATCAGAAAACAAAGCTGAATTCAAAAATGTGAAAATCCAAGATAGTGCCCATAAGAAAAACCAAAGTTGATGATGATTGTCGAAAATCGAAACGTCTGATTTCAAATATGACATCGGCAGGTTGTAGAGGAGGAAAAGTTGCAATAACGAAGTGTCACTCATTTTGAATTAGGTCACCAAATAAGCCGAGGAAAAAATAAAAACGTATTTCCAAAATTCCGGTTTTTTTCGGATATCTCCGGAGGTAATCGGAATTTTTGAAATTTTAAACCGGCATATTATTGAGCTCCAAATTGCGCAACTTTGCCCCAATTTAACCGACCTCGTATCTCTTATGGTTACCGAGATCCCCATGGTGGAGCTCCAAAAACGGGCACCCTGTATATGCTAAACTAAATCGCTAAGAAGATAATAATATTTATCAGTCTGTAAAATAATTTGATATAAAAAACATTTAATACTTTTATAAGCGGCTAAATTTATAAAATAAACCCTTTATACAAAGTTTAATCTGTTTTTTGGAATGTAAAGGGTTGTTAATAAAACATTAAATTTGCGAGAAGAAAATAAAAAGTAAATTTTACAAGATTTAAAGATGTGAAGATGGTAAAGAGGAAGAAAATGGATGTGGTGAGAATTCCCTAAGTAATACAGTTATAATCTACAAAATCAATCTCTGGAATTGGATGCCGAACTGAGTTTATTTTTACTGGAAGTGGTTTACATCGAGAATGTTAGCAGAGTGAGCATGTTATGATGTAGATAGAAGATTTTCATCTAATGGAGTTCTAATTCGCCAAGCTTGTTATTGAAGTGACATCTTGTAACTTGCATCTAGTCGAGGTTTGTGGCTTGAAAATTTTTGTAGGAAGACGTGGATGGCGTTTGCTACTGATCGGGTTTCTTTTGCGGTTCTGTTGGAGAAAGGTAGTAGGTGCCTTGTCGTGTTTGGCTGAAAAGTTTTTGCGGATCCTGGTGTTTGGTTGAGTTCGTACTGGAATATTTTTGGACGTTGGGAGATCTCTGTGAGACTAGGGGGTGCGTTTGGTTTGAAAAAGGAGATTATCAAGGTTCATGAACAGGTGACAGACTACAGGTATTTATGTAAAAACTGAAATAAAAATATAGAACGAATGAAGTGAGGAAATTTTAAAGATGAGTGTACTTACTATTTGATATTTGTTGAATGACAAATAATGTAACGAGGAGGCATTTGTAATTTATTTTGCACTTGCGAGGATACGAAAGCTCTGACCTTCCGCCTTGCAGGCCAAACTTCTTAATGGGGTGTTAGTGCCTCACCATTATTATTATAATTTGAATTGACAGATGACAGACGTACAAGATTTCATGAAATAAAAGAATGGATTTTCAGTAATAAAAGCAGTCTAGATTATGAACGAATCCGACTTGTGTTTTCAGTTAAGAGAAAATGTTTACTGACGGAGCTAGAGATTTTTTAATAACATTGATAATCCATAATTTATAAAAGGGCAAATAAGATACTTTGTTACCGTCAATTTTCGCTTTACTGTATTTTTTTTACATATTTTTAAATTGCGTCCGGGTATCGCGCATCGCTGTTACGCCTCCGTTGCAACGGTTTTGCGTCTCCACCTTGTTCAGCGTTTGCGACGCGGAAATTGATCATCTTGTTCCGGCGTTCGATCGAAGAAGGTCCTTGAGAGTTTTGGCGCTGTTCGAGGTCGCGATTTTGGCGAAGAAGGTGTCCTATTGATGTCTAGGCATTTCTTACCCTTTGTTTAGGGGATTTGTGTGCATCTCGACACTTCTCTTAAGTATAGATATAGAGATACTGCCTGGGGCAGATTTTTTGACGGCAAAACTTTCCGAGCACGACATTTGGGGAATTTAGTGTGAGTATGACCGTTTTCAGCCCCTTTTCGATTACCCGCTAACAGTAAACCCCACCACGTTATGGGCTCCAAATAAGCTTCGAATACCCCGGCTTGCTACCCGATGCGTATCCTGTGCGCTTTCCGATAGCGCTTATCTCGGCGCGCTCAGCTGACGTACTACCGACTACCTGGTTCAGCCATCAAGTCCACGGAAGTCCGTCTCTGTGAAACGTCAACGCCAAGACGGTCTCGAAACCAGTTGAAGGTAACAATTGCCGTTCTATTATCTGTGCTTCCGATGTGACTAGCGAGTGAACCTTGCTGCACGTGTGTACATGCTTTCCATCGATAAAAAACTGCCGTCAGTAACTTACTTCGAAATTGGGATTAGCGCGATATACCAGCGTGAGATTTATTAATGTTTTGACGCATCATTCATTTCACGAACTTTTAACATGCTAAATACGAGGCCTCACCTCATTGTAAGCTGTGCACGTTTAGCTACGATATGCGAGTTTAACTATTTCTTATAGGACTCTATAGGAATTCCTCGGGGCAATCTCCCGATTGCAATTCACGAATTTAAATTGATCTCACTCCTTGGGATCTTCCAGGAATTTTCCCTGTTTTATGATTTGTTGTTTTTAATTGGCCAATCTGCCCTGTAAACAAGGATCCTTGGGGTATTTATATGCATTTACGTCGGCCCTTAAATTTTATATACGTTACGCGTGTGTGCCCGGCTTTACGAGTAAATAAAACGCATTTATCCGCAAACGTCACAAAAGTGACAACTTATTTGTCTTTATTGACAAGGTAAAAGTGTCACTTTATCTGTCTAAGCAGATAAAATAGCAACTTTTGCGTACTTTATCTGCCTAAGCACACAAAATTGTTGCTCTCTTTCTTTCTTTCTATGTTTGTTCTCTATCTCCTCCGAAGATACTGGACCGATTAAATTGTATGATGGCTTAACATTTTGCTAATTTTTAGAATTAAATCGTAGGCCAATTTTTAATTTCAAAAAAAGTACGAAAAAGTTTTAATTTAAATAAACCTTTAAGCAGCGGAACGGAGCATCTGTCGCCGTGGGTTATGGTGTGACAGCTGCTGTGGCCGTGTGCTATTAGCTCGGGTGATTCAGTATGTTCATATATCATTACAGTAGCGAGTTATCTGAACAACAGAGGTTGGCGCAGGGGTACAGTGCTCACCTGAAGCTAACCTGAATACGTTTGCGGATAAAATAGTATATGTTATTCGAAGTAAAAGTGACTTTATGTGGCTCACTAACGTTCGGCTAAATAAACTTCAGCGTCGCCACATAAAGTATCACTTTTACTCCTAATAACATAATCTACTATTATCTCCCCTGCACTTAATTGTTTGACTTCAGTTTTGCGCCGAATTATTAAGTTTTACAGTGTTCCAATTTAGCTGGAGCGTAATCTATCAATCGTTAAATTAGGGGGTACGAAACCCTTGTTATCTTTAAATTGGGGGCGCCGCACCCCCATCTAATGAACCCACGGCCGTCTTCGGCTCGGTGCTGACCGGCGACCCCTAATTAGCGATTGGTAGTGACTCATCTGAGCATTGGCTGAGTGAGGCAATTGGTGCTTTGAATGCTGCATTGAGCTATCACGTAAGTAATATTCCTCCACCTTTTTTTTGTGCATCACAGGGATAACAACTTACATTCATTTTAAAAGACAATTGATTGAAAATAAAGTAAAATAAAAGTCAGACGTCATAGCTAAAGTATAATAATTATTGTTATAACATAAAACCATTTACATACATAAAGACCATTATTACATAGTCAATTATAACAATATATTTTAATTTAATTATATCGCATTAACATCTTGTTTTTACCTTAAAAAGGTATAGCTTATCAGTTCGTTTGCGCTACATAGAGATAACAACTGTTTTGAGATTTATTTTTCATTGCAAGTGTTACCGCACAAACACGACTTTACGACATAATCGGGAAATATACCTAAAATACACGGCCCTAGCTTTGTTACGAAGGCAGTAACAAGAAGGTTTGCTCCAGCTAAAACTCAGTCGCGAGGGCGGGTTTTTTACGACCTTTGAGTTGAGGCTGTATTCCGGTACGAGAGGTAAAAGATATTCAATAATTGAAGAGCTACCACGTTTGGAATAAATCGGGATAATAAAATCAACACAGGTAGACCCACTCTGAACGTGGAAGTAAGTAGGCCCAACTTTCTTCTTCTGCCTTGGCACAACCTGAGGTAGCGATTGCACAGCTGAATTGAACCTACCTTTCATTACGGTCACTTACACCCATCTGGTTTCCTGTACAAAACATAGAACAATGCATGCAAACACCAATGACAAAGGATAAACAATTAACAATGGACTCAATTAAAATAATTAAAATATGCCTAACACAGAACACGAAATGTTTACTGGTTACATTTAAAAAGAATCGACAAAAGGAGTTAGTTAGATTAAATAGTGACGTTTAATCTACACACAAGTGACAAAAACGATAACAATTGAAACAGCTACATTTAAAACAGTAATAATTTTCAATTTGGTACAAAAGAACTACGTTACATAAACAAAATTTATCAACATCACTCAAATAAGGAATGTCTCAAAAGTTTTCGAAAAAAAGTAATGATTAAAAATTTTGTATAATTTTTATGTATTTTGCATGTCAACAACATAACCTTATAACTGTGTTTATTACAAAACTGACATGTTATATTAAACGTCAATCAATTTGATACAATTTGTTTCTAACGGCAACTAGATGGGACGTTATTTACTGTAGGTCTATTTTGAAAATTTTCCGAAAACTTTTGAGACATACGTTAGTGACGCAACGACAATAGTTGCTTAACTTTATAGTGCAAAACAACATATCAACAATAAAATTGGACAACAATTCATTTTAAAACGGTAGTGTCTGTTTGACACCTCGCACTTTAAATAACAAAACATAGCTTGACGGACTTCACTTTAACAAATCACTGTTAATTTAAGGGTTAACATATACCTTGAGTAGAAATCAAGATGTTACATATTGGGGTCCAATTGTGGCTGCGTGCCGCACCTCAACCATGCCACGAAATGCGAACGACATGGAAACTTTTGAAAACCACATGTAAGGGGCCATAATCGAGCGAATGCGAGCGGTATAGCATCCCCAAGATAAGAGTTGACTTGAACGAACCCCGGGAAAACAAGCATACGGCGGTACGGTATCGGGTCTTCGTTCTACTAGTAGGTTTAGCACACGAAATTCCAAATATAATCCACCATAAGTGTTAACAAAGTTGCTTAGCTCCAATCGGTACAGAAAGCTCGGCTAAACGTTCACCTCTAACCACTATGCACTGAGCTCGAATTGACAGCGACGAGGTAGTTTCACAACTTGCAAGAACTTCGACATTACGTGCCGCTCGGTTAAACAAAGCCGGCGTCCGCGTGTACAACGTCAACACCTTAACGGGTTCAGGCCTGGACATTGAGTGCCCTTCCGCGCTAAGATCTCAGAAGACAAAATGAATTGCGTAGCCGCTACTTAACTTGATCCTTGTTCCACTCGTAGCAAAGGGTTGCCACGGAACGAAATGATGAAACATGATTTTGCTTAAGCAGGGGACTCACAGGTAGGCCACAGACGACTGGCCGGCGTCGAGATCTCATTAAAACGCGATAAAATCCGGTGACATCATCCATGCAGAATGCGAGAGCAGAACAAAGCTTGCTTTGTAAACAAGTTTACGGAGAATTAAATTTCAACAAAGATAAAAAGTGCAGTGTTAATATACGGACTAAGCGGAAATAGGGTTCGTGCAGAATCAAGGTTTTATAACATTACCAAACTAAATATTTGGCTTAAATGAATCGGAAAAATGCTAAATTTGAGCTAAAAATACGGAAAGTACTAGCGTCGGGAAATTGTTCTAACACAAGTTAACGATACTCATAAAATCAGAGAAATTTCTAATTTAGATTAGAGAATTGTTGGTAATTTCAATTAGTGTCGCCTCTATCTAGTTATTATCAGTTTAGTGTTAAAGCACTCCCTACTGCCGGAATTTAGTTAGCGGATCCCGGAACTATATTTGGGTATTCTCAATTCGCTATCTGTCTTGCTTTGGAGAGTGTTATGATGGTCATTGGTTTAGTTTCATGCTATTAATTGTTAGAGCGTTCAACGGCTGCCAAGATATACATCTTCAGGCTATCGATTAAACCATCTAGGTTGTAAAGAGGACACGGACTCACAGACAGACATCATTTCTAAAACAACTTTTTTGAATTACAAGACACGCAAGCGGATATTTTCGCAAAAATCTGGAGTTCGAAACAAATCTTGATTACTATACTTTCTTTTATGAAGTAAAAAAGTAAAATGAGGTGTGGTCACTAATACACGCCTTTCTTTTGCTGCTTGAAAAAATTTTATTTTGCAATTTTGTCAAAAAGTATTTTTCTATTTAAACTGTTTAAAAAAACTGAAGACAATTGCATAATATATGATCTTGCTCTAGAAAATGGTATTTTATCAAACAATAATAAAAATTTTCCAGGAAACGGGAAAAACATAAGAGTCAAGTATTACTTTCGGTTGGCCGATTTTAGCCAACTGGGTGGATGAAGATTTCCGATTTTATATTAAAAACATACAAATTAATGGTGGATAATGTGAACATACAAAATCAAAACGAGCTATAATACAGTGTAGGTATGGGCTTTGTATGCATTAGACATCTTATATTACGATATAAGAGCTGATGCCGGTCGCCGGCCGCCGGCCGCCGGCCGACCGACCGAAAGCAAGTGGCGCGCGCACATTCCGATCGCGCCGCAACACGCAGCATGAAGGGCCCGCATACTGGGCCGGACGTAGGCTGGCTGCCAGCTTAAGCAAGCATTTTTGTTGTTAACAGTTTCTTTACGCTGGCAGGGCCAGCCGTAGGCTGGCCAACGCGTTCTAATAAGTAGACTAATATGTTAGTAGCATCTAGTATCCGCATAATCAAGATGTTTTGTTCAAAACAAAGCTGAATTTGATGTTACTAGATTTTAAGTCGCATGTAAGTATATTGCTGTCTAATACATACAAAGTCTATAAATTGTATTCTAGCTCATTTGGCTGCATATGTTCACCTTATCCACCAGCGATCTGTATATAAATTATACCACACTGTATGAAGCCTGTGTTTTCTTCTATCTGCCTTAAGGGCACTTATCTGTCTTGCATCACAAAATCATAAACTTTTTCTTTAGTTGAGACTGTTATTGACGCTGCTCCAGCATCTTCATCTTTTTACAAACTTGCAATGTTTATATGTATATATTTAGACATATGAGCTTACAATAATACATAAAAATAAACAAATATTTTGACTTAAATGCGGCTCAGCGGTGGAAGAAGTGGATCAACTCTCACAGCAAATACCTACGTAGGAATTTTCTATAAACATCTGTTTTTGTGGAAATAATTTCACCAAACTAATCACATTTTTACAGTAATACAAAACTATGTAATCTATCAATAATAATAATTAAAAACTTCGTTTATCAACATTTATAATAATTATTACACCCTGGAATATAGCAAAAACTATTATTAAACAGATAACGGTCACCTTAAGAAAAATGAAATGTCTTATATGTAGTTAGTGTTATCACATAATTAACTTTAATCTAGTTTAATTTATGTAGTAATTACATTGATAACATTTCAATTTTTTCGAAGTCTAATCTAAACAACCGACCCTCCTCTTAATATATAAAGACTGCAGAGTCTTTCCAATACAATATTGTGCTCTCATCCATTTTAAAGTAAGTGTGCAATAATTAACCTGTCAATATTTTATTAAATTTAGTTGTTCAGATGGCACCAGTTATTGAAACAGTCACCGGACGAGTTACTTTAGGTGAAGGCCCACACTGGGATATTCCTTCCCAAAGCCTTTACTACATCGATATTCTTGGACAAGCCATCCATAAGTATGTGCCTTCAACGAACACTCATACTAAGGCTCATGTTGGTAGGTGGTCATATACTTATCCCTATTTTTGCTCGCCCTATTCATAGACATGCTAAATCCATCAGAATTACGAAGTAAATTGTTTAATAATTCTAGACGGTGGTCCAGTTGGTTTTGCAATTCCCATAGAAGGCAAGAAAAATCAGTTCATTGTTGGAATTGGAAGAAAAATTTCAGTGGTAACTTGGGACGGCATCAGTGAAAATGTATCTAAAATTGAAACTTTGCTAGAGGTGGACAACGAATCTGGACTGACTAATAACAGATTCAACGATGCAAAAGCTGATCCATCAGGAAGACTGTGGGCAGGTTAGAACTTGTTAAAATTCGTTTATATCTTAATATGTATTGATAAATGGAAATGCAGGTACAATGGGGCCTGAACCTGAAATTGGAAAACTGGAACCCGAGAAGGGCTCACTGTACACTTTGATTAAACGAAATGAAGTTCGAAAGCACATAGCCAAGGTCAGCATTTCTAATGGCCTTGCTTGGAATGTACAACTTAAGAAGATGTATTACATCGACTCACCGGGAAGGACTGTTGATCAATACGATTATGATATCGCCAAAGGAGAAATAAGTGAGTAGTGATTTTGAATTACCTCATTTCGATTTCATTTATTTTTTAGATGTTTAACGATAATTTTAATTGAGGTTGGAACTTACACTTTAACTACATTGATAACGACAACATTTTTGTTAATAGGCAACAGAAAAGTTGTATTCGATTTGGACCAGCATAATATTCCTGGAGTCCCAGATGGTATGACGATCGATAGTGATGGCAATTTATGGGTTGCAGTTTTTAATGGAGCTAGAATTCTAAAAATCAATCCCAACACATCTAAACTTTTGTCTACAATTAATTTTCCAGTAAAACAGGTAAACAGATGCTTTATTACTGATTTAGCGATTCGTCCCAATATTATTATTAACATTTTTAGATCACATCTGCTGCATTCGGTGGTCCAAATTTAGATATTCTGTATGTAACCAGTGCTCAGCTAATTGTTGAAGGGCAAACGCAACCCGAACCAGCAGGAGCCGTTTTTAAGGTTACCAATGCAGGAGCTAGAGGGCTGCCTAGTGTAAATGTTAAATTGTACTAACTATCGAATTTGCTAGAATATGTACTGGTTTTGTAGCATTTGCATATTATATATTGCACTAATAAAGATAATTATATACTATCCAACTTTTAACAGCTAAGTGAAGCTATACAAAATAAAAATAAAAATGTAGAGACAACCTAACAATCCTGGAAAAATACGTATGATATTCTTTTTTGAGCTACATGCTAAAATAAACAATAAAAACTGTATACAGTAAACATTTACAAAATGTTTTAATTCCGACATAAGCTTCTGTCAGTTCTGTCTGCATACATTTAAATGAAAAGCAAAAATATCAAATGAAAATAAATTCCTCACTTTGCTAACAAACATTATAAAGTTCCATACACGTGATCTCAGAGGTATCAAGGTTAGTGTATAGTCCATGTGTTGTAACCTTAGAAAACGTCAAATTTTTGAAACTAGATATGGAGTAAAGGGCACATTTTGCAACAAATCCATCTTCTGATTGCCATCAGATAGATTAGAATGGACAGCAGACACCATAACAATATGAAATAAATTTCATTCTACCTACTGTTTTACCTGTTGAATTTAATTCAGAAAATCGATTGAATCTAAAGCATGCAACTGAAGACAAACATTTGTCAAAACCCTGGTTTAACTGAGTTAAGTCATTTTTATACTATTTAAAAGCATCTACACCTTCCCTTGCCTCGCAGTACACTGTTACTCTGAGCAGACTTTAAATGTGTATTTTTTAACGGTGTATTTGGGTACAAGACCTTACTGAAGACAAAATATAATTTCACAATTCCTCATTCACTGAAGTGAATTAGCATTATTGAAAATAACTGATTCCCCTGAGAAGAATAAAATACCATTTTAAATATTCCCAGAAATATGCAGCTCAAGGTGTTTTGTTACAGCTCAAAACGACTTAAAGGACCTTAAAGCATTTTGGGTATCCTCTAAATGAGTCGTTAATCTTCAAAAAGCAAATATCACTCTAATCACTCCTGCTGTAACATACGGTTGACCTGCTATTTTCTCAGGGAGAAGAGGAGGGAATTCGGATCAACACGATGTAATTTAGAGCGAGATGCTGTTACAATATGGGTTGATTGTTATCCCAATAAGAGGTAAAATGAGCGCCACGAATTTCATTGCTAGAATTGAGGAAAAACTTTTCGGCCGGCCCTCCTAGAAATTCGAAGTCAACCGACCGAAGGTTTACTCCTACGGCGACGTTATGGCGAGTTGTTCCGGCTGTTTGAGGACCTACGTTTGTTGGTGCGTTAGCTTCGTCGATCACCTCACAATTAATAAATCTAAGAAAGCATAACACTTGCATATCAACACCGGTAAGTATCATAAATAGCAGTCCAGAAAGTTTAAACGAATGTGAATCTATTAAAATTGAAGTATGCTGGTAAATTTTTGACATAAATAGTTGTAAAAGGGGTTAGTAACTATAAAATCTACTTAACAATGATAGGTGTGTCACAGAAAATACATTGGTTACATTGAAATAACAGTGGTGAACAAGCCGCACAAAAAAATCTGTGGGATATGATGCAACAATGATGACAATTTACTCTAAAAGCAGGTCACGCGCTTCGGCTCCAAATATGGCTGTTGCCACGTATAAAATTACATCACTTTAATGTCAACACAGGTGCGTCGCACAAACGCTCTGAAGTATACAAACAATAAAAACAAGTAGTTCACAGTACCTGAATGATGTTCGGCGGTGTAGTGATTAATGCAGTCGAAAGGTCTCACCGTCTCGTCGAAGTCTCTGCAGATAATTAAAAGACAGCGCAGATTAACCGCAAAATGCCTGGCTTTGCGTGAAGATCCTTGTAGCAACAAGCATTGGGAAGAAGGAAAAACGACACATAATTACCACAGTTCCCCAAATTTGGCACGTCGGAAAATCTCTCTTCTAGAAATCCGACAAAGCGTTAATTGCACACCCAGTGCTGCAATACAACGGAAAAGATTGGTTAGGCCGTAACACACACTCGCCAAGGGAAATTCAACCACGCACAACTATACGGTGATGATTCTCTTACGACGAAACGCACCACAAAAAGCATACGAACAACGGCTTCATATTAATTTTGAAGCTCAACCACTTTATAACGCTGTCTCTGGGTTAATACCACGGGGCCCGGTGCTTGCTTTCCCTGTCCCACTCATGCAACCGATTTGCTCTAACACAATATTACACAGCTTCTTCGAACCAGAAAGCGGTACGCCGTGATAATCATGTGGCAACGAATTTGTTGAACTCAGTTTTACGACGTGACGTCAGGAGCCATCTGAGCCTAGTCGCACACGTGTGAACCATTAAAACTCTACAGTACTAGAACGAGCGGGAAGCATCGGTATTTGAATTTGAAAAAGCCCGAAATTGCCAAATTTTAAATTAAAGAGCGGGAAGCGCAGATGTTTGAAATGCTCGTGCGGAAATTTAAACTGGTTTTAACAGTTTGTTCAGTTTAACAATGAAGTAATAGAAATTAGAACACCTCAATTCAAATCACAAGCTGAGGAATTGTACGGAAATCGTATCATAGTCACTACTGTATATCTGGTAGCATTATTTAACTTTACCGTAAAAAGTTTTACTACAGTTTTTGATAAAATGGTCTATTTTTGAAATTTCAAGTTCGTTATGAAGTTGCTCCTTTCGTATAATCCACAAATTCTTTGCTGCAATCCGTGAAATTTTTTGAAATGTTTGCCATTTTTAAGGGTGGTGTTCGGGGCTGCACCCCATACAATGCATACATACGTTAATACAGGTCGAGGTAGGGATTTATACAGTCTGTGCGATTTTATCTGTCACAGCGGATATCTCGGCTACTGTTAGGGGGTGACAAAATGTTATAGAAGAAAAGTTGTTCTAAATTTAATTTTCTATTATCTGCCAAGAGCAAGAAAACAATTGAGCATCAAATGTATTAGATGTAGCAAATACATTCAAAATTTTAAATAGAACGTACCAAATTTTATTATGTATTCTAAAACTGTAAAAAATTCTCTTTAATCTCTTTAATCAATTAAAAACATAAATCGATAATTAAGCAACAACTGCACGCTAACGCAAATTAGAGCTTTATGCGAAAAAGTAGGCGGTGACACAAATGAAATTATTTGTCAGCTTCCAGTTGAACAACGTTCCTTAATACTGTCTTGACAACATATGCTATTCAACATAAATACAACATAATAACATGAACAAAGTATCCTAAGTTTAAAATTAAAGTTCATAATAACTAGGGTGTTTGTCCAAAGTGACCTCCGTTGTTTGCAATACATTCTCGAGATTTACTTATTAAGTTTCTTCCTGCTTTTTGCAACATGTATTGTGTTATTTGGCGACAGGCCCTACGAATACGATTTTTAAGATCGTCCAGATCTTGTGGACAAACAACATAAACTTGTTGTTTGAGAAAACCTCACATAAAAATATTTAAAATAGAAAGATCTGGCGATCCCGCTGGCCAGTTGATGGGGCATCATTTCCTATCCATTTTGCACCAACGTTTTTATTTAAAATATTCGTGCATTGTGGGGAGGTACTCCATCCTGTTGAAACCACATATTGCGACTTATTTCAAGAAGAAAATAGACATATCGTTCTGCATTAAGCAATCCTTGATAAAAATAGGGACCTACTATAATGTCGCCTAATATGCCAAGCCACATATTAATGGAAAATTTGTATTGCAATCTGCATTCCCGAAATTGACGTTGATTCTCCGTATCACAAAAACGATTTCTATTAGAAATCCAGTTATTATTGAAATTAGATTCATCGCTCCAAAGAATTAAATTTCATAAATATTGAATATTGTTAAGCCAATTACAAAATTTTTCCCTCCTGTCAAAATCGCCAGCTCTTAAACCTTGTACTAATTTAATTTTATACTAAGTCATTTTATGTTTTTTTAGTATAGAAAATGTTTTATACTGATATTCCTAAATCGGCCACTGCTTGACCTATTGAATTTCGTGGATCTGCTCTAAAATGTGCAAATATCTTCATCATTTGCGGCACGTCCATTTCTTGCCCTTCGTACCTGATGATTGAAACAGCCATTTCTTTGTAAATTACTTTCGAGCCTTGTAAAAGTATGAGGATGTGATTGTCTTCTTTCTGGATACATAGCTTAATTCATCACACGATTAAGAATACGTACAAATTTACTCAGTTAGTTTGACATTAAAGCCATAGCAATTGTTTTCACCGCCTACTTTCCAAAAATGATATGTTCAATTCGCCTAAGCACTTAATTATCGATTTATGTTTTTAATTGATTAGATAACTATGACATGTGATATCGTTGTAAGGAATTTTTCTTACAGTTTTAGAATACGTGATAAAATTGGATACATTCCATTAAAACTTTGAATGTATTTGCTACATCTAACACATTTGATGCTCAATTGTTTTTTTTGTCAATGGCGGATAATAGAAATTAAAATGTAGAACGTCTCTTCTATAACATTTCTGTGGTGAAAAGGCAAAAGGATATAAGTCAAAAATGATCATTTTACAGGAACATCAAAAAACTATTTTGCTGGAGATTTGAGAACAACATTTAATTCTTTTCGCTGGTAATTAAAAAAATCAAGTCGATTTATTGACTACAGCTTGCTTTGCTATTGCTTCTAAAACTATTTCTACTAGAAAATAAACAAATACGAAACTTATACCTTATCGCATTTCCTTTTATTCATTTTATGATTTAGCAAAAGGGTATAAGTTAACATATAGCTTTTGGCAATTTCCCGGAATATGTATTTTCTGATAAATAATTACTATGACAAAACAGCATATGTAGACATAAACTAAACAAGAATATGTGGCACTTCCGCAAAACTTTGTACCTACGCACGAGAGCGTGTGTCCATTTTGGCACTTATTCGTCAAACTACACTATAATAACTAATAATACCACTGGAAAACTGGACCGCTAAAACACGCTATTGCACCTGCATGGAAATGCACTCGTAGTATAACTGTATAAGTGTACATAAGTTATTTGTTTCCAACAAAAACGGAAAGTTATGAATTGGCAAAAATGTATAAGTTAACATATGCTGTTCTGGCGTTGCAGATAACTTTACGATAAGCTTTGACTCGGGGTATTAGCACACATGTATCTATTTGCCATTGACTAATTTTGTTTTTTATCAATTTTTAGTGAATTTTCAGGGAATAAGTCTACATATCCCATTTAGAAAACTTACTGTAACAATGCGGTTACGGTATGTAGAATTATATCCTCTTGTATTTAGATGACCGATATTGCTCTGGACACGGGGCATCAATCAAATCAAAAATGAGATAAGTCGACTTATACCCTTATGCCTTTTTGCCACAGATTTTGTCACATCTCTAACGGTGGCCGAAATATCTGCTGTGACAGCTAAAATCAAACAGACTGTATACTAATATACAGTAGAACATTCCAATTTCAAAGGCGATTTACGATTGCATATGGTATATAATTGCAATAACACTGGCCGACACGATTTTTGTAACACAGTTCAGCATATTATTTTCACAATGCTAATACTAATTATATGATCTTTGCTAATACTATTCTAATTTTAGAAAAAATATTCATAGAGCCCTAATACGTACCATTTTTCAATGGGCTCATTGGGCCCTTTTATATTGGCAGATAGTAAATTTTATGAGGGGCCATTTAAAAGGGGTACACTTTAAACCCGAAAGATAACCTAAAATGGATTGTTTGCAACATTAAACTTATTCTCTTATTCATTCTTCTGTTGAGTTTCGTATTGAGGGTCTGTGTAGTTAAGAAAGTTTTTTCAACGGCGAAAATGTCAAGTCAAACGCGCCGCAGTTGCAAAAATTCCCCTGACAAGTTTTGTTATATTTGTGGAGAATTTCTTGTGAAGTCACAAGCCAGATCATTTTCTGAAAATGTGAAAACTCCTATTTTTTGTATTTTGGTGTTTCAATCTGAGATCAAGACATGCACTGCGCTCTCCATGTGTGCTGTGTCACCTGTAGCGTGTTATTGGCACAGTGGATGAAAGGGAAGAGAAAAAGTACACCTTTTGCAATTCCAATGGTATGGCGAGAACCTACCAATCATTTAGACGATTGCTATTTTTGCATGACAAAGACTGAAGTTTATTCCAGAAAAGAAAAGAGCAAGATCCAATATCCGAATTTGCCTTCTGCCATAAGACCTGTTCCTCACAATTCCGACTTAGCAATACCGATTGCGCCTTTAGATTGGCAAGACATTATTTTGGAAGATCGCATCATCAGGCAGCTCCGAAGAACAGTGTACCGACCCCACTTTTACTCCGGGTCCCAGTTCCGGCGAGCCACATTTGATTGTTCAAAATGAGTTAAATGATTTAGTACGTGATTTGGGGTTGTCAAAGCAACAGTCAGAACTTCTTGGTTCCCGTCTTAAGGAGTGGAACTTACTAGCCAAAGAAACAAAAATTACGACTTTTAGGAAAAGAAATGCTACGTTTTCTGCATTTTACAATATGGAAAATTCTTTATGTGCGTGTACTGATATCGCCGGTTTAATGCAGGAACTCAATATCGAGCATTCTCCCTCTAAATGGTGATTATTCATAGACTCACCGAAATATTGTTTGAAACGATAAAGAAGCCGACCTGCGGTTAATTAATTAAAATAATCAATGGTAGTAAAAAATCGCAGATTAACCCCCTTAAAGTTCGTACTACACGGAAGCTCTAAAAATCTTCACTTACCGCAATGGCCGAGCTAACTCAAATTCGGCGATATGGTCGTGGGTTCAAACCACCAGCTGTGTACCCTGCAAAGTCTTCAAAAGAAAGGATATGGGCGCTAGAAATCAGATTATTTCAAATAATTTAAATAAACTACAAATGACTAGCGTTTATTTAATAGCTACTGAATAATCTGTAGTATGGTAATTCAATAATATATAATACAAACATTTTCATCACAAATAATATCATAGTAGAGTTGTGCAAGTTAAATGAAGGCTGCGACACGCACCAAGAAACCCCTTTTGGGTTATTCAATTAATTGTAACCACAAATAAATCGAGTGGTGTGCATACCGCTGTCATTTAAAAAAACCTTTCTATTCAGGCTATTGAAAGCAAAAAGCGTGAATGCTCGTTTTACAAAGGTTTGATTACACATATAAATTGTAGCTTTCAATGTTAATTGTAATTAAATATACGCATTTAAACTTCAAATATTAAAACTGATTGAACGTATGCGTCTAAACTTTACATGTTAGTAATAACGGAAAGTATAAATTTAAACTTTAAATACTGATAGTTATGGAATGTACAAATTTAAATTTTAGAAGATAATGTAATATAATATTACTCCCGGAATAACCAGTCCGTGTAACTGTCCACAATTAACCGAAATCACTAACCTTTGTAGCCCAATAATTCCTAGGGACGGCGCTGTCAAAGGGTGGCTACTGCAAGTTATTCAGCTGAATCAACGCCTAACGTGATGCAACGGCTTACCAGGGAAAGCTGAGAAGAAAGTCAAACGTTTTGCTCCTGGCAGCATCGACGCTGAAGGCAGATAACGTTCTTTAATGGGACAGGACACTAGCCCCCCAGGTTCAAAATTATCGGATACGAGCTGATTTTAAAACCCGGCTAATTAGCGGAACATTGCCCTTCAGGCATTCGAAAATTCCAGAATGGCGGTCGTTGATAAAGGAGACTCATACCACACAAGCACCACTTCGTACTGTCATGGCCAGCAACGCACTCCCAAACAAAACCACGCTGTATCAGCACACCCACTCGGCAAAGAGGCCGCGCCGCCTCACACAACCAAGGGGCGCGGAGGCAGCTCTGCCTGCAAATCAGGGGATCTTGGATCGTACAGCGCCCACCCCCCCGCATATAGCCGCAGATCCTCTGCACTGATAGCCGAGCTCCCGACTCTATCGACGCAGCTAAAATTGAACAAGGTAGTGTGCTTAGTTTGTAAACAATAATGAATGTGCCTTTTTAGATAAATATCAGGCACCCGCTTGAGCTGTTTATTAAATGTGCCTTTTAGATAAATACCAGACACTCACTTGGGCTGCTTGATGGGTGTCGACCGGTCGCTTGGGCTGTTTGTAAACAATATTAAATGTGCCTGTCAGATAAATGCCAGCCACTCGCTTAGGCTGTTTATAAACAATGTTAAATATGCCTTTTGATAAATGCCAGCCACCCGCGTTGGGGCTGTCTGCCAATTTTCATATTCTCGCAGTAATTTAGAGGTAAAGCGACCCCAGCTGGGCCTATAGTTGTAGTTTCTTTCTTTTGTTAATGTTTCGTGTTGTGTACGCTGACAAACGTCAGTGCTTTTGTACAGATTGATATTTGGCAATGTGTTAGACCAATAGATCGGTTTGCTGTATGTTGTCTTATGATTTTCCCACGTGCCTGTGCATGATTATTTTAAGGGTAAATTATTCACTGTGTAAAGATTTATGTAAGGTGAAGCCCGGAAGGAGTTCTTAAGCGTCTCAGATAAGTCACGGCGCTCGTCGCCGCAGTATTGGAAGTTATCAGGCTGTACACATACATTCTACCCCCGTTTGTCTTTCGGGGTTCTGCCAAGAGTGGGATCCAAGTCTGAATCCCGTGGTGCCCATTTGTTTTGCAACACCCTATGCATATCGTCACGCTTGCCCTATGGCCTATGGTGTACCGCTTCTAGGACCACGCCCATCTTCCTGAGAGTATCAAGCCGTGTCTATGGGCCTGTTTTTGATATTTCTAGCGCAAGTGTTGGTATTTCCTGGAGATGATAAAGCAAGTGGCACTCCCGCACCCTTGAGTGTCTTTAAAACATTTTGATACCGTAACAATCTTCTATTATAAACGGACGAATGAGATGGTCATTATTATGAGTTTCTATTAACAAGTAGATTAAATCAAGATCCCATTGAAAATTTCTTTGCTACTTTACAGCGTAAGGGTGAACACGCTTCGAATCGTACAGCCAAATCATTTCGACACTTTTTTTTCAGTTTAATATGTAAGGAAAAATGTTCTATTGTATATGTCGTATAAAACTTTGAAATAGATATTTGTGCAACAAGTGCTAAAAGTGGATGTTTGTGCACGAGACATGAAGATTGTGAAACGAAGCCGAAGGCACTTTTAACAAGTTTGAACACACTATTTTTTCTACGGCCTTAAATTTACTGTTATTAATCCATAAATGTCGATTTAACAAAGGTTTGCATTTATGACAGCTATAATTTATGTCATAGTAAAGAGATAGCCTTGACGGCACAGATGACAGCTGTCAAAATTAGTTATCAAAGGTAATTATAATAGTACACATTTTACTTTATTCATTGCATAATGCTTTAATTATTTAAAAAACACCTTAACTCTAACGAAAGAAGTAACTAGAATAACTTTATTACTTCACTTCCAGTTCAAAATTCTAAATTCAACACCATATGTTTACTTTATAACACATGTGCTAAAAGTAAACAGCTGATTTTAATTTTAACACGCTGAATTATAAAACGTCATTTTTAGTGAAAGCTACTGCTAAAAGGCCTACTTTTAGTAGTGGTCGTAGAAAAACATATAACTGTGCAGCTTGTTTAAGTTTCATGTGTACAAATGGGCCAAAAGATTACAGTAAAAATGAGTGCTTAAAATTTTTGAAAACACCTACACAAATTACAACACATGCTGCAACGGTTGTATTACAAATATCTTCAAAATATTTTTTAAGTTTCAAGAGTTCATTCAATTTTAAGAAACAGTTGTTAGTGTTAGTGTAAATCAGATAACAAAATTAAATCCAGAGTGATTCAAGGACGATAACGGGTGCTACGAACATAAAATGCTTTTCGTAAATCATTTAATAATGTGTAAATTATACAACACACTTAAGTGGTTATCTCGCGACTTGCGAGTAGCAAGTCAATATAAAAGCGCAAGTAGCAAACTGGTATAGCATTTAAATAATATTTAGAATACACAGTTTTAGATTTTTAAGAAAATGGTGTTTTCAGAGTCAATAAGTCAATAAGTAGGTAGTTGTTCATATACGAAATGCTGTTAAATCAGTAAAACAGAGAATTCGACGAAAGCCCTCAAAAACAAAAAATTCTATCGCGAGAAATGAAAGTATAGCATTACAACAAACTGATAAGTCCGGCAGGTCACACACTTTATTTTGTTTATTATTAAGAGTATAATATCATTCGTATATTTTTTGTGTTTTTATTTTAAAACATCTAAAAAAAGACACCGTCTTTTCGCGACGCACAATCGCAAAAAAGCTGCTCGAGAAACACAACAAATTGATTCGTTAAAGAAATATTTAAAAACTAGCGATTGCAAAGATTTAGAACCATTCAAACTTGCTGACGGACTAAAACAGCTGTCTTCCATTGAAATTTTAAAAATTGGTAAACCACGCTGTATCAGCACACCCAGTCGGCAAAGAGGCCGCGCCGTCTTACACAACCAAGGGCCGCGGAGGCGGCGGAGCTGCTCTCGAAAAACCCGCTTGCAGCAACTGCACAAACAACAGCGTTCAAGACCGAAGCTGGCTCCCTGACTGAAGCCACGCTGTATCATCCCAGACCGAGGGAACGAGTTTGTCGCGTGGCCTGGCTACCTGCAACCAATCACGAAGCAGACAAGGCCCCGCCTACAACTAACTCGTCGAAACTTCTAGAAAAAGGCTGCGTGCTAAATCTGTAAGATTTCAAATAAGCCAAAAAAAAGGTAATTATGAGCGAAGCTACCTAAACGAGTACCTTACAGAAAATTACAGCGGCCGCTACAGCTGCTTAAAGTTATGAACCGTTAGCTGCCTGCAAACAACTTGATGAACTATTCAGCGTAAAAATATGACAGAAAAACGGTATACAAGCGAAGTAGTAATCTTTGAACAGAACATATTCCAAAGATCGCGCATTCGTAAGATTTGAAAATGTCCCGACAAGATGTTTAACGGCCGTTCATTATTTACGTTGCTTGCAAAATAACCTTCCAACATTACTGGATGAAGTTCCCCTCATTGTAAGACGACAAATGTTGATACAACACGATGGCGCGCCTCCTCACTTTGGTAGAGAAGTAACACATTTTCTTAATCAAAATTATACGAACCGCTGGATTGGACGAAGTGCAACAGTTGCTTGGCCAGCAAGATCAGCCGACCTTACTCCCCTAGATTTTTTCATTGGGAAAGGCTGAACAGTCTTGTATATGCAGAAACTCCTAAAACAGAACAACTTTGTTAGGACATTTTTAGATTGTATGAACGTACGGCTAATTAGCGTGATTTCCTAAATTACGACCCCACTTGTATATGGGTTTTTCGAATTATTCCGCCTGAATGTGAGCATAGCGAGATTTGTGTAAGCATTTAGTGGCTTGTAGCGCACACAGCTGTCTTGTTCGATTACAGGTAACTGTTCTAAAACGCCCTAATTTTGTGTACCTCTGTTTTCGATTTGTTGGCCCTGTTTATTCGTTGTTGGAAATATCGATACGTTTGCAAGGCGCCCTTCCTGCAGGTTGTTTGAGTTAATTTAAGGGACAGCTGCCGCGGCTGCAAGAGAGCAAACTTCAGCTCTTGCGTCCCGCCGCTTTATCGATCGCGCTGTCTGCGTGCATTTTTTAGACAGATTGGTTCCAGCGTCTGAAAGCAACAGTTGATTTTGGAAGTGGTGCTTTCGCAGCGCACCCCATCGGGGTGGCGTTTGCGAGAAATTTTGACGTTTAATTTCTGTGTTATTTTGACGCCTAACGGTCGTACCTTGGTGTGTGTAATGTGTACCACCTGTTCCGTACGCAAGTGTTGTGTTCGCCTTTCTTGGACCTTTTGGTGTACTGCACGTAATAGTGGGAACGGCGATCGAGCTGGGTGACGTAGTTGTTGTTGTCACGTAAGCCTTGAGTCTTTCGTATTGGGGAGTAGCTCTCCTATTACATTTAACGGATTACCTGTGTAAACTTATTAACGGCTTATCATTGTTTCGCGAAGCTATCACTTACCGTTTCTGTCGTCCCGCCAATTTACCGCGCGATTCTTTAGTGTCGCCTTCAGTAGTGGATCGTACCCCATGACTCCATCTGCCCGCAGCTCGTTGAGTTGTTGCAGTATCCCTTCCGTTCCGTCTATGCAGTATCTGGGGACAATAGCTGATTGCAGTAGCATGGGACATCAATTTACCACACAGCCAAGCTCTTTAAAGGTACCGTTTTTATCATTATTAAGGTTTAGAGTGCAACTTAACATATACAATGCGTTTCGCCGAATCATCGGACATTTGATTTAACATCTCGGTTGTTTAATTTTTACTGTGTGTGTGTCTTTCGCATTTGTCAAACCATTATAGTTGTGTACCTGTCATTACAATTCATTTACCGTCAGTTTACATGGGTATCGTTTAGCTTTATGCAGTAGCCCAGAAGTGTGTCGCAACCGCTTTTTAATATAGTTGAATTTTGCCTTTTATTACAGCTATTTGATTATAGTTTGATGTTCATATGGTTTGGAGTAATTCAAGAGTTAATGTCAAGTGTACCCCTCATCCTTACTTACCTTTGAAGGCTTACACTTCACCGACTAGCTCAAGATACGGTTTCTTATCAGGGTTTAACAATTGTGGGATTTTTAGTTCGTTTCACTTTCATATAAAGGTAAAAGTTCATTAATCAGAAGAAATGGGCGCCATAACTTTATTTAAAAAGTTTTAAATTCAATAAGTTTACAAAGGTTACGTATTCTTTCTAACAGTCCACAAATCAATTGTTATGCATTAGAGGCTTATACCTTTCTAATTTTAATACACATTATGTAATTATTTAGCAAGTTTTATTCTTCTCTGACAAGTTAGAATTTGTTCTAATAAAACGTTAGGATTAATGAATCTATCAGTATCTAGGAGATTTCTTATACCTATTTAATTAATAACCTCCGGTTCGTAAGATGAAAATATAAAGAGCTCTCTATACCCTCGTATTTCTCTTTCCTAGGTCTTAATTACGATTAATGATCGGTATTTAGTTTAATTGGTATCATTCCATGTAGTATAAGAAAGGTCCTTTATGAAAAAAAAAACTTATTATTTGACAAGTGACCCAAAAACCAACTTGACAGTCACAGAACGATTTAATCTCACTTCAGGACACATCTCCTGGTAAGTAACTATTCTTTTTACTTGAAACTAATCTGTTATTGAATATTCTTAAGGCTTACGCCCTAATTTAATTATATTTAAGCTATGACGCGGGTTTAAGTCTAACTAACGATATTAAACCCTTTCAGGACTAACATACGGTTAATGCAGAGAACCCTTGAACCTGGACCTCTCCATCTGCCAACATTAACTATGAAGAACTCCTCATCGAACCAAAGAAGTTGCCCTTGACTGGTGAGTGATCTCCTAACTGGTTATAGATTTCTAATTGCGTCCTCTCTTTTCCTTATCGCTCATAACTTATCGACACACTTCTCCATGGCGAATATACAACTGACCAGAACTGGCGTCAAATGAAAAAGACCGACGAGCTGGTAGTCAAAGAGGAAGCCCTAAGAGCTGGTGGTCAAAGAGGTGACACTAAGAGCTGAATCAAGGAAAACCCTCTATTACGATTTGTATGTATTAGTTTGCCGTCTACCTACCAGTTATATAATAACTGCCCTTTTCAGAAAGAAAATGTTTGTGGAATTTATCCTATTTGCCTGAAAAATTATTATGTTTTAATACTATGCTGTATGAGTTAAATAAAGGCTTACTATTGTCTGCTTGTATCCTTTCTAAGCTAGGATTTTCAATTTGCTTCGCTTCTGCATAGAGAAGCGCCCTTTTGCTTTCTCAATTAAACAGGAAGTAATAATTTTTGTTACTTATTGTTCTTTTATTAACGTAACCATGGGCCTTCTAAATTAAATTTCAAAAAGGGTAGGCAACCCCTCCTACTGGTCTTGCGCTTAAAGTTGCCTATCTATTAGGATTAATTAATATTGAACGATATTCCTGTAGAAGCTACGATATGTACTGCTACACAAGTTTATAATTTCAATAGATTTAAGACGTTTCGCAATTTACCGAACTACCGTATACTAAACCATTTCTTCCTTTTATGTGCATTTCTATATATTGAGATGGTTTTAAGCTCACAATTTAGCTCTGTATACAGTGAGAAATATTGAACAAAGTCAATTAAAGCACAGAGTTAATAGCTGTTTATATAACTAGGGAGGAAATGAACCTTTGCTCCAGTGATTTTTTCTTCGAACGCATGTTTTATTGCGCGAAATTTCAAAAATTTTGCTCTAGGAAATCATTATAGTGACTAGATTTCTATAGTGACATTTTGTCTAATTTCCAAATCAACATAACGTTGTAAAGCTTTGGTGTGGTATCCATGGTGACATAAACACAAATGCGGGAGCAAAAAAGGTTCACCTGTGCATATTTTTTTCGTGTAAGAATTGTAATGGCGCCTTATCATTTTAGACCTGTTTACCGTTCATTAGGCCGTTGCCCCGTGTGATCTCGTGTTGGACTACCCCTCGCTCCACTGAAGTTTAGCCGAGAACTCTCTTACAATGGGCTGGACAGCGGCCCCATGTGAGTTACATTGTACGCACTAGTCGTCTAGTTTTATTGTGGCTTTTCCTAAATACCGTGTCGCGCCGTTACAAACTGGAACGTGGTCGTAATTGTCGTTTTAGCCCGTTACAACTTGTTGCTAGGATTATGAATACCGCAGAAAATCGTCGTGGTGATCCTGAGCCTATTAGCAGAGCTACCTTGTCTGTGCTGAGAAGAGCTCGAATGTGTATACAGCAGTTGGGTGAACATTTTGAACAATTACTGCAATAATAGTAGATTATGTTATTAGGAGTAAAAGTGATACTTTATGTGGCGAAGCTGAAGTTTATTTAGCCGAACGTTAGTGAGGCAAATAATTCATGTCATAGGACACCTTGTAGTAGCAAACTAATTAAAAATCGCTGCAAGTAAGATACATGATTATTGTGTCATTTCATACAAATATATTATTATTTTAGGAGATTTTGATGGCTTAATTAGCTGAGAAAAACACAAAGAGCGATTGAAAAGGCTATGTTAGGAGTAAGCTTACAGGACCACATACGAAACGAAGAAGAACGAACGTAAAGAATGTAATAGAACGAATTGCGAATTTGAAATGGCATTGGGTGGGGCACATAGCAAGACAAGGAAACGATAGGTGGACTAAACGCATCGTGCAGCGGAGACCGTGAACACACAGGAGAAGCGTAGGGTGTCCACGTAGACGTTGAATAGACCACATAAGGGAAACGCTTGGCAAAAACTGGCATCAGTTGGCACTGAATAGATGTGACTGGAAAAAGCGTGGAAAGGCCTCTGTCCAGAAGTGGCCGAAGAGAGACTGCTGAAGAAGAAGACTTTATAATTGAAAGCGTACAATGGCCATTTTATCCACGATAATAAGTGCAAATCGTTCTTTTGGGTTTTTGAGTTTATTTGCCTCAGCTGATAATCTTTGTTTGATTGTTGAAATTCAAATTTAGTTTCAGGACAAGCTAGAAATTTTTGTATAGACGAGCGGGGGCAAAGTGGAAAGGGAAAGCAAAGTAGAAACTCGTTGTTTGACCAACTTAACTTCAAAGTCAATCAGTCTCTATTTCCTGGTTGGTACCTTTAATAACCCTAGTACTATACACGTAATAAAATTTATCTACTCCTACTGTATAATAGCCATGAATTATGATTCATAATTCACGGTTTGCAGCCAATCATAAAATTCTATTTTCATAATTCAATAGTTTGCAAGTTGCAACCAATCAGAAAATTCTATTTTCATTATTCAATAGGTTGTAGTAAATCACAAAATTTATTCTTATTATTAAATTACTTTGAAGTTAACAGCTGTCACAAATGTCATAATTCAGAAATATGAACACAAAACTCCTATTGCATAGGAGTAGATAATAGCTATTTACTATACAAGTAGGATAACAGCATAATTAATATACGTGTGTGTAAGCACACAAGTATATTAATGATGCATTATCACACGTGTATTGTACAAAATTTTATGTACGACTGCCTAAAATTGAGAAAAGTGCATTAAGAGAAATGTCAGATCTGTCATTTTCAAAAATATTTTAGTAGACAAATGTCATTATGTCATTCATTTGACACTATTTCAGTTAGGTAATAAAGTCATTACACAACTCAGTTACGTAGTGAAACCATTACATAACTGAGTGGTGTAATGAGCTTCATTACCTAACTGAAATAGTGTCAAATGAGTGACGTAATGAGTTACTTATCCCACTGGAGTAGATACAATATGGTATTACATTCGCGATTATGGCCATTATTCACTCAGATGACTTGCGCCAAGCGTCTTCGACTTGTCGCGCAAATGTCATCTTCGTGAATAATGGCTGTCATAATCGCTCATATAATAATATACTATTATTTGAAATCGGCATTAAAGTACCTCGAAATCGTCATTAAAATACGAGAAATCGGCATTAAAGTAATCCATTGTTTTACGACATTTTGTAGGTGGCGAGGCGACAGCTAAACGTCAACCGACGTTAACATAACCTACGGGCCTCGGCAACTAAAACCACATTCGTGATAAAAAGCTAAACTTCAATGCCTTGGTATACAAATTACTATTACTGCAACTTTGGGAAGAACATAAAATAACAGATTTTGATTATGGTTGCTTCATAATGTTAGTGTAATCCTAGCCACTATTCCCTTTCCACTTTACCCTCACAATGAGGGCAAAGTGAAAAAATTGCACTTTTTCGAAATTAATTTTATTTCAACTTTAAATTAATGTTTCGTTGCAAGTTTGTTGGTTTTTAGAAAGTAAATATATTATTTTACTAAGAAAAATATTTTTTTCTATAGCACATGTTAAAGTGTGCTTTTATCAACTCAAAACAAAAGGTCAAGTTTTACTTTAACAGCAAGGGTAGATAAAGTAGCACTTTAACATCAAGGATAGATAATAGTTATTTACTATACAAGTGGGATAACAGCATCATTAATATACGTGTGTGTAAGTTACAAACGAGTGCGTAGCACGAGTTATGTAAGCACACAAGTATATTAATGATGCATTATCACACATGTATTGTACAAAATTTTATCTACGACTGCCTAAAATTGAGAAAAGTGCATTAAGAGAAATGTCAGATCTGTCATTTTCAAAAATATTTTAGGCAAATGTCATTATGTCAGTCATTTGACACTATTTCAATTAGGTAATGATTTCATTACACAACTCAGTTGCCTAATGAAACCATTACATAACTGAGTGGTGTAATGAGCTTCATTACCTAACTGAAATAGTGTCAAATGAGTGACGTAATGAGTTACTTATCCCACCGGAATAGATAAAGTAATTTAATTTTCTAACTTTTGTTTAAATTAAATATGACAGCTTCGTATTATCGTAGCAACCCAATCTAGCTACTGACATTTTGAAATGTCATTATTTTCTTTTGAAATTGTGAAATTTCTTGCTATAGAAAAAAATATTGTATTATACACGACGATAAAGTTATTTCTATCCACTCTTGAATCATTAACGTCTCGACTTCGTCTCGACGTTAAACGATTCACTCGTGGATAAAATTTAACTTTATCGTCTTGTATAATAAATTACTATTTTTATAGCACATGTTAAAGTGTGCTTTTATCAACTCAAAACAAAAGGTCAAGTTTTACTTTAACAGCAAGGGTAGATAAAGTAGCACTTTAACATCAAGGATAGATAAAGTAATTTAATTTTCTAACTTTTGTTTAAATTAAATATGACAGCTTCGTATTATCGTAGCAACCCAATCTAGCTACTGACATTTTGTAATGTGATTGACTGTCATTATTTTCTTTTGAAATTGTTAAAGTTCTTGCTATAGAAAAAAATATTGTATTATACACGACGATAAAGTTATTTCTATCCACTCTTGACACACTCGACTTCGTCTCGACGTTAAACGATTCACTCGTGGATAAAATATAATTTTATCGTCTTGTATAATAAATTACTATTAGACCTACTGAGTCTGTTTATCATAACTTGAGTTACATTCCAAACTAACCTTTCCACTTTGCCCGCCTGTCCCCTAGTAGAACGACAAGGGACTCGAATCAAATATGGTCTGCCTAATTTGTAGCCTTTCAGAGATGAGAAACTCCAGTCAACACACATTCGTACTGTAATTTCTGACCATCTTGGAGACTTACGGCCATAATTGTGTATTTGATCTAAAACGAATATAGCCCTAAGATTATTAGTGTTTGCATCTTTTTGAAAGGTTTCTAATTTCTTCGAAACATTTATACCTATAACGGTAAAAACTGTACATTTTCTCATTAATTATTATTTAATTCTTTCTCAGCAGTAATGCATTTTCTCTCTGTAACTGTTTTGTCTCACCGCATTGAACATTAATTTGTACTACACTATTTCTCTATAAAAATAAGTTAAGTACTGATGTATGCACACTGCTCAAAAAAATTAGGGGAACACTTTTTCAGCTGTGCAGAAATTTTCAAATTAAATACAGACGCAAGTATCAACGTTAGTATATTGTTCTTTCAACATTACTTAACAAGATACAAACAATAAATATGCTGTAAATTAACGGTTTTCTTGAGTAACACTAAACCATTGAGAAGATTACCAAAATCGAAATGTGATTCATCACTTAAAATGTAATAGAAACTCTGTTAGCGCTCGAATACCGAATTTTAGCAGCGCGTGTGCCCTCCATTATCATCAGTGACAACGTGACATCGTCGAGGCATGTTGCGAATCAGACGTCTTAACATGTCTTGTGGTAAATTTCACAATTCTTCCACAAGGACCTCGTCCAACCCCTGAAGAGTCTGAGGTGCAGCAGGACGCTTCCTAATACGCCTGTCGAATAAATCCCAAACGTGTTTGATGGAATTTAAGTCCGGGCTCATGGCTGATCACCCCATCACCTGGATTTCTTGTTCCTGGAGAAAATTTGTTGTTAAATTTGCGGTATGTAATCTACAATTATCCTGTTGTAGGATGAAGCCATCGCCGAAATTGTTGGCCAATTGCACAACATGCTCTTGAGGAATCGTCTCAACATAAATTTGTGCATTGAGACGTTGGGGAACGACAACCAAGTGGGTGTGACCGTCTATACTGATGCCACCCCAAACTATGACCGATCCAGCTATGAATCGGTCCACTTCCTGTATACACGCCGCAGTGCATCGCTCTCCAGGACGTCTGTACACTTGTATCAAAGAATATAGATCTATATTCTTTGCTTGTATACGACCATCGCAACGAGTTAGACAAAACCGCCACTCGTCAGTAAAAAGCACAGACCTCCATTGTGGAAGTTGCCATTGCACATGTTCACGAGCAAAGTTTAGACGGATAACTTTGTGATTCCTGCTCAAGCGAGAAGCTCGCACATGCTTGCGAGAAGTCAGATTGACTTCTTTGAGTCGTCTTCTAACCGTCTGATTGGAAATTGTTACACCAGTGGCACTTCGGAGTAGATTTTGTAACTCATGAGCAGTAGCAGTTCGTCGGCGAAGAAAAGAATTCACAATATACAGGTCGTCCCGAGGGGTAGTTTTTCTTTTACGGCCTTGTCCAGTTCTCCTGGAATATCTACCCGCTTCTCGGTACACATGCCATCCTCTGCAGATAACAGATGGAGGTGATTGGAGATGGTTTGCTACATACCGCATATATGGACCATCTTCAAGCAAAGCAACAGCCCTCGCGACTTCAATGTCACTTAAATAACGCATTTTGAACTCAGAAACAGTGAAAAAGTTAAAACTGACGTTTCCTGTGTCCAATGACTAATTTGATGAGCTTCGGATGTTTGCTTTGTGGTCAAAAACCACTTTGTTTTGAGACTTTCTATACATTTTGGCGTCTACGAACAAAACGAGCAAACGAATCACCGTAATTCTTTTTTTCCACGACCGGGAGTAGAAGTCTGTTTCTATAGCATCAAAATTGTGACAGAAGTAGAACATTTGCTCCCTAGAGACTAAATAAGACAAAAATTTCCTTAGGGAGTTTTCATTATGACTGACACAACAATTATGCCAAATTCGAGGTTATAAGGTTAGGTTTTGCGTCAGTTTTGACACAAACTGACGCAAAAAACTAACCTGCTAATCTCGAATTTGACATATTTGTGAGCTCTTGTCATAATGACTTAGAGTGCCCCCAACCATCGCCAGCTTCATCTGTGTCCGCTAACGCTCGCGTCAGCGGGTAGAATGAAGCTGGCCATGCCCCAACTTTAAGATTTACCATAGGTTACTAATTTTTAAATAATTGTAACTAAAATGTCAATAAATGACGTTTAAAAAAACGGGTTTTTTGTTTTTAATCTTCCTGCAACGTGAAAAAAATAGTATATGCAACTCGGAGAGAATGCTATTTTGCATCTCAGCAAAATAACGCATTTCTCTCCCTTATTGCATAATCTACTATTGCACTTTGTCAATACAAGTCTAGAGAATAATATAACAAGAAAATATTCTGCTTCCATTATTTGCTGGACAAATTATACGCGTTTAAAAAGGTGTTCCCCTATTTTTTTTTGAGCAATGTATTTAATAATAATCAAGAAATATTTACGGAGTGACTGTTTAACTGATTATTTAACCGTTCAATTTCAGATTTATACTTTTCACACAATTAGGTAAGTTCCTGAGTAATAGTTATTAAGGACTAAATTTCACAAGGGATGTTAAGGTTCTGTTATAAGGAGAAATGGGGATTCACAATTTAAAAAAATACACAGATCTATTTGTTTACTATTCATGATTAATTGCTTGGAATAAGCACAGGAGCATGTGGAACTGAATTAAGAGGGGGCATTAGATCTAGATTAAAATATAAATACAGTAAAAGCATGGTTTTATCGTGCATATTTTACCTGTTTTTTTTAATTTTTACTTCCCTCGTCTGAAAGACGAAGGAAGTATTGTAATCACGAAAAAATCACCTTCCGAGATGTCTTCAGATCTTCACGTTTCAGGGTCCCTAGATGACGAAAAAGAGGTTTTTTCAATTCCGTCTGTCTGTCTGTCCGTCTGTCTATCTGTGTGTTGGTAGCATAGCTCAAAAACTATTTGTCGAAAGAAGACGATATTTTGCATACATATTATATATCTACCTCGCATGAAACCGGTACAATTTCATACAAACATATTGTTATGATACATGATGTAGTATAATAAATCATAAGAAAGAAATATAAAAAACTAATACATTTGGAAGGTTACAATAATTAGATCTTGATGGGTGTACAATTTCGAATATGAATAATGAAAGTAATTGATACAATGAAAGGAGCCATTTGATAGTGCGATATTAATTGAATTAAATAACTTAATGGTTGTAGTAAATGCTAATAAAGAACAAACCAAGGTAAAGTTAGACAAATGTATTTGTTAATAATAAGCAGAATGAATATTATGTAATTGTATTATTTTAAAATATAGGAAGTGTGCACTAGGAATTGTATCTAATAGGGATAGAAATTTGTTTAAGTTAGTTATTAAAACAACTCATGAAAAAGCATACATGTAATTTTGAAAGAAAGAATTTCGTTAAATAAAACTACATATTATGCCTTAAATTGTGTTATTTTTGGTATATACAAATTAAAAAGGGCTATAAACAAATCTGCGTGGTGTGTTAGGCGGAAATGTAAAAATGTAATTCATGGAAACATATAATCGGTGAAGTGATTATACAAATACAGTTAATTGGAAATAAAGAAAACAGAAGGTGATATTATTTGAAGATATTTGGATTTATTCATACATATAAGATATTATTGGAGGTTCTAACGAGTAACTGATTTGATTTGGATATTTTGTGAGTATAACAAGAGACATCGGACTATCTGCAAAAAGGGAACAACGTTAGATTTGGAACATCATAATATAGCAACTTACCAGGAGTTGGTTTGTGTGGCAGTAACATTCAGGAGGAACAAGGACTGGAGTTTGGGAGCTGAGGAGTTGATTTGACGGGACGAATGCAAGTTGGAAGGATTCACAGACCATCATAGGTGTTGCTGGTTGTGAAGTGGGGTATTGCGGTCTATGGACGTCAATATCCGGTATTTGTTGAAAGTTGCTGTGAAAGTTAAAGCAGTTATCAAGGTTTGTGTAGATAAGTTGAGAGAAAGCATTTTGAATAACTGTCAATAAAAGAAAGTGATAATATAAAGTTGATATAGTACTTAAATAAGTGAATTGAGTAATAAATGTGTTTATGTAAGATACAATTGTCAATTACCTGGTTTGATGAATTTTAAAAGTCAAGTTTGACGTTATATGTTATTGATAGTCAAATAATTTTGTAATTATGTAATTTATTAGAAACGTGAAGATATTTGTATTCCTAACTTAATTTGATTTTAAAAATTATTTAGTGCCACAATGTTGACGAGGGAAGTTCTGAGTAAAGCATTTTGCAGATTTTTAGAACTGCATAATTTTTCACGTTTCGTCTGACTCGTGAATCAAGAAAATATTTAGTGGCAGCAAAGTGCAACGAACACACTTTTGATCTCTCACTAGGAGGTTCAAAGTCATCTTAAATAAAAATTACAATTTGAAATTACACATTTATCATACATTTATCCGTTCGTTGACATTACCTAAATAACATAGTCATTTGAAATTAAATTTCTATGGCCAGCCGCTACCAATGCAGAATAGTATATATATTTAAAACGTGAAGCGTTTTCTTTCGACATCTATTTTGAGACTTCCACCGGGCCGATTTCGATAATTATTTTTTTAAATGAAAGCCGTTACCGTGTAGATGTGCACAAAAGTCCTAAATTGAAAATAAATTGATCATTTTTAGAGAAAAACCATCATATTGTAGCTCTCAAGTGGTTGCAGCCGGCCATGCAGTAGCAGTAAACCAAGTATATTCTCGAAGTCAGCCTGCGGCGTTATGCCGATTATTGCAATGAACTACTGAAGCTACTAAATGTTTATTTGAAATCAACGGTCTGCTGATTCGTGAGATAAACGTCAAAATACATGTAAAATGTAAGTAAGTTAAAGAAAATCGGTACTGCTCAGATGGTGTAAGGTGTTTTTTCTGCTTATTATAATTATGTGGATGTGCCTATTTACTCACTGGTTCTTTGCTTTCCCTGTTGGTACAAGCATACGTACATATATTGTTAAAACGTCTTTCGACGTTATCCGACACCTGATTTTCATACCCTTCCATCCTCACAGTTTTTTTTCTTTTAAGTTGCATTCAGTCATCGCTTTTGTAATCTATTATTTCAAAATTCTATTCGGCCTTCTCCTAGCTCTTCGTTGTGGTACCCTTCCCATTTTCGCGGTGCGCCTAGCATGTGCGATGACAATTAATAAACCACAAAGACAAACTCTGGATAAAGTAGGAATATATGTATAATATTCGTCACAACCAGCTATGGTTAAGTGTTGTAGCAATGTCACGTGCAAGTAGTTTTGAAAACTTAAAAATTAAAATTTTACCTGATGGATAGCGCCATACGTTAAACATTGTCTATAAAGAAGTTTTGTAAATTGCGAAATATTTTTCAACGGGTTTCATTAGTGATTTTTTATTTACTGTGGTTTTACCAGCTCGACGATGATATTTAAATGGCAGTTGCGCTCAAGACAAATAGGTGTTATAATAGTGATTTTAAAAAATGCAGCATCAGTACAATAAGGAAATATTGTCTTGAATTTACATAAGAGTTCAACTGAGAGGATATTCCAATGCCGAATAGTTTTCCAAACTTCTCTTGAAACTCGGCAACGAAAACCTGTGTCAAGCCGTGACAGATATTGCCAGCCTCACTAACATAATATATTCTGACATCAAGAACAGCAAAACCTGTGTCCTGGCTTTAAAGAAGGGCGAGCATCACTCTGAAGAATGATAAGGCACTAAAAATCAGCAACACACACCTCGGAGCCTTTCATCCAGAGGAAAAGATCTATCAATCGATTAACACTGTGGTAGAGGCAGATGACACAGTGCACTAACATGTTGACTTTCTCCACACTCTCTATCTTCCCGGACTTCTTCCAAATCGCCTGCCTTTGAAAGTTAGAGCACTTATACTACTAAAGAAACGTGAAGATTCCCAAACTCCACTGCAGGTGAAAGCTCCGCATCTTAACTTCACTGAGGCCAAAGGTTTCGGAGAAAGGGAGACAGTCTTCATTCCTCGAATAACCCTTATTCTTTCAGACTATTCTTTTCAATTTAAGAGACTGTAATTTTTCGTAAAAACCTGCTTTGCCATGATGATTAATAAGGTGCAAGGACAGTCGCTGAATCGGGCTGTGGTCGACTTGAGGAAAGACTGTTTTTTCTCGATCAACTTTATCTAAGACTGTTTAGGGGTCAGTTCTCCAAACAACTTAGTAGTGCTCAAACCAGAAGGAAAAACATCTAATATTGTCTACAAAGAAGTGCTTTTACCCTCTATTCGACGGGATTGACTTCTACTTCACAGATCGTTACATAATAGAATCTGGGGAAGGTAAGAAGTTGTAATTCGCCATATTAGTTCTTTTTACAAGTAGGGTCAAACCATTTTCCGGGCTTTTCGAAATTCATTCCTCCCAAGGAGCTAAATGTGGTAGACCTGTTTTTGTAAAGATCTACAACGAATAAACTACTACTGGTCGGAAGCTGAAATTCGATATGTTAGTTCGTTTTATAAATCAGATCAAGTATCTGTCAAGGTTTTGCAAAATAGGAAGTATAGGAAGTTAAAACTGAGCATATTAGAACATTTTTCAAATCGGGTCAGTTTTAGGGTTTTGGAGAATCCATCCACGAAGGGGGTTAAATGAAACAAATCTGTTTGTCAAAATATCGCCACGGGAAAACTACTACAGGCAGCAAGTTGAAGTTCGGCATTTTAGATCGTTTTACTAATGGAAAACAATTTTTAGAGTTTTTCGAAATACATCCCCTCAAGCTGGATAAATAGACCAGAAGTGTTCTTTTAAAAATAGCCACAAAGTAATTATTACAGGCAGGAAATTGAAATTCGGCATATTAAATCGTTTTACAAATTCGGTCAAATCAATTTCAGGCTTTTGGAAATTAACTCCCGAAAGGATTAAATGGGGTATAGATATGTTTTTCTAGAGATCGCCATAATACGGTAACTGCTGCAAGTAGAAAGCTGATTCGGCACAGTAGTTCGATTTTTTTGTGATGCTCGGATTTTGAAAACTCATGGCACTTCGGCCTTCGTCTCATTTTTACAGCGAGGCTAGCAGCTTGCACGGTTTTTCGAATTCTATAATCCGATGAGGAGTTAGTCTGCTTTTGATTCTGTGTGTGCCCCATGCCGCTTGGCGGAGTTTTGGTGTACAAGGAAATATTTGGAATTTAAGTCCGCGCCGATTGGAGGACTTAGTTGCAAACAAGCTTCTGAAAAAAAAATCGTGCACATGGCCCATATTCTTGGGGCGAGTTAATTTGCAGTTTTGTCAGCTCTCGCGTGAATCGCAACAAAATTATATTTTTCTTGCCTGAATATGAAAAGCAATATTTGAGTGTAAATACAATTGTATCACATAATGACAACATTTTATAATTTTCTATGGAATTAATAGATTCGTTAAATTTCAGTGGAATGTATCCACATTGCTTAACACTAAAAATAGGATCAATAGATATTCCTTTGAAAAGTTTAAATGTATCTACTGGTTTAATAGATGAGATAAGATTAATGGTACGCAATTTATTTATAACTGCTTAGATTTGCTTTAAATGGACAAGCCACAAGCCAGGCAGAAGAGTATTATTACTGTGTATACATCAACACATTCTAATGTTGCACTACCTTTTTGACTTCGAAAAAGAAATTGTCCTGTACGCCTATCATTTGCTATAACAATTAATAAATCACAAGAACAAACTATGGGTAAGGTGGGAATATATCGCATTTTCCACAACCAGTATTTAGCCATGGTCAAGTATACATATATAGCAATATCACATGTGAGTAGTTTTAAAAACTTAAAAATTTAAATTTGACCTAATGGATCCTGCCACACGTTACAAAGAAGTTTTCTAACTTGCAAAATATTTTGCAACGGGTCCACTAGTACATATTATATCATGAGGGACTAAAGTGCACCATTTAATCCGGCGAGTGGAGTTTGTTGCCTCGAGGGTCAAGCCCAAGAGCAACAACCACTGAAGGGATTTAGGCACTTTAGTCCCGAGGTATATACGCTATTTTTTGCACTTTTGGGAACATTATCATCAAACATTTCCAAAATTTGGAATCTGTCAATTTGGAAACTGACAATTACAATTTATTAAAAACTGAATTGCAGCAGGTCCTGGATAGCCTGAATCAGTTGGCAGTACTGAAGTGTATTGTCAGTATATGTCAAATTCGAGATTTGCAGGTTAAGTTTTGCGTCAGTGTGTGTCAAATGACAAATAAAACCTAACCTACTAACCTCGTGTGTACATAAATTTACCATAGTTACGGTATTATTTTTACTTTAGTCTCTAGGGATTAAATGAGCTACTTTGGTCCCTGTTTACGGGGACTAAAGTATCAACTTTAGTCCGAAAGTGTAAAAAGGTTTAATTTTAAATCAAAGCTTAGTTGGCACAAAATTTGAAAATGATAACTAGCCGCTGTTAACATAATTAGGAATGGAAATGGAAATCCCCGTGCGTGATAGCCTTTATCCAGCCACAAAATTTCTCATATTTGATGGAAACTCGTGATAGGAGTTAGGAGATATTTTTCCTATCCCTATTTCCACACGAAGGAATGCAACAAGACATTTTCAAAAATGTTTCAACCAAACACAACCTTTCAAATTGTGTCAACTAGCGCCAATTGGGAAAATGTGAACTGCAATAAATGTCAAAACAGGCTCACTGGCAGGCTTTGTAAGTATTGTCAGCGTACATACGCTGGTATAATTGTTTTGTGTTTGCAAACGTAGTAACCATATACAGGGTGTTTCATTAATAATTGGAAATATTTTAACTGTAGATCCTGGGCTCAAAATATTAATATTTAACCCAAATTACTTAGATAAAATGTGGCTCCTTACTGAGATACAGGGTGTTTTATTTAAAAATTTAAAAATGATTTTCCCCATTACTTTAAAATTATTTGACGTATCCGTATCATATTTGGCATGAAGTGTAGACACTGTAAACCATGCTAAATTATGTTAAATAAACGTTTCTGGCTACTACCAGAGGTGTACGACAGGGGCAAGTGAGTGATTGACCCTTCCCAAATTCTACGCCACTGGCGGAATTGCCACTTTAGTACAATTTTTCGATTCTCCAATACCAATAATGTAAATAACATACTCTTCCTTCGTAACGATAAAGTCATTATTTTTCGAGATATGTAAAATTAAACATAAAGCTGAACAGTTATTTTGATTTTAATGCGTATTAAATATGTTGGTGTTTTTTGTCATAAGATTGCATTTATTACGAAAATGAAACTTTAATCCGTATTAACAAAAAACATAATGTTATTTATTAAAATTTCTTGAAACGAATAGATGCATTCAATATAAAAACAAATTGTGGTTCTAGTAATAACCTAATACAAATCAACGCAGGCTACGCCTGATTCAAATTTGCGCTTGCGCCTTGCGCCTTCAGTAGGTATTTTGTTTTGAACTTCGGTGTTTGTATGTCATCGGTGTTTTCACATGGTTATTATTAGGCATTTATGAAAGGTAAACTGTGGGATATCTATCATTTACGCATTGTTGGTCAGATGATGTATCGGTGCAGAAATTTAATTAGAATTAGAGAACTTCCATGCGTTATACCTTAATATAACCTACAATGTGCAAAACTCCTCGTACCGGCTTAATTCGTCACAAACTAATAAATCGCGTGCAGTACCACTACATGCAGTAGATTCAGCATAAATTTCAAAACCTCGAGCCCTAAATCCCAAACGCTTGTATTTTAGATTGCTTTCGGTATGTATCGTATGTACTATAAACAATATTGGTAGATGACTTAGCAAATGGCTAAAAAGCATTTGTAATATAAATATTATCTTCTTTCAGAACCACAGTCAAGCTTCAAGCGTAGCATCTGACAATAGGGACGATGTGTCTTGTCTAATTTTGCCGATCTACGTCACAGACTTCAGGTAAGCATATAAATCATTGTCACCTGAATATAGGAAAATATAGTTAGCGGTTAGCAAACACTTAGCTCACTCAAAAATACTCATTCGTTGGCAACTGAGGTGCATACTGTAATAAGTTAGGTCATACTGTTATTTGGTATTTATTAAATACTAGGGATGCCCCGGGTAGTACATATCCGACGGGTAATAAATAAAAAAGGTTTTTTTATAGATCACACTGTTTTTATCTTAATTTTCATTAACTTTAAAATAATCCCACACTTTACGCTTCTTAGAACTCATTATTTGAGAAATTACTAGTTAAGTGCTGACGTGAATGAATTAGTTCTAATGAGAATTCTCCAACTTAACCAACTTGTAGCGTACGTGCGCATCTTGCGACTTGACACCGTGCTTGACATTTGAGTGCAATAGGCCATTTTTGGCGAACCTGCTGCAATGCGACATACTACCCGGCCGGGTACCCGATAATTGCAATGAACCAGGTACCCGTTACCTTGTATTTCAAAAACAATGTTCCCGTTGTATCTATATTAAATACAGTTGACAAAATATGTTCTGTAATTGTCATCTAATACATTATAACTACATCAACAACCCGGAAACTATAACTACTCACATTGACAACTAACATCTTCCTTTTGTTTTACAGTTTTACCAAATACTTGGGCGTTTTTGAAATTCTACCAGATCTAGTTTCAACTGGTTTAATATGTATTGACGACTTTGAAGTATTTATGGGTTGATTATTGTTATTATAAACAACAATATTTTCATCATTATTTATATCTTGTTTTGAAGTAGGTAGAATATTTTCTTGTTCATGTTGGTTAACATGAAATTCTTTGTTTGGTGATGCTCTGAATATATTGTGGATATATACCGGGTGGTTGGTCATACCTCTGAACATAGGCTATTTACATGGCTTATCAGGGTTATGCATATTCCTGCTCACCATTTCTATGGAAAAATATGGTAGTGGTACTAAATTAAAGAGAATCATTTTCCGCGTCATTTAGTATTAAAAACTTATTGGATAATGTTAATTGTGCATAAAAATATTAATTTTAAAATTTAGATATTCGCAAATATGGGCGGCCGCGCTTCCCAAATATGAATGGCCACGCTTGTTAAAAAACAAAAGCTGTCTGTTGACAACTCAGATAATCGTGTCGCTTAAAATGGATGCAATTTACTCTAACGAGGAAAGGGTGTTCATTATTAAAACTTTTTATGCTGGGAATAGCAGAGTTAGAAACTTATTCTCGATACAATTTCAAGATAGCCCAATTCCAACAATTGCGACAATACAAACTTATGTGCAGAGATTCGAAATGACAGGAAGTGTAGCAGCTAAAGAAAGCAAAGTTCATACAGTGTAGGTGTTCATTGATACTATTTAAATGTATAATATTGTAGGTAATCGAGAAAAGCAAAATGATGATTTAGAGGAAAGGGTTCTGGCATTAATACAACTAAATCTAAACCTAAGTGCAAGATCAGTAGCTCGTGAGTGCAATGTTAATCATGGATCGGTATTAAAAATACTTAAGAAGCATAAAAAGTTTTAATAATAAACACCCTTTCTTCGTTAGAGTAAATTGCATCCATTTTAAGCGACACAATTATCTGAGTTATCAACAGACAGCTTTTGTTTTTTAACAAGCGCGGCCATTCATATTTGGGAAGTGCGACCGCCCATATTTGCGAACATCTAAATTTTAATATTAATATTTTTATGCACAGTTGACATTATCCAATAAGTTTTTAATACTAAACGACACAGAAGATTAGTCTCTTTAATTTAGTACCACTACCATATTTTTCCATAAAAATGGTGAGCAGGAATATGCATAACCGTGATAAGCCATGTAAATTGCCTATGTTCAGAGGTATGACCAACCACCCGGTATATTTTTCTATGACAGTATCATTTTGCATTTTAATAACATCTAGGCTTTATGCTTTCTGGCAATATCTGAGCTGGTTCCATTTTATAATGACCATCATCTATAACTACATTTTGTTCTTTTTCAGAAGTATTGTATGATTTTTATTCTTTAAATTGTGATATTTTTTATATTTATTCTGTTTTTCTGCTAATTTCGTTTGAGGTGTTCATATGCATTACATTTATTTGATTGAAATGTACATTTTATATGCAAAAATGCATTTATAGGTCTACCAAATATAATTTCGCTAGGTGATTTACCAATAATATACAGGGGGTTCCATTAATATACCGACAAACTTTTAGGGGTTGTAGGGGACATCAAAGCAAACATTTTTTGCTTTGTAAACATATGTCCAAAAACGCTTCATTTTCGAGATACAGGGTGTTAAAATTTGTACAAAAATGGTTAAAAAAAAAATTCCTCAAAAACGAAGCAAGATACGCAAAACCCTGTTGTGTTTTTAGTTGCTTCATCTTAAACAAGTTTAAAAATTAAAAAAAAACTACTGGGTGTTATTTTTTTATGCAAAAACACTAACATGTTGCCCCGTGAGCATGCCCCTGGAATTACTGTATCAACTGTAATAGTTCGAAAAGGTGCCGCATAAAGTTGCCAACAAACTGTGAAAATTTCATTAAAATCGGCTGAAGCGTTTTTTTCTACAAATTTTAATACCCTGTATCTCGAAAATGAAGCGTTTTTGGACATATGTTTACAAAGCAAAAAATGTTTGCTTTGATGTCCCCTACAACCCCTAAAAGTTTGTCGGTATATTAATGGAACCCCCTGCATAAGTAAAGCTATATAGGGATCTTTTTTATCAAATTCAGCATTTTTTGAAATTTTTTAATAGTCGACCATACCATTTTGATTTAGCATAGTAATAAGGTCTAGATGTTACATGTTGAAATTTATTTTTTTTTGCAAATTTAAATGTATAGCTACTAAACTGAGAACCATTATCACTGTACAAGGTGACACTTAAGGGGATTGTTTAGTAACTTTACCACAAGCCGTAATGGGTATAGTTCTGTGATTATTTGACTTTTTTATTTATCACTTTATAACTTCAAATATAGGAAATGAAGGAGCGATATAGTACTTATAACAAATAGATACAATGCAAAAACTTCCCCAAAATGGAAAAACTTACAAACTGAAGTAACAAATGGAATTATTAATCATTTTATACAGCACAATAAAAGCCAATAAAAGCGCTATTAAGTAAAATGTTCCACTTTTTTTACCATGAAGAAGTAGCCATTGCTATTTGACGTGTGTGAACATGTCGAACAACGTTTTAATTTCTGGAGAAAAACTTGATAACCGTAAATTAAATTGAATATACACTACACAAAGTTCCAAAATTTTTATCAAAATTAGGCAACACACTTTACTATTCAAGAGTAGACAGAGAAAGCTGATGCTCATAAACTAATCCTAAACTTGAGCTTCGGCTAGTTAATTACCGTGTTCAAGATAACAGATCTTTACCTGGAAAGGGGGTTGGGACACCTACCGAGCGCGTCTCCAGGTGGCGGATAGGAGAACGGCTGAGGTCCTCCGGACCAAGGTTAGTGGTTAGCTAGTAGTGATATCCCGGGCCTAAACTCCTGTGTGATGGAAGGAAAGCTGCCATCGCGGACCATCCCCCCTCTTCATTGAGTTGTGACCGCTCAATGGATTTCACAGGGTCTTAGGTTACCCTCGTGTTTGTGCCGTGCGAGGCGACCCGTGTCGGTTGGATGAAGGGATCCTGGGGATTGAGCTGCCTCTGGGACGGTTTGGTTTCCTGGAGCGCAGTAACACATCTCTTTGGCCCTGATTTCACTTAGACGGGAGGTCGAGACTAACCCACCTCGATCAATCGGCTGTTCCGTCGGGTCAGACCGCCGGAAGGGTGAGCTCTTTGGGGTTGAAGGTACATGCAGTGGGTCCTTAAGGTCCCTAGGGGTTTCGGTTTCTGATACCCTGGGGCTCGCCTAAAGGTGCCTGCTCGTGTGCAACTCATCTCTGGGAGCTATATCTCCTTAGTATCCTTGGCGTCGAAGTTTGGCGTCCCATTGTTGGGCTCCGTGGTGGGTGGGGAGTTAGCGAGATGAAAAATTTTTCTTTCAGCATGGATGACGAGAGTAAAGAAACCACACAGGGCGCGTCTTCGGATACCCCTCAAGCAGAAGCTCAACAGCAGCTGCAAAAAACAGAGGAGCAACAGACTATTCCAAAGAGGAAGAGGATTTCTGGTGCCGAACAGAAACGCAGGAGGAAGGCTCGCTTAATTGCAGAGAACTCCGGCGCTACGCCCTCTACCTCCACCCAAGGGCTGGCTCCCGAAGCTAACTCTAAGGTGGCAGGTTCAGGCCAAATGAAAGACAGAAGTGGAAAGGGACGTGGGTCATCCTCAACCACTACCAAGGGACTGGCTCCCAGAGCTAGCCCCAAGGCGGTTGGTTCCAGTAGGCCTACACCTTCCACAAGCAAAAGGATTAGATCGGATGGAAGCACACCCTCCACCTCTAATCCGAAAAAGAAGGTCAAGCCAGACTAAAAAGTAACCGAAAGGGTAGGTGGTTACAAAGAGGCTCTTACGAGGCACCTCCGCGTGGCCATCGTGGATCTAAGGACCCCCCTCGGTAAATTCACCCAGGTCCAAGCGGACCTAATAAAAGCTCAATTGCCCAAACTGTCGCGGATGCAACGAGGATGACGAGACAGCAGAACACGTTCTGTGCCACTGTCCAGCTCTCGCAAGAGTCAGAGGATCCATGTTGGGGGACTTCTGGCCCGATATGGTCAGAATTAGCAACACTCCAGTTGCGGTTGTCCTTAAGTACATTCAAAGGATTGGATGGCTTGAGTGATACCCAACTTGGAGAGCTGCTGGGAGGTAGCACAATGGGCCCACTTAATGCGGCGTAAGTGCATGTGAGGTAACTCACCCTTCATTTTTAATCCAGAATCCATAATCCTGGAAAGGTATAGATTATATTTTTGCTTTCCTACGTTCGTAATTTGTTTTAAGTAGCAGCTTTACATAGTTGTTGCGAATTCAACTAAGACAATTGTATCTATCTATCTTGGCTATCATAAATTAGCACATTACTAATCAGTCACATTTTTAAAAAGCGCAACTTTGCTTTTTGGAGATACATGCAAATTTCATTTAGTGTGTATTAATAGATTTCTACACTTACAGTCTGTAGTTTGTCATAAATATGAAGTAATGTAGCTATATTTTATAAGTGTCTCCTGATGTTGGTTTTATTTAGTTTTATTCTCAAAAGAATTAGAAACCAGATAATAACACAATTAACGACCGCGTATAAATATAAAAAATAGTTATCAGTATTTATCCTTATTACGTTAAGATTATTGATAGATACACTTTAAATTCAATTATATTATTAAAACCCATAGACACTGTTTGTACTGTATCCCTAATTGGCATATTTCTTTTTCTTCTGGAATCTACTAATTCCGGCAACATATATTTTCCCAAAATTTTGTGTCCCATTGAATAATTTTAATCGAAATTCCCTGCTGTGACCAAAAGGCAAAATAACACTTTTTTTACAGATGTTTAACTGCCCTTGTATCTATATATATATATATCAATCTCCGTGTGTTAGTAACGCAAAAACTCGAGAACGACTTGACCGATTTGGATGATTTCTTTTCTCCTTGTCTATACCCTGTGTTTGGTTATCTATTTTATCCTTATCCTGTCATTATATGTTGATGTGACAACCTACACTTAGGCTCCATCAACAGTGCGGTAATTTAATGCGATTTTGCGAGTTACAAAGGCGAAAGTAAAGCGATAAGTGCGTGACGAGTAAAGATAAGTGCAGCGTCACAGTGATATAATAATCCGCGAGGAAGCTAAGCAATATAGAACAGAAAATCCTGAATTGAAAGTCCATTGGAAGATAAAATATGGGCCAAATTAGCGTAAAACCCCCTCGGCCGAAACGTAAACGACCGCGATAACGACGCTCGCGCGTAAAGGCAGACGCGGCCGGATTGGTGAATCGTGCAGCCCAAGGACATAAAGCAGTGGCGTGGGTGTGAAAGGGAAAGGCTCTCCGCGAGTAATACGTGAGTACCTTATGTATAAGAAAGAGGTCAACGGAGATACGAGAAACAGGGCCAACAGTGTGAGCAGTGCAAAAGAATTAAGAAAACGGCAAAGAGAAGGAGAGGACCCAGAAACTTTTGAAAAGTGGGAACAGGAACAAATAAAAGCGCTCTCCAAAAGTGCGAAGTTATCTAGAAGCCTACCAAGGCAGAGTAACAGAGAGGAGATAACAAGAAAAGTTCAGACGAACGGTGAAGAAATAGAAGAGATGGAAGCAATACTCAAAAAACTGGACGAGGTAAAAGAGGAGATAAAGAAGGAATTCGAACTAAAAATAACAGATATGAAGGAAGATTTCGCAGAAGTGAAGGAAGAGCTAAAGAAAGTTAAATCAGAGTGGGAGGAAAAGGCCAAAAACTAGAAAAACGAAAAAGAAGAGATGGAGAAAAGAATCAGTAACCTCGAGAGCAAGCTAGAGAACCAGGAGAAAGAGAATAGAAGAAATAATATAGTAATCAAAGGAAAAGAATTTAAAAATGACAATATCAAGCAAGAAGTTAAAGAATTCCTCCGACAAGAGATAGATGTAACAGCAGACATAGAAGAGGCATTTAAGGTGGGGAGACAGGAAGCAAAGGTGACCGTGGTGAAACTAAAAAGCTTTGACCAGAAATTAAAGATACTGAAACAAAAAAGCAAGCTAGGAAACAACGAAGTTTTCATAGATTGTGATTTAACAAAGGAAGAGCAAAAAATACAAGCAGTGATCAGGAAGGTAGGCAGAGAAGAAAGAGGAAAAGGCAAGAAAATCAAAGTGGGATACAGAAAAATAGAAATAAATGGCACCAAATATAAATGGGTAGATGAAGAAGGTGGGACCCTGAAGAAGATGGACGATAGGGACTCAAAAAACTAATCAAATACGCAAAGGACGGAACCAGTACGACAAAAATAGCAAAGAAAAGGATTATGGATGAAAGAACCAATATAAACTCAATGAGCAAAGATAGTATAGAAACAAATAATATACAAAACAAATATGGGAACCGAAGAAATTATTGGAAGTTAGCAACTTGGAACATTAGGGGGCTGAACGGGAAAGAAATTGAATTAAACGAGGAATTTATGACGTCTAAATTAGATATTTTAGCAATAACCGAAACAAAAAAGAAAGGACAAGGAGAAGTAAAATTACAAGGAGACAATTTACTGATATATGGAGGGGTCCCTAAACAAGACAGAGCAGAGGCAGGCGTCGGATGTTTATTAAATAAGGAATGGGCTATGAGGCTGAGGAATACAACTCACATCAATGAAAGGATACTGAAATTAGAATTTACAGAACATGAAACAAAGCTAACAATTATTATAGCCTACGGACCCAACGACAACGATAAGGCTGATCTTAAGGAAAAATTTTGGCTCGAACTAGCAACAACACTAGAAACTAGCTCTGGGGAACTATTTATTATAGGCGATTTAAATGGAAGAGTGGGAAAAGGAAATCAGTTATCACAAGGTGTCATCGGTATGCAGGGAGAAGAAACAAAGAACAATAATGGGGAAAGGCTAATTCAATTCTGCATCGAAAACCAGCTTTTGGTATGCAATACATTTTTTGAACATAAAGACATTCATAAGTACACAAGGGAGGTAAAGAGCAGAGAAGAAAAATCAATTATTGACTACATTTTAATAGAAAAATCAAACCGAAACAGAATAAAAGACGTAAGAGTGTACCGCGGCCCTGAAATTTACAGCGATCACTATTTAGTAGTGGGAAAGATAAAACAGCAGAGCAATGTGCAAGAGATGAACAACAATAAGAGAGAACAGACTAAGACAAGGAAGTACCAAACAATAAGAACATACAAACTAAAAGATGAACAGACCGCAGAAATGTTTAGAAAGCAAATGGAGTGCGAGACAAGAAAAATCAAAAATAAAATTCAAATTTCAGATGTAGAACAATTATGGAATATGTTTAAAGATACGTTACTGAATTCTGCACGCACAACGTGTGGTACCAAAACAATGAGCACAAATAAAAAACAAACAGTTTGGTGGAATCCAAATATTAAAGAAGCAGTTAAGCAAAAAAAAAGAAAAATGGAAGAAATATCTACATAAGAAAACCACAGAATCATACAACGAGTATAAGGAAAAAAGAAAAATAGTTAAGCACCTAATAAAGCTAGCAAAACAAACGGCTTGGGAAAACTTCGGAAACCAAATGGAAGAGAGGAGCAAAGAAAACCAAAAAGTATTCTATAAGACACTGAAGACATTAAGATTAGGCAAACAGCACAAAAGCATTACAATAAATGATAAAAATGGACAACCGCTAACAGAGGAATCAGATGTAATAAAAAGGTGGGAAGAGTATTTTCAAAACTTGCTGTGCCCTGACATAAATCAAATAAATGAAGAAGATAGTGACACAACTTCGGAAACGCCAGATGGAGACGAAGAAAAAATAACAGAGAGTGAGGTGATCGAAGCCATAAATAAAATAAAAAATGGTAAAGCAGCCGGACAGGATAACATAAAGCCTGAAATGCTAAAAGCTATGGGGGTTAGTGGAGTCAAATTACTGACTAAACTGTTCAATGAGGTCTGGGATACAAAAACAATACCAAAAGATTGGGAAGTGGGAGTTATAGTGCCTTTTTACAAGAAAGGTAATAATAAAGATTGCCAAAATTATAGGGGCATTACATTGTTAAGTGTGGTAGCTAAAGTCTACGAAAGGGTACTAGGAAAAAAGCTAATGGAAAAAACAGAACAAGGCCTTATAGATTCACAAAGTGGTTTTAGGAAGGGGTACAGCACTCAAGACCATGTCTTTACGATAAAACAATTAATGGACAAAATGCGGGAGCAAAATAGAGAAGTGTATATTGCCTATTTGGACCTGGAGAAAGCTTTCGATCGGGTAACGAGAAAGGACATCTGGAAAGAATTAGAAGATAGAAAGATAGGAAGAAACCTTATAGGAGCTGTAAAAAGTTTATATAAATTAAATCGAAACTGTGTCAGGATACACAGCTTAGAATCACAAGAATTCACCAGTGACTTAGGACTTAGACAAGGCAGCGTTCTAAGTCCACTCCTGTTCACACTAGTAATGGACAGCATTCTGAAGGAAGCTAACAAATCATCTAAAAAGCTATACATCGGATATAGAAATATGGAAAAAGTGCGAATAGGTGAATGTGCTTTTGCTGATGACCTTGCAATTTTTGCTAACACCGAAGAAGAACTGCAATATAATTTAGACATATTCAAAAACTGCCTGGGAAATAAGAATATGAAAATAAATATAGAAAAAAGCAAAATTATGGTGATCTCAAATATAGCTAGGGAGACACATTTGGAGCTAAATGGACATAAAATTGAACAAGTAAATGCTTTCAGGTACCTGGGATGCACACTGGAATCAACAGGGAACAGAGAGGTAGAGATAAATGAAAGAATAAATGCCGCAGCAAATTTGTATCATACATTAAGTAGTAGCTTCATAGGGAAAAAAGAAATATCGACCAAAACAAAAACTAAAGTTTTCAAGTCAATTTACAGGCCTATACTCATATGGGGCTCGGAATCATGGGTGCTAACTAAAAAATTGAAAAGCCGTGTACAATCTATGGAAATGAAATTTCTACGCAAAGTAAAAGGTGTTACGAGAGCTGATAGGATAAGAAACCAAGACATCCGACAAGAACTAGGAGTAGAATCAGTATTAAAAATCATTGAACAGAATCAATTAAAATGGTTTGGACATATCAATCGTCTAAATGAAGATCGACAAGTAAGAAAAGTGTGGGAAACAAGAATAATACCCAAGCGCAACAGAGGACGACCAAAAACAACATGGGATCAAACAATAAACACAATACTAGAACAGAGGGGAATTACACTCCAAGAGGCAAAACGACTCACCCGAGACAAAAAACTGTGGAGTGAATTTGTGTACAGCAATTGAACTAAGTTATGTAAATTTTATATTATGTTACCATGAATTATGTTATGTTTGCATTACTGTTTTTATTATTGTTATGCTATAGTCACCAAGAACTGTAACTATAATTTACCTTACACCAATTTATTTGGTAGAAAGGGTTTTTGACAATATATATATCCTGTCATTTAATGGTTTTTTCTCATTATTCCATCTTTCCTCCCTTTTTTGCATTTCCTTCCTTACCTTTTTCTTAATTCCTCCATCATTACTTTCAGCATATTTTTAATTTGCTATAATTCTCTATATTTGCTGTCAAATGCTTCTGGCTGTGTTGTTCCGTTGCGGATTTAATTACTTGCTGGTTGTAAGCTCGTGAATTTCTGTCTCTCCGCTGCTATTTATATCACTTCCTGTTTTGTTTTGGTTACTCATATGTACTTAGCATGAATTAATATATTTATAAACTTTAAACGGACACTAACCTTTTCCTATCACACGTGAACATGCAGACCGTTGCTTTGACCTCCCGTGGCAATCGCCCGGTTGCTAGAATTCCGCAGCTCGTTCTTGCTGAGAAAAATTGTTAGCGTATTCTTTGTGTTTCCCCTTAATTATCGCTACACTTTCAAACTTGTAACCATTCACTACCTTCCGTTGTCGTAAGTTTATGATTCTCGACCACTACATAAAATTTTCCAGTGAGAGAAGACCCGTAAATGGGTTATTTTATCGCCACCATTCAGTTTTACGTCCGTACTTCGCGACTCAGTTCTCCCAAAGAAGTAGAAAAATCAATAATAGGAATAACAGAAACTAAAAAGAAAGGAAGTGGCATCATGATAGGAAATGGACACCTCTTAATCTATACAGGGGTAAAAGAAAATACAAGGACACAAGCCGGAGCAGCTCTACTAGTAAGGAAAGAATACATAGAGAAAGTGAGAAACTAGGTTGCGATCTCGGAAAGAATATTAAAGTTACACTTGAAATAAACAAAGACACAATGATTACAATAATATTAGTGTATGGTCCTAGCGAGAATGAGAAAGTAAAGGAGAGAAACAAATTTTGGGAAGACCTTTCAGAAACAATAGAATACTATGAGGGCAAACTACTAGTGATAGGAGACTATAACGCAAGGGTCAGTAGAGATCATAATAAATGGGGAGCTGCAATTGGACCACATGGTAGAGATACAGAAAATAACAATTACATTCTGTAATGAGAATAACCTCATAATTGCGAACTCCTACTTTAAACATAAATGTATTCATAAAATCACGTGAGAAGTTATAAGCAGGAATGAAAAATCAATACTAGACTATAATTATAATAACGTCAAAGAATAACTTGAAAGATTTAAATGATGTTAGAAGTAAAAGGAGCTACGAAATAGGGAGTGACCATTTTCTGATAGAGGCAACACTTCAGGTAAAGCGAAACAGTGCCACCAACACGGAACAAGGGCCACCTATAACAGGGAAAATATAAGAGCATACAGGGTAAAAAATATAAATGTGAGAGATAGGTACACAGCAAGACTAGAGGAATTGATAGTGAACATGAGCATCACGCAAAGAGATAATAACATAGAGAAGAGAAGGGAAATATTTTTAAAAAATCTAATGAAAGCGGCAAAAGCGGTATGTGGAACCAGCAAGATAGGTAAAAATAAGAAACCCTGCGTGGTGGACTGAAGAAGTCAAAAAAGAGTGAAAGAAAAGAACAATCTGTGGAAAAAGTATTTAGCAAATAGAAACAACAACACGTATGATGCATATAACAGACCGAGGATAAAGATAAAGGAAACTGTAAGAAGAGCAAAAAAAGGACATGGATAGAATTTGGCAAGGAACTAGAGAGAAACGGCAAAACGAACAGGAAACTATTCTACAAGACATTAAAATCCCTTAGGAATAAGAAAGAGGAAAGATCAAAACAAGTGAAGATGAACAAGGAAATATTCTGTCAGAAGATAAAAATATAATAAACAAATGGAACGAACATTTCCAAAACCTACTAACACAAGGCGATGAGAGTGGGAATATAAAAACAAATAACAAAGAAACTGAGAGACATAGGCGTATAGAAACTGATGAGGAGGAATATACAGGCAGACCTCGCCATTCACGGGGGCTACGTTTCAGAAGAATGCTGCGAAGCGCAAAACCGCGATGCGCAAGTAAACACATAGATGATAAAAAAGGGGTTAGGTCCCATTAAGTAGATTTATTTATACTGTGCAACCTCAAAAAACCGAAACATGGTTTTCCGTGTTTTAAAAATTAAACTCAATTGAATTTACGGCAGTAACGCTCGAGAAGACAGTAAAGCTTGAACTAAAATTCCATACGTAACATAAGTCTGCCACTTGAATCTAGAGCTCGAATGTCCATTTCTTTATAATTTTACAATTTATTTCAAGTCCAATTTGGTAATAAGAGATTCAAAGGAATAGGCTCGATAAGTGTATTTACAAGTTCGTGATAAATAATGTTATTTAGGTGTTCATGACATAAACCGCTTTATTTACTTACGGCCGGTCTTATGAAGGTCACTAACCTGACGTTAACTTTAAATCGCTGTTAAAATAAACAAAAGCTCATCAAAACGTTGGCGTTTATGACATATTATTCATTAGTAAACAAATTTTTATGTGCTTAGTGTGTGAAAGTTGAAACAATTGGCAAGTTGCCGTTGAAATTTAGGAAAGTGTCAAATTGACATTTCAGTAAATTTTAAAACATCAAATTTAAGATTTGTTATTAGTGGTTGTTATTAAGTAATTAGTTCGGATAAAATGGTGAATTACATTATTGATGAATAGATGGACATAATAGTAGTTTATGGAGCTGCCAATGAAAGTGCTGCATGAACAAGGTGTATGTATTTAGAAAAATTTGCAAATATAGCGACCCCTTCCGAAAATACATTTCTCCGGATTATTCAATGGGGAAGAGAGACTGGGAATTTACAACCACAGAAGGGTCATGATGGTGGAAAACCAAACTAGTACACGCCAAATTGCCCAGGAAGCTAATGTTTCTCAGAACTTTGTTTGGCATACATTGAAGATGAACGGTTTGTACGTACATTATAAATTACCCTGTATATAGTATACAGCGAATTTATTTTAACTCGCAGTGTGGTCTTGCCCTCTCCATGAGGATTTTATTGGTACCTATTGCTTTCTTAGAGCACGCCCCGCCCACATCGTGTAAATTTATTTTAAAAAGTAATATAGAAACATCACTGAGTAGATAAAAAAATTATTATTCTATGGAGGGAAGAATTCTATTGATCAAATGGTATAAAGACTTCAGTTTACAGCAAGTATGTGAGTTATTACATGTTACATTCCCTGTTGTTATTTCTGATGCCTATTTTTCAATAAAATTGCAATTCATATATTGCATTTTAAAATCAATGCATTTACACATTGTGTGGGCGTGGCGTGTCCTTAGGAACCAATAGGGAGCAATCAAATCGCCAAGGAGACAACAAGACCACATTGCGGGTTAAAATGAATTTACTGTATGAAAAATAACATCGTTCAAATGGCTACCACAACTTTCTTGTGTACTGCATATACGAGTAACCCAATTTGCAATGACTCGCATAATGTGGGCTGAATTTTACAAATAACGCTGGTAATACTGTTGATCACATAGCCCCACAAATCTAATGGCGTGAAATTGCACCATCCTGATGGATAGTTGATGTTTCCATTTATCAAAATAATGAACCCTTCATACTTTTTCTTCAATAATGTAATTGCATCGCACGATGTGTTACATGTAACGCCATCTTGCAGGAACATGTTGCTTATGTTCATTTGATTCAAGCAAGGCCAAGAAGATTGGTTATCATGGCCATATCCCACAACTGTTGAGAATGACTGTAGCTCCGGCATCACTTTGAAAGAAATAAGATCCGATAATGCCACAGCCAGAGCAAAATCCATACCAACTAATAACTTCTTCGGGAGTGTAAAGAACACTATTGAGTCTCTTTTGGGTTATGCTCACCGACAATTGTTTAATCATAACTAAGGAATCTTTGGCTGCATATTTTTAACCATAGGTGGCTATTTGTTTTAGTAGATAACGTATTCCTAATTTTAAATCAGTTTGAAGGGCATTTTAAAAACTTACAAATAGAAAAAATATTTCATTTAAACAGCTCTACTATACCTTAAAATTGACACATGTATTTCTGATACACGCTGTATTGCTAAATGCATAATATGTTAATGGTAATCTGTTTTTGTTCTAGGTGTGAAGATGTTTAACTTCTGTAAGCCCACATCTCATTAAAAGGAACTCTGACATAAACATAAAGACTGTGAATAATAAATCTTGCTACAGGAACTACATCTGAAATATCGTAAATCGTGTATAGAAGAAGCTATATATCAATTGAGAAAGCATCAAAAGTACTAATTTAGTTAAACATAAATTATGGCACATACAGGAAAAACACTTTAAAGATGCTCTGTAAGTACAAGGCAATGAAGAAGAGTAGATTAACTAGACATAATGCAGACTCATGCAGCCAAAAAACCTTACAGTTGCTCTGGTTATGAATACAAATCTGAACAGAAATATCATTTAGTTACACATATGAGACTCTTAAGGAAGAAAAACCTTACAGTTGCTATGTTTGTGAATATAAAACAGCACAGAAAAATCATTTACTTACACATATGAGGACTCATACAGGTGAAAAACCTTACAGTTCCAATGTGTGTGGATATAAAGCATCACGGAAATATCTTTTAGTTATACATACGAGGACGCATATAGGAGAAACTCCATATAGTTGTTCTGTTTGTGATTACAAAGCAACTGTAAAAAGTAGTTGAGTTACACATATTAGGACACATACAGGAGAAACCTCTTACAGTTGCTTTTTTTGTGAATACAAGGCAAGACGGAAATATCATTTAGTTGCACATATGAGGACTCATACAGAAGAAAAACCTTACAGTTGCTGTTTGTGATTACAAAAAGGTAATTTAGTTACACATATGAGGACAACACATATGCGAACACATACAGGAGAAACGACATATAGTTGACTATGTGTGATCATAAAACAACACAAAAAGTTAGTTTAGTTCAACATATGAGAACACATACAGGAGAAAAGCCATATAGTTGCTCTGTTTGTGAATACAAAGCAGCACGAAAAGATCTTCTAACCAGCCACATGAGGATACATACAGGGAAGACCTCTTATATTTGCTTTGTTTGTGATTACAAAGCAACACAAAAAAGTAATTTAGTTGCACATATGAGAACGCATACAGGAGAAACTTCATATAGTTGCTCTGTGTGCGATTATAAAACAACACAAAAAAGTAGTCTAGTTATACATATGAGAACACATACAGGAGAAACTCCATATAGTTGCTCTGTGTGCGATTATAAAACAACACGAAAAGGTAATGTAGTTACACATATGAGAAAACATACAGGAAAAACCCCTTATGTTTGCTTTGTTTGTGGATACAAAGCAACACAAAAAAGTAATTTAGTTACACATATGAGAACGCATACAGGAGAAACTCCATATAGTTGCTCTGTGTGCGATTATAAAACGACACGAAAAAGTAGTCTAGTTATACATATGAGAACACATACAGGAGAAACCCCTTATGTTTGCTTTGTTTGTGGATACAAAGCAACTACAAAAAGTAATTTAGTTACACATATGAGAACACATACAGAAGAAACGCCATATAGTTGCTCTGTTTGTGAATACAAAGCAAAACAAAAAAGTAATTTAGTTGCACATATGAGAACGCATACAGGAGAAACTCCATATAGTTGCTCTGTGTGCGATTATAAAACAACACAAAAAAGTAGTCTAGTTATACATATGAGAACACATACAGGAGAAACTCCATATAGTTGCTCTGTGTGCGATTATAAAACAACACGAAAAGGTAATGTAGTTACACATATGAGAACACATACAGGAGAAACCCCTTATGTTTGCTTTGTTTGTGGATACAAAGCAACACAAAAAAGTAATTTAGTTGCACATATGAGAACGCATACAGGAGAAACTCCATATAGTTGCTCTGTGTGCGATTATAAAACAACACGAAAAGGTAATGTAGTTACACATATGAGAACACATACAGGAGAAACCCCTTATGTTTGCTTTGTTTGTGGATACAAAGCAACTACAAAAAGTAATTTAGTTACACATATGAGAACACATACAGAAGAAACGCCATATAGTTGCTCTGTTTGTGAATACAAAGCAAAACAAAAAAGTAATTTAGTTACACATATGGGAACACATTCAGGAGAAACGACATATAGTTGCTCTATTTGTAAATACAAAGCAGCACGGAAAGATGTTTTAGTAACACACATGAGGACACATACAGGAGAAACTCCTTATAAGTAATTTCTTTGTTTGTGAATGAATACAAATCAACTGTAAAAAGTAATTTAGTTGCCGTAGATTTAAATTTTGTCTTGCTATCTCATGCAATATCGCTAGGCCACTTTACTTTTTGTAAAATAACTTACGCTATCTAAAAAACAAAATGTTTTGAGAATAAACAATAATTAGCTGTTTTCCCGTTGATTTAATCTTTTTGGTTTCAATATGAGTGTTTTTTTAATTTTATTACCTTTAACCCGTCAGGACGCGCATCCTAATTTGTGACGTATGGATGCACGTGGTGTAAAAGTTAACATATAATGAAATTGCTGTGTAAAAAATTAATATTGCACTATGTACTAGTAAAACATATTAATGGATCATTAAGAGCAAAATAATAATATATATATTAAAACGTATAACGCAGGGGGTAATTTTCAGCCGGATCTGCGCAGAAACCCGCACCCCTAAAATCTGGGGCAGTCAGCGACCGTGTGTTAACAGACTTGCACGCGTTTTAAACTTACGCATTTCATTAGTTACCAAATTTATTATATTGTTTTGATTCATCCGTTATTATATGATTGTTCAGTAAGTGTGGTGTTTTATTTGTTGTTTAATACGTGATTTAAGAGTCAGCGAGGCGCTATAATCTGGCAGCCCAAACGTGGAGTCGAAAAATTTAATTAATTAGTGTACGAGCAGCTTTTAAATCCAGTAAGAACAATAAACTGTATTGTGTGTATGTGGAAATATTCAAAACATTGAACAGTGAACTGAATACGTGAGTTAAAGTGTGGAAAAAACAGAAAATTAGGAGTTTTCTGTACAAGTTATCAGCGATCACTAAAGCGTCGCTTCGCAATGTTCAACATCTGCTAACGATATTGGACCCCAAGTCGGCATTTCTTTGGTTTTCGTTTCAACCACGGTGATTAATGACTACTGGCCATCGTTGACCTGCATCCCAAAACACAGCGGAAAGCAAGGAACCTCGCACCACAGTTGGTTTGTACAGATACAAAATCAAGTATTTGCAACTTCGAGGTAAGCCTTATTCTTTTGCTGCGGTGCGTATTTAAATTTCTGCAGCCGCTTTAATTAGTGTGCGAAAACAGAAGGAAAGACATTCGACAACGGCGTCGCGTCGCGTCTTTAAATAAAAGACATTTCGAAAACGGCGTCGGACCGCGTCTCAAAGATCTGTTCTCTGCCGCGTCGCGGAAACAAAGACACTTGCTATCGTTTTGTGGTTTCTCGGCTATAAGAAATTCATCGCACGCATTTTTTGTGAATGCCGCGAAAGCGTCGTCAAGGCCAGAGGCTATTAAAACAGAGCGCGGATTCAAAAATTGAACAAGCACCTGATCTGAAAACAATAGCAATGGTTTCCACAAGCCCATCGGTAATTCAGATGTCTACAGATCAACTACAGCAATTGCTCGGTGGAATACAAGCTCAGACCAATGAACAATTGCGCCAAATTCAACAAGAGTTTCGGCAAATCCTGCGATCGCAACCTGCTACGCCAGAACTTTCAACTAGCACATCAAAAGGGAGTTTCGCGAAATGCACATCGCGGTTTGCTGGGAACAAGGGTGAAGACATTGCCGCGTTTCTTGACTCTGTTAATACATACCGCGAGTGTCTAAACGTGTCGGATGAAAACGCGGTGCGTGGCTTGTCAATGCTGCTTGCAGGTCCTGCTGGAACTTGGTGGCAAGGCATCAAATCTTCGGTGACAAATTGGGCAGATGCTGAAACAGCAATGAGAAATTCTTTCGGGCCGCGAAAACCCGCGTATCAAATCTACCGCGAATTATTTGCAAATGAACAGGACGAGAGAACGTCGACGGATATTTTTGTCAGTAATGCGAGAGCTATGTTTTCTCACTTAGAAAATGTACCGAATGAGGCAATTTAAATTGATATGTTTTTGGCCTGTTGAATCGCCGAATTCGGAAGCGGATTTTGCGAACAAACGTTAATACTTACGATGACCTGCTCAAACTTGCGCGCGAAGCCGAACAAGCCTTACAGGAAGTTCAGCAAAGTGAATTTCCGCGGTTTCCACAACCAACTGAGTCAAAACCTAGGAAAGAGCGCCCGCGGTACGATTATTGTCGCAATTTCGGACACTCGATTGGCGATTGCAAAATTCGCGAACGCAAACATACAAGGCACGATCAGCAAGAGACAATAACTCCACCTGTGCAGCAGGCAGTTAAATGCTACGGGTGTGGAGCCATCGGTAAAGTGCGTGCCAATTGCCCAAACTGCAATCCAAAGCAACAACGTAGAACAAGTGCTAATTTCGCTACCATGTTGAATTATATAACTATTATGGAAGCGTGCGTCATTACGAATCCGTGCACTAAACCGCTATTGCCAATTAAATTGCTCGATCGGGAAGGAATCGCCTATGCAGACTCAGGTGCTCAAGCCAGCACTGCAGGAAGGCGGGTGTACGATTATTTAAAATCGATTGATTACCCTTTCGCGCCTTCACGAGTTACGATCGCGTATGCCGATGGAATTGCCAGAGAAGAGGATGTATTGATAGCTCAGGTGCAATTGGAAGTTGCAGGTAGATCTATACAAACAGATCTCATGATTCTGCCTAAGTTGGAAAATAATCGTACCCTGCTAGGTATGGACTTCCTGAAAAACGCTGGGATCGTTATCAACCTCGGCCAGTACACGTGGAGCTTTGCAGATGATCCAGAAATGCAGTACGAATTCGCGGAGGACATTATTATACTAGAGGAAGGGAGTTCAAACCCGCACAAGGCTGTGGTCGAAGAAGAGAACTGGAAACAAGAGATCGTCGATTCTGTTTCAAGTGCCTCCGAAACAGAATGTGCGATCGTTGATCTTAAATCGAATATCGAACTTCAACTGCGTGAAAACGAAGGAGTTAATCTGGCATCTGATGAGAGAACTCGATTCAATCAGCTACTCTTTAAGTACAAGAGTGTCTTTAATCAAGGGGGGGAGACAACCCCTTTCGCGGAATATTGCATAAACACGGACACACATCAGCCAATATTCGTGCCTCCTTACAGATTACCGCCTGCTGAAACAAGAGTTAGACAGGCTACTCAACGACGGCATCATCGACGAGTGCGACTCTCCATGGGCAGCACCTGTTGTTTTAGTTCCCAAGAAAGACACTGGAATTCGACTATGCATAGACTATCGCAAACTAAACGCCATCACAGTGAGCGACAGGTACCCACTACCGCGGATCGACGACCTTCTGCACGAAGCAAAACAAAGTCGTTACATGTCTACGGTCGACTTACTTCAGCGTTATCATTAGGTTAAAGTGCGCGAATGCGATCGTGATAAGACAGCATTTATAACACCTTTTGGCACATATCGTTTTACGCGACTACCGTTCGGTTTGAAAAATGCCCCGGGACGTTCCAACGATTAATTGATCGGTTTCATTCGGGTCTAGGGGAACTCACTATATTAGCCTATCTTGATGACATAATTGTTATATCGGACAAGACTTAGAACTAGTATTTCGTCGGTTAGAACAATTTAAGCTCAGAGCTAAGAGACAAAAATGTGTCTGCTCGTAGTGAAGTGAAATACCTTGGTCACATTTTGACGACTGATGGTATAAAAACGGACACCGACAAAGTTTTGTGTATTGTAAATATGCCAACACCGCGTAATGTTAAGCACGTAAAATCCTTTTTACAAACATGTAGTTGGTATAGACGCTTTATTCAGGGATTCTCCACCATAGCAAAACCTCTTAGTGATCTCACTAAAAACACTGCAAAGTGGGAGTGGGGATCTGTCCAAGAGGAATCATTTAATAAGTTAAAACAGCTTTTAACGTCGGCACCAATCCTTCGACAAGCTGATGAGAACCTTTCATCTTGCGTACGGACAGCAGTAATTATGCTCTTGGAGCGGTGTTGCTACAAGGAGAAGGGGACGACGAACGACCAGTCGAGTATGCCAGCAAGTGTAGCAGTACATATCGTAGCTTCTACAGGAATATCGTTCAATATTAATTAATCCTAATAGATAGGCAACTTTAAGCGCAAGACCAGTAGGAGGGGTTGCCTACCCTTTTTGAAATTTAATTTAGAAGGCCCATGGTTACGTTAATAAAAGAACAATAAATAACAAAAATTATTACTTCCTGTTTAATTGAGAAAGCAAAAGGGCGCTTCTCTATGCAGAAGCGAAGCAAATTGAAAATCCTAGCTTAGAAAGGATACAAGCAAACAATAGTAAACCTTTATTTAACTCATACAGCATAGTATTAAAACATAATAATTTTTCAGGCAGATAGGATAAATTCCACAAACATTTTCTTTCTGAAAAGGGCAGTTATTATATAACTGGTAGGTAGACGGCAAACTAATACATACAAATCGTAATAGAGGGTTTTCCTTGATTCAGCTCTTAGTGTCACCTCTTTGACCACCAGCTCTTAGGGCTTCCTCTTTGACTACCAGCTCGTCGGTCTTTTTCATTTGACGCCAGTTCTGGTCAGTTGTATATTCGCCATGGAGAAGTGTGTCGATAAGTTACGAGCGATAAGGAAAAGAGAGGACGCAATTAGAAATCTATAACCAGTTAGGAGATCACTCACCAGTCAAGGGCAACTTCTTTGGTTCGATGAGGAGTTCTTCATAGTTAATGTTGGCAGATGGAGAGGTCCAGGTTCAAGGGTTCTCTGCATTAACCGTATGTTAGTCCTGAAAGGGTTTAATATCGTTAGTTAGACTTAAACCCGCGTCATAGCTTAAATATAATTAAATTAGGGCGTAAGCCTTAAGAATATTCAATAACAGATTAGTTTCAAGTAAAAACAATAGTTACTTACCAGGTGATGTGGCCTGAAGTGAGATTAAATCGTTCTGTGACTGTCAAGTTGGTTTTTGGGTCACTTGTCAAATAATAAGTTTTTTTTTCATAAAGGACCTTTCTTATACTACATGGAATGATACCAATTAAACTAAATACCGATCATTAATCGTAATTAAGACCTAGGAAAGAGAAATACGAGGGTATAGAGAGCTCTTTATATTTTCATCTTACGAACCGGAGGTTATTAATTAAATAGGTATAAGAAATCTCCTAGATACTGATAGATTCATTAATCCTAACGTTTTATTAGAACAAATTCTAACTTGTCAGAGAAGAATAAAACTTGCTAAATAATTACATAATGTGTATTAAAATTAGAAAGGTATAAGCCTCTAATGCATAACAATTGATTTGTGGACTGTTAGAAAGAATACGTAACCTTTGTAAACTTATTGAATTTAAAACTTTTTAAATAAAGTTATGGCGCCCATTTCTTCTGATTAATGAACTTTTACCTTTATGTGAAAGTGAAACGAACTAAAAATCCCACAATTGTTAAACCCTGATAAGAAACCGTATCTTGAGCTAGTCGGTGAAGTGTAAGCCTTCAAAGGTAAGTAAGGATGAGGGGTACACAAGTTACTGACAACAGCAGAAAGAAATTACAGCACAATCGAGAGGGAAGCCCTTGCTTTAGTATGGGGGGTAACAAAGTTCCGTGGCTACATCGATGGATCAGAAGTGCACTGTTACTCCGACCACCAACCACTGCGATGGTTAATGTCGCTTAAAGCGCCTTCTGGTCGCCTCGCCAGGTGAGCCCTCCAATTACAACAATTTAATTTAACAATATCTTATACTCTTGGCCGTGCTAACGTCGTGGCAGATACTCTTTCTCGTCCGCCTTGCACCTTGAGTACGGAGCAAACGTGCGGGGTTTGCAGTGTTACGGTCGATTTACCAGTACGAAGTGTAACCGATATTTGCGAGGGACAACTACGAGATCCAGAAGTGGAGAAAATCATTACGTGTTTCGAATCTTCTCAAGATCATAACGTAGACTATACCAAGTGGACCTCCCGCTGCTACTTAATGAATCAAGGTGTACTTTATAGGTATCACCCAGACCGGGACACTGAAGAGGCACAGCTTGTCGTTCCTTCTCAAGAAAGATCGAATTCTTGAAGAGTATCACGACTCTCCCACTGCCGGCCATTATGGCGTCGACCAAACCTTCCACCGAATTGCATCACGATACTACTGGACTGGCATGAGACGCTATATCGAAGAATATTTGAAAAAGTGTAACCCGTGTCAGAAGTACAAAGCAAGCAATCTAAAACCTGCAGGGCTCCTCCGTAGTGGCACAGCGATTTGAGGTCATCGCGGCTGATTTATTTAGCCCCCTTCCAAGAACGACAGAGGATTTTCGATGGATTCTAATCGCGGAGGATTTGAATTCTAAATGGATCGAACTATTTCCCTTAGTTCAAGCAAGTGCAGAAGAATGCGCTAAATGTTTAAGGTCTGAAATATTCCTGCGGTATGGAACACCAAGGAAGGTTATCACAGACAACGGAAGTCAGTTTATAAGCAATGTTATGCAGCAGGTACTACTTCGAAACTAGGACCACGTTGCGATGGGCCATATGTCATAATTAAAGTGGTTAGTCCGACCACCTACGAGATTGCTCATCGTGCGAATGAAGATGTTTCCTTAGGAAAATACCATGCATCAGATTTAACACCATACCACCTGGGAAATAAGGAAATTCCTGAACCAGTGGCGCCTCTTAGGAAAAGGGGTCGTCCCAGGAAGCTGAAGAAGTAAAATCCTGGACACAAAGCCGTGACGTCTGTTTGATCCAGAGGGGGGGGGGACTATAACACAGGGGGTCATTTTAAGCCGGATCTGCGCAGAAACCCGCACCCCTAAAATCTGGGGCAGTCAGCGACCGTGTGTTAACAGACTTGCACGCATTTTAAACTTACGCATTTCATTAGTTACCAAATTTATTATATTGTTTTGATTCATCCGTTATTATATGATTGTTCAGTAAGTGTGGTGTTGTATTTGTTGTTTAATACGTGATTTAAGAGTCAGCGAGGCGCTATAAACGCCCTTTTATTTCTTAAAATTCACATGTTTTCATTTATTTCTGTATCATCACTTGACGGTACATGATTTTCAGTGTGTGACATTTCATCTACAATCTTTTCCAAATCGGCTTCTCCCAGAGGTTGTTTAAATGCCCATTTCGAAGTAAAAGGACGTGATTCCATTATTATTTCTAATTATTCACTTTTCACGACTTTTAAAGTCGCCGCACGCGTGGGTAAAACTAACATTTATTATCCCGTTACAGCTAGATTGTAACTGATACGAAAAGCATAAATACGATGCATTTGTACTTTGGAGAGTCGACTCGAAAGGTACCTAGGAGCGGAAGCGTGTGCAAAAAAGATTTTAGATTTTATTAAGTTTTTTTCAGCGCTGGGGTATTTTTTACCGACGCGTGCGTCCTAACGGGTTAAGAAGAAATGTGTTATATTTTGTTGCTATTTAAGGTGCAATAAAGAGAAAACGCACTTTATTTACGTTTTGCCTATTTTAAATTTGTGTGCCTACAGCGTCTATTTTTTATAGATCCTATTTTAAAGTTATTCAATTTTGACGGTACCATAATAGACAGTAAAGGAAAGGTGGAAGTGGATATTGACAATCGAATAAAATCGCCATCCAACATGTTCATGGCTCTAAAAAGATCCTTCATAAACAAAAAGATTTTTATAAAAACAAAATTAACAGTGTACAGAACAATCTATACCCCAATATTAATATACGGAAGTGAATCGTGGGTGATAAACAAGAGTAACAATTCAAAAGTACAAGCCTCGGAGATGATATATCTTAGCAGAGTGTTAGCAGTAACAAGATTGGTGGGATTAGAAACGAAGAAATAAGAGACACACTATCAGTAGAACCAATACAAAAGAAAATTGAAGAAGGGCAATTAAGATGGTTTGGACACATATGCCGAATGGAAAACAGAAAATAAACTAAGAAAGTGTAGGGAGCAAGGGCAGAGGGAAAGAGAAAGAGAGATAGGCCAAGAGAAACATGGAACCAGGCGATTGGAAAAATAATGAAAAGGAAGGGCAAAACATGAAACCAGGCAAAAGACCTCACGGAAGACAAAAGAGTGGACAAATTTTGCAAGTATTAGGCAAGAAACCTCGACACCCAATGGGTATGAAGAGGAAGGATTAAGTAAGTAAGTAAGTTCAATTTTGACAGTATATATATATATATATATATATATATTACGAAGGTTTTCGCGGCTGATATGTATTAAAGGTAAACATTTCAGGGTGTCATACCGCTTAATAAATTTGAAGATTTCTTCAACTGGTTGAAGAACATCTTGAATGGCGTTTGGGGTTGGACGACGTTTCGACGAAATCACATTCGTCATTTTCAAGTCCTTATAGTCCTGGTTTGGCTTCTAGTTATGCGGCAACACGACGGACTGTCAACTTGATGTACAGCTGACTGAATAGGTTGTTTATCAATTACTGTGGCAACTAGCATCGAGGGAGCTGTACTGCTAGAACGGATGGCTGGTGTTTGCAGAGAATTTATTAAGCGGTATGACACCCTGAAATGTTTACCTTTAATATATATATATATATATATATATATATATTGCAATGACCCTTTACGTATAATTTTTGTATGGTTATAATTAATGTAATAAATAAAAAGAGTCACCACACAATATTTGATTTAATTCTACCACTTGCTAAAATCAAACTAACTGATTAATTTATTTCGTTGGGTACGCCAAAATTGAGAATTACTCTTATGGTAGTTTGCCCTTTACCTAATCCATTCATCTGATTTACTAATTTTGCTAGCTCATTTACATACAGAGACATGAAAATAAAACTCAAAATCTCAGGCCTGGGTTCCTCAATCCTAGTTAAAATTTTATGGTACGCCTCTGGAACGTAACAGGTGAACTAAAAATGTAGGCGTGATGCGCCGTTGGTACGTCAAATCTATCACAACAAGTTCTAGTTATTTTCAGCTCGCGTGTGAAATTGATTTATCAACAATTAAATGAACAAATTTTGATGGTAAGATTTTGAATAATTGCCTTCAAGCGGCGTCTAGGCAATCTTTTGTTTTCCAGATCGTTAGCTATTGGTGCATTTTTAAAGAGGACGCTAAAACTCGTTTGTTTCTGGGGCTCCAACTGACGATTTTAATTGCAAATCCTGGGAAAACACATCGCCATCCACGGGAACTATTATGATTTTCGTGTTCTCCAGGTCGTAATTTAGGTATGCTCAAATTTTCACGCCGTTCGCGGAGATCAAAATTTTACACTACTAACCTCACTTTGGTTGTCGTAGCTGGGCTTCGTTGTTATAAATCTGGCTGAAATCTTGCTCCCCGGGCTGCTCGTGATGCTGGGTTATGTTCTGGCCTGATGTGTGGAGCCGCCGGAAGAATCCTGCCACTCTACGCCTTCCCACGATGCTGCTCACCGATGTCGCAGGAACCCGCCAACTGCCGAACCTGCCTCGGAACGCCAAAACCTCAAATACCTGGAATCTCTTGCCTCCAATTGAGCTGATACACTCGAATTCGCTGATTACGATGGTGCTATTTAATTTTTTATACGTTTATGCCTTCTATAAAAAAAACTTGAATTAAAGTCAGAGCAAATTCAGATAGCTTTCACCAATTTATTTTAAACAATTGCTCTCCCTGTTGTTATTGACAAAACACTGTCTACAGATTTGAATTGTAGGAAATCAACCGGGTACAAAAACATAACTTATAATCTAATTTAACAAATTTTATCAGTTAATTACAAATTCTTATGTACTAAAATTATTGTCTTTTGGAATTGTTTATTTCTCAATGTTTTTTAATGCGCCACTCACTTCATTTTTATAACACTTAAATGCCCATTGTTTATCACTACACTGACTAGTTTTTTAATCCACCAACATTGTCTAATTTCTTGCTTATTTGAATTCCATCTAATTTCTTGCTATTTCAATCTCTTCAAAACCCCAAGTCTTGTATTTTCATGTAATAGATGACTTGCCTGGCTTTTCTATTTTCCTTGCCTTATTTTTCTCGTCATCCTTGTTCTCACCTTTATTAAAAATGTTCATTTGCTATTCATTCTCTAATGACTTTACTTTCTACGCTTCCATTTTTAAGCTGTGTCTAACTTGAACTTTTTGTGCCAGTTCTTAATTAATTTAGATTCGGCTTTTAGTTTGTGCAAATCTATTATATTACGATTAAAATTATATTGCTAAACCCCATACACGGAATTTGAGCTTCCATATTTCTGTGCCTATTCAAATATAATCAATGTCATTGGCGAATTATACCAGTGTTATTATGATTTGGCAATTTATGTGAATTTTCTCAGATGCTTGCATTATTACAACTCTGTGCTTTAATGATTTAATTTGCTATTTGCTTGTACTGCAATCAGAGCCGATTTGAGGGCTAAATACCATCGCAATATATATTGGCCAGTCACTCTAACAGAGTATAGGCCGCTCCAGCGAGCTCTTCTGATCCAATTTTAACACGGGGGATCTGGCCGTGTGTTTCTATAATTTCGTCTCTTGCCCTCTAACTTAGATTGTTATGTTTCGTTTTCTTGATTACTTTCCGCCATTGTTCCCTATCTTGAATTTTATCTCGCCAGTTCTCAATTGTTAAGTTTCGAATGTCTTCCAGGACTTGGTCCTCCCACCTGATTTTGGGTCTGCCTCTGGGTCTGTTTGTCCCTGGCCTCCAGCTTATTATTTTCTTTATTTTTGCATTGGCTTCTCTTCGTTGCGTGTGACCAAACCATCTCAGTCTTTGCGTTTTTATGAAGCTGACTATGTCTTCTTCTCCATACCGTTGTCTTATTTCGTGGTTCCATAATGGTCTGATTTCTCCTTGCTCTTTTTTTGGACCTAGGATTTTTCTGAGAATTTTCCGTTTAATTACTCTTAGTCTCTCCTCGTCCTTGTCTGTTAAGCACATTGTTTCTCCTGCGTATGTTATCACCGGTCTGACTGCTGCTTTGTATATTTTTAATTTTGTGTTTTCGCTGAGGTTCCTGTCTTTAAATAGTCTTTGGAATTTCCAGTACACTTTGTTGCCTGCTTTGATCCTTTCACTTACTTCCGAGCTTCTATCATTATTCCCGTTTACTGTGACTCCGAGGTATTTAAAGTGCTCTACTTTCTGAAAGCAGTAGTCGCCAATTTTTATGTGTTATGTTTTCTGTTGTTCTTCTTCTACTTATCAGATACTTCGATTTGCTCTGGTTTATTCTTAATCCTCTCTTTTCTGATGCTCTTGTGAGGTTCGGAAGTGCTTCATCTAGGCTTCGCTTATCTCTTGCTATAAGAGAAAGGTCGTCCGCGTAGCCTATAATTTGTGTCAAGCTTTGAGTAATTGTTCTCGTCATTCCTGTTTCTCTGATTACACCGTCCAGCACTATATTAAAGAGGGTTGTTGAAAGTCCATCTCCTTGTCTGACTCCTACTTCTATATTGATTTCCTCCGTATTTCCATCGTTTGTTATTACTGTTGCAGGTTGAATTTGTCATTGTCATCTTCGTTAGTTTAATTAGCTTGGTCGGGATCTCCATGTTTATCATTTCTTTAATTAGTTTCTGTCTATTTATTGAGTCGAACGCTCGTTCAAAGTCTATAAATAGTATGTGTATATCTGTATCGTATTCGTAGCATCTCTCGATTATTTGTGTTAGCAGATGGATTGCGTCTATCGTCGATTTACCCTTCCTAAATCCTTGTTGATATTGTCCTATTATCCGGTCTGTATACTTGCTTAGTCGATTTCTTAAGATTGAAGTGGATATTTTATATGATATGTTAAGCAGCATTATGGCTCTATAGTTACGGCATTCTTTTGACGGTATAAAGTGACATTATTAACTCCATAACAACCTTCACAAAGAGTCTATGATTCACAAGTGAAATAAAACTGTTTTGAAATTTAGAACGTTTAATTTATTAGTGAATTAAAAAAGTTACAATGAAGAACATCATATTTTTATTATTTCTACCAGGGCTGTGGAGTCGGTCACAAAAAATCCGACTCCGACTCCGACTCCTGATATTTTAGTAGTTTGAATCCGACTCCGACAGTACTAGAATATTGATATTCCCCCCCCCCCCCCCCATTCCTTTTCATCTATCTGATAAACTTTACCGGCTCATAATGAATTTCACAAGTTTTGCGGAATGTGGTTGATTATAATAAATTTCATATTTACAAATATTGCATTCACGGTTTCCAGCAACGTACTGATTTCACGTACAAATACACAGAGAGGTTTACAAACGTAAATGAGGAAAAGGATAAAAATTACTTTAAGAAGAATACATTTCATGACAAAATTTCATAAACGTGCAAATGCCATTGTTATATCAACACAGTTTCTTACCTGCCTACTAAACTAACAGTACTAACTACATTCCGTAGTAGATTATTTTCTTAAGGGGTCATTTACTACATTGCCTACATAATACAAGTTTACTGAGTTATAGGAAATTCAAATAGTCTGACGTCTGAGCAGGGTTGAGCAGACTTAAATTATTTGATTAAAATAATGAATTTAATGGAGGAATTTAATTATCAAAATCATTGATTTAAATAATATTTTTTATATTTTGCCAAAGCAACAAAACAAATACACCAAAGAAGTGCCCTTCAAATATTGCCAATTAAACAAAAACACCATGAACAGTAACAATATAACAAAATGCTGAAAATGGTTTAACTTTTAAAATACATCTTGAAACAGTTAAAACATAAAAATAAGATGCACTATGAAAGTTAGAAATTAGACGTAATACTAATAATAGTAATAATACGTACTATGTTTTTTTATTGTTAATCACATAAAACAGTTATTGGTAAGACATAGAAAAACCGTCTACTCTGCTGTACAAGGACAAAGTCGGCATTTTTAAAATAGTTTGGTAGGAATTTAAATTTACAAGCGGTGATCACACTGATTCTAGAACACACTGCACACTCGTGGACCTATGAATTAACATATTATAGTAGTGCACGTGCATTTTCATAAACTAACATAAATAAAGAAACATCGATTTTTATTAACCCTGAGTCTGTCTTCAAATAGTCAGTACTACAGTCCTTCAAATAGTTTGACAGCTTTTGGAGTTTTTATTAAAAAAAAAATTTGATAAGTGGGAGTCGGAGTCTGGTAATTTATACGGACTCCGACTCCACCCTAAAAGTTCCAACTCCTCGGCTCCGACTCCCGACTCCGACTTCAACTCTACAGCCCTGATTTCTACAAATACACTGCTCAACAAAATTATCGCATCACTCAATATTTATAGATTGCAACTATTTCTTCTGTGTTCTAATGCTAGATTCTTCATTTTAAACATAAAATAGAATTAAAAATACTAATATTAATAAAAATCAATAACAAACAGCAGCAAGTTTACAAAAAGAAGTAAACATACTAACGCGATTTTTTTTGCTTGAAAAAGAAACAAAATAACAGCTAATACCACGTGTTTGCCTCTGGCATTAATAACAGCTTGCATTCTTCAGTCAACACCCTACCAAGGTCTGCTAGTGAAGCAGGAGCGACTTCTCTTTGTCTGTACGATTTTAATAATAATGTAAATAATGAGTAACTTAGTTACCAATTATAATAATTTTTAGATTTTAATTCTTGTAAAATGAGTTAATGTTGAATGTAATAGTATTTTATAGTAGAAGTCCGTTAGGATAGCCTTTACTGCCGAGCCAGAGAATTTGTGAGACGAGCTCGAAGAGCGAGTCGAATAATACTGGCGAAGCAGTAAAGGCCCTAACGGACGTGTATTGTACAATAGTTTTTGTAATACCTACATACAATTCGGTCATATCTATATTTTTCTAATTTATTTTCATCAAAACGCTAGGTTTGTGTAATGACATTTTAGAATAATTGAGAGTGCGTAGAACGTTGCAACTGTTGTTTATAAATGTCAGTTATTTCCAATTTCGTGTATGGTTGTAAGCAGTTTTAAGTTGTAACCAGCTCGTAACTTATGACATCTGTAGAAAATGATGAAGATATTCCTAAAGACGTTAAGATTCTGAATGAGCAAGTTATTTTAGCGTATGTTCAGGAGTTATAGCAATTTTTTGCGCCTTCTTCTATGTGGAGTTGAAGGCTTGCTTGCTGCTGGATTTGTGTGACAAACGTCACTTTGACGTTTGGCACACAGTTTAGCAGGCCGTGGTCTTTACGGACACTTTTTACGGCCGGGCCGTAAAGAGGTTGCTTACCTAATAGTAAACAGTCCTTAAAGAAATATTTAACAAGTAGGTATTACAAAAATATTTTTTTGTAATACCTACTTGTTAAATATTTCTTTACGGACTGTTTACTACTGCGTAAGCAACCTCTTTACGGCCCGGCCGTAAAAAGTGTCCGTAAAGACCACGGCCTGCTAAATTGTGTGCCAAACTTCAAAGTGACGTTTGTCACACAAATCCAGCAGCAAGCAAGCCTTCAACTCCAAATAGAAGAAGGCGCAAAAGACTGCTATAACTCCTGAACATACGCTAAAATAACTTGCTCACTCACAATCTTAACATCTTTAGGAATATCTTCATCATTTTCTACAGATGTCAGAAGTTACGAGCTGGTTACAACTTAAAACTGCTTACAACCATACACGAAATTGGAAATAACTGACATTTATAAACAACAGTTGCAACGTTCTACGCACTCTCAATCATTCTAAAATGTCATTACACAAACCTAGCGTTTTGATGAAAATAAATTAGAAAATTATAGATATGACCGAATTGTATGTAGGTATTACAAAAACTATTGTACAATACACGTCCGTTAGGGCCTTTACTGCCTCGCCAGTATTATTCGACTCGCTCTTCGAGCTCGTCTCACAAATTCTCTGGCTCGGCAGTAAAGGCTATCCTAACGGACTTCTACTGTAAAATACTATAAAAAGACAACTAACAATCGTTCCATAAAAGCTCGTTGAAGATCCTTTAAATGAAAAAATTGGGTGAAATAAACTGTAATGCAGCATACCGTATGAATGATACATTTAATTTAAATAATATCCAGATATCTACTGCCGGTCTTATAAAGGCCACTAATCTGACGTTAACTTTAATTCGCTGTTAAAATAAACAAAAGCTCATCAAAATTTGTTTACTAATGAATAAAATGTCATAAGCACTGACGTTTTGATGCGCTTTTGTTTATTTTAACAGCGAATTAAAGTTAACGTCAGATTAGTGGCCTTTATAAGACCGGCAGTTAATGTATATAATGTGATGGCACAGTTGTATGTTTTAACTCTTGGTGTTGTAAAGGGCAACCACGGGCATATCAACTAGAAGAAATAACTTGAATTGATAATCTACGATAAATAGTCACGTTAAGGGTTAAATTCCCATTTATTGTGAAGAATAATAATTGATGATTTGATACGTAGTAGCAATATAGTATTCTCTACGATCGAATTTGACTATAAGTCACAAATATTATTCAAATATAAAATTCAATATTGTTTGATTCTATTTAACGTGGTATTTTATTACGAAGCCAGTAAAAAAGTGTTGTAATGTCAGATCAAACTTCGATCTGCTACTAATAAACTGAAAGTATGAATTTAATTTTGTGAAGTACCTGAAACGTGTATTTGATTCACAAAATCAATTAATTGTAATAACACCGTAAGAGAGTGATATATTACAAATTTGGCACTTCAAATGGGGCTAGATATACATATAAGCCGTTCACGATCTTTTTGGGTCAGGTGAGGTTATGGCCATCTAGTAATTTTGTTGGCAGAACCTCTGTTGCAACTAAACTCCCTCATGGAAATTGACACTTTTTGTGTTAGGTTAGGTTGCTTTCAGTTTAAGGTTATATTTTCTGAATAGGTACATTGTTGCCGGATATTCTCTAGTCTCCAAATCGACTCGCGTTCTTTTAAATTTGGTCTGTCCTTTTTAAATTGGAAGTAACATCGTTTAATGGAAATTTTTTGTTGTAACAAAATTATTTTGGGCATTTTGACTTTTCCTTTGACGGAAATTAAAATTATTTTTACACATTTGATAAATCATTTATTTTCTTGCGAATATTAAAATAATAATTCTGGCAATGTGGTGGCAAGAAAATGTCGAACAGCCACTGACAGAAAATAAAAGTTGCATCCGCTACATTATCGAATCAGTTAGTCCAACATGAAAAGAAAAACTCCGATCTTACCTCGAAGGCACCCATTTTACGGTAATTACCGATCACCATTCATTAATATGGCTCAATAATCTTAAAGAACCTACGGGTAGACGTGCCCGTTGGGCCGTCCGCATTCAACAATATGACTTCACCATCAAACATCGCAAGGGTAAAGACCATGTCGTTCCTGATGCGCTATCCCGCGCTGTACCGGTCGTTGATGTCTCACTACTAGAGCCCGATGAGACCGACTTTGTCGATCCCGACCCTATCGAACCTGTACCGCCTATTGGTCAAACTGACCGATGGTATAGACGAATGTGTCAACGCGTAGCCGAAAAACCCTTTGTGTTCCCAAATTGGGAAATAGACAACGAGTTGTTTAAACATGTCAATGTCAAGTACCCAGACCTTAATGATGGGGATAGTTGGAAAAAAGTCATTCCTAAACCCCAACGTGCCGAAATCTTACGAAAGAATCACGACGAGCCTACCGCAGGCCATTTAGGGATCTTCAAAATCTTTGGTCGTATCGCCCAACTCTATTATTGGCCCAAACTTAAAGCCGACGTAGTACGCTACGTGAATCATTGCACCACGTGTTTGTCCCAAAAACCCTAACAAAAACGTCCTGCTGGCCTAATGTGTCGACATCCGATCATTACTAAACCCTGGCAGATGGTTTCCATTGACATTGTAGGACCTTTACCCCGCTCTAAAAAGGGTTACGTGTACATTCTATCGGTCGCCGATTATTTCACGAAATTCACGCTATTCTTCCCGATGCGTATCACTACTGCGGCCACAGTTTCACGACTAATCGAAGACAATGTTTTTTTATTCTTTGGAGCACCTCAGTTTGTACTAGTCGATAACGGTGTACAGTTCCGTAGTAAGGAGTTCCGACATCTAACCGACACTTATAAGTCAAAAATCATCTTTAACGCCTATTATCACGCACAAGCCAACCCGGTAGAACGCGTGAATCGAGTGTTGAAAACAATGCTAGCATCCTACGTAAAGGACAATCATCGCGATTGGGATAAATACCTGACAAAAGTTGCTTGCGCTGTACGTACCGCTATTTATGAAGTCACCGGACTGACTCCATATTTCGCAAATTTTGGTAGAGAAATCCAGTTGGAGGAAAGTTATCCCGACACCCCTAGTGAGACGAATGGTTCCGAACAAATTCAGGTAGTAAACCGTAAAGCCCTAATACAACGGGCTCCCACGTTGAAGTCTATCAGGATATCGTTAAGCGCCTAGATAAAGCCGCAAAGGCAACGTACGATCTGCGTAGGCGTCCCGCTCACTTTAACGTTGGTGATACCGTGTGGCGTCGCAATCACGTACTCTCCGACGCGGCTAAACATTTTAACGCCAAACTAGCACCTTAAGTTGTAGGGCCCTTTTATATCCAACGAAAAGTTTCGCTTGCCACGTACGAATTATCGGATCAAACTGGCGCTTTTAAAGGCGTCTGGCATGCTAAAGACTTAAAACCTAATCCGACGGGCGACTAAACTCTTGTCGTTCGTTTTCTTTTAATAACTTTGTCCTCAGGTCATTATTCCCCTTTCCCCAATTTTTGGGTTGCTCATCCTTTGCTCAGAAGTAATTATATCTGCTGTGGGAATCACACAATGCGCCGATCCCGTGACGCGCAGCGTGCCCGCTCAGGTGAACCGCGGACGAAACCTTGAGCTCCCATATATCTCCCCTTCTCCATTTACAGGTTGCGATCTTCGCAAACATTCTCCCCGAGTTCGATTGGTAGGTTGGACGAAATTGTACTCAGGCGTAAGACGTTTTACCGATGTTGACAAACCAATATTTGCGACTTATTTCTCTGTTGGTATTATACTACCTTCTTGGGAATTGATCCCTATGTTCGATTGGTAGGTTGGGCGGAAACACATGCAGGTGTAAGACATTATTTTACCCGATCTCGACGAGTGCTTGAAGCATTCAGTTTGGTTCAACCCAAACGACCCCATTGGGTCACACTCTTCTTCTCTGCGTACTATCTTTAGCTTTTATTTTCTTCTCTCAGTCCTGTCAACCGTGCCCCGGCGACAACTACCAAACCCCTTTGCTCATCTTTCTTTTCCACCTTCCGAAACCGTGCTGTTAGACGATAGCCATGGGCCCGGTGTTAAGGTCCAGTCAGTGTTTCGTGCCTATCGTCGCAGTACGTGCCATGTCTGTTTCGGGCATGGTCGGTTTTCGTAGTTTGGAGGGACAGTCGAGCCTGCCGGCGAGACTGTCGGATTTTTCGTATTGTTTTGGTGAGTGTCTTGTTTGGTTCCCCGAGGGGACCAAACTTAGTCGTTTAGTGGACCCCTGGTGGAACACCATTCCTTTTGGGACATCTAGTTCAATGTCGCCCGTCTCCCGTGGTCCAGGGAATGGTTGCTAGCCTTCTGTGAACCACCACGTCCGACCCGAATTTACGTATTTTCCACTGGTGTATCCAGTCTTTCTTCTTCCTCTTCTCACTTCACACCTTTCGCACCCTATCTAGTAGCCAGAGCACGTAATTCTTTTGGGGGTGCAACTCTGTCCCTATCGGTTGCCTTAGTTGTCGATGCTTCGTGAACTCGTCACTTGATGATGGTATAGCTTTATTTACCGGGGGCGGTAGCATGTGGTGTCCGTCACGCCGATTGAGCGACGGAGGAGCTCTTTCGTGGGAGGTACCGATCTTCAATCCCTACCTTCCGTACCTTTGTTTACCTTGGAGCGATTTCTCGCTATTCGCACCCGTTTATACCGTGGAGGTACCGTACTCCTTGGTTTCGGTGCCCGTTTCATAATCACCTTCTATGATTTCATTATTTTCCAGCTCTACAACTAGTCTTTGTCCGCTGGTGTATTGGCACTTGCCGCTTCAGGTCACGCCGCGTGTTGTTTCCCTTTGGGTCTTCTGTAGACTCACCGGCGTTGACAGGTATGTCCCTATGCATAAACCCATACCACCGTATCGGTCCCTTGGACGTTAATTATCTAACCCTTACCTACAGATATATTCTATCATTCAATAATTTTTAAGTATTGGGCTTCTTACCGCCTATGCCTTGTCTCTGGCCCGTGTAGGTTCTGACCGCATGATTAATGTGATTTGGGGCCAGGTGTAGCTCGATCGTCTCGTTTTTTTTTTTGGATCACTTAAGAGACTTCCGGGGTCAACTTTTTAAGTAAAGGGGGTGTTAAGACTCCCGACTTTCGTTAAAAACATCTATATTTTCCCATTCTACTCCCGTGTATCGCAGCAGACTTTAAGCCTTTGGGCACATTCCCCTATTCGTCTGACTGCATAAAGTACTTGCAGGCCAGGTACCGACATCTGCCGCATAAATTGCACTAAATAAGGCATTTGCTTCACCACAGAAGCGAACGCTGTAACGCATTATCATAGTACAGAAATCCCGCTAAGTGACTTAACAAATCGCTTGCAGATGGAGTTTGCGTTTAGTCTTTAATAGAGTTCCTATATGTACTAAGAGTTGAGCCATTGGATCCACAAATCAAGGACCATGTGATGTAACAAAGATATCTTTCATTTATTTTAGTTGAAAGAAATATGCATAAAGTTTAAAATCGGCAAAAATCAGATACTCCATGGTTTGTGGATCCAAAACAAGTAACCCTACATGTCCCAACTCTTTTATATACAGGGACTCTTAGTCTTTAATAGAGACCCTGTATATAGTTAGATAAGAGTTGAGAAAACACAAACGTCAGCGGCCAAATTTGATCCAAAACATGCATGCGCAGTTATACTGTTTGAAAGTCACTAGATCGTTTTATCTAGAAGACGTTTTTAAAATTTCTGCTGCTACTTCAAAGCACTCAAAACATAGCGTGGAGTACTGTTTGTATCAGAAATGAGTAACAAGTGTTAACAAACTGAAATATGTAGACACATTTCGTATAGCAGATATCTCAACAGCCGTACTTCTTCCCACTGGTTTTCATTAAAATGGACTATTTTTGATATGCTGCTCTTAGCTCTCTGTTTTTAAGATTTTTTTAATAGAATACCTTGTTCGGATCTGTTTTTGCAGCCAATTATACGGCAACTCGTCATTTCAGACACTTAGGTAAACGTGCAGCTCCAAATATTTGCATAAAAAACACATACTATTACATTTTCAGTGACAAGTTTTGACTTTAATGAACAATTTGTCAAATTTGATTAACGTGAAACTGTTTCTAAGGCAATGCGTATTCAAATATACGACGCGCGTGATCCACCAATCACAATGGATTCCCTCGTTGTCTCAACTCTTATGTAACTATATACAGGGACTCTAGTCTTTAATACAGTGACTATATAATCACAGTGTGGCCATACGATGGTCATGTTTTCTATTGGTTGAAGGCAAAAGGATTCCAAGTTATTGTCATTTTTAACAGTGTATAAAATGTTTAGTTACAAAAAGTTACTAATGTCAAAATAAGACATTTGCATTTTATAACTTGTCAACAGTTTGAGTGGACGTATCACGTGATGCAATCTACCATTAGTTTTCCCGTGGCCGTGAGTTTTACAAACTATAGTTTGCCAATTAGTTATTTACGATTTTCAGTATTAACATCAAACAAACCAGAACATTTAACAGAGAAATACATATTTTCCTGTAAGTTTTATATCGCTTAAATATCGTAAGTAACTGCTCAATAGATTATTGCGGTGTACAGTTGCAATTCCAGGTTGAACATGTATAGCAAGTAGTTAATGTCGGGAAAACTCCAGTATAGCCCACTGGTACATTTTGACATTTACGGAATATGCGCATAAAGGAACTGTTATGCCAGTGGTGAAACTGGATTTTAAGTTATGGATAAGAGAAATGCTCATTGGGAAATTCAAATTCACAATTACATACGACGATTGGACTAACTGCTTTTTTTACGGTGATGCACAGGCATTTTTGTACTAAGTACACACAAATCTTAAACTGCAGCAAACTTAAATTCGCACCTTGACAGCAGTCAAGATCGGGTCTGGCATGAGACTCCCGTGTTTTGCCTCCATTGTCTAAACATTTGTAGAACCTCCGACAAACTGAGAATCACATTATCACGCGCATGCGCCTAAGCACCAGTGGGCTATATTGGGGTTTAGCCCATGTACCTATCTAATATAATTTAGATGTTAATAAAGCATATTAAATTACCGAGGAGATTTCTACAAATGATGCTATATCATTTGTATTTTGGATTTGAACTTTCCAATTTCCACTAATTGTAATAAATTGAAGACACCGTATGACTCATATTTCTTCAACATTTAAACCCCCTTTGGTATTTTATTGTATTTGAGAGATCAGTCATTTTGAATAACAATCTTTCACTTCAGCAAATGAATTGTCAAATTTTATTTTGACTTTAGTAATTTTTTGTTACCAAATGTCGCTTACACCGTTAAAAAGATTCTATTTTTTTATTACATCACCATGGTTTTTCGCAAAATCTGATTTTGACATTGGATCCAAAAGTACCAGCCAACAATTGTATGGACACACTGTGATTATATAGTCACTGTAGTCTTTAATAGAGTCCCTATACAGTGAAAATTCATGAACTGCGAACACGAGTAAATCAAGGCGAATTTACGATTGCCTAAAAATACGCCAAGACCGATGGACAGTCGGTCTAAGGTACTCTGATATTAATCCACGGGTCGTCTGCGTTGATTGTTTAAGTAATTGTTCAACGCAGACGCCTAGTGTAATTTTTTTAAATTAATTATTATATCACAGATAGAATGTATGAGATACTGTTATTCTGTGATTACTTCAGGTGATAAATTCAAAGTTGAAAAACAGAATTTTTAGAGATTAACAGTACAGTAAAAGAAGGTAGTTCTTAAAGTAAAACGCATTCTGAAGAAATACATAATTTCTTCCGAACAAACTAACTCAGTAAAAAAAAGATGCAAACAAAAATAAAACTATTTTTATTTCAAACAACAAAATTCAAGAAGTTTAAATTAGCTCTTGTTCGAAGAGCCTGCCTTCTTGCGCTAAACAATATCCTAAGAGATCATAGAAACGTATTAGTGCTAGTACTCTGAACAACCCTTTTAATTTTTAAACGCAGTTCTTCAAATCGTTAGTTGTAGTGAAAACGACTTTTCAAAGGAAGTTTTAGGCATATCTGTCACAGTTTCACAAAATTCCATACTTCTGAAATGGTCAACGGGAAGAATATCGCAGCTAAATCTACTAGTTCTGCAATTTCTTTAAATAAATAGCTTGGATAGTCATTAGCGGTAATACAAACCTCTTTTCAATACCTGTCTTCATTGGGAACATTAGGCCTTTTGTGCTTTTGGGGAGAAACACATCCAAAGTTTCCAAAATTTGAAATAACTCCATGTAACGTTGATAACGATAAAGAACCCCTATTTTCAAATGTTGTGAAAGAATTTTGAATTTCCCGGACCGTTGGACCCTGATAATACCATTTTACAATTTGCACTGATCCGTTGCTTCGTAGTTATCGATTTTAAGATAGAAATGACAGCAGATATTATCTACTGACAAAAACGCGAACTGTCAAAGTTAAATTCTCGGCATTTGTAAATTCGACATATCGTCTGCCGTGTTCGTAGTAAGAAAAATCTCTCTGTATATACATATAGTAGCGACAACGATTGATGTTGCCGCTGGGGCAAAATCACGTTGGTATCCCTTAAGTCCCTAGCATATTTAAAAATCGCCTAGGAAGTTGCATAATTAAATTAAAATGTGACATTGACAGTTGTCGTGTTTTTATTCATTTTTCTCTTCGGGGGCTAATTTGAAGTCGAGGACGTGGAAATGCTAGGGTGTTGTGTCGATAAGTGTAAAAATAGTGGCAAAAAAGGACTTCAGGTATTCAGATCTGTTATTTTTTCACTGTTTACACTGAAATTTACCGTTTAGTAACTTTTTGTATTTTCATGTTTGCATCAGGTTTGCCCCATGATGTCGCTACTATTTGTAATAGAGGGGCTATAGTCTTTAATTAGAGACTGTCTTTAATTCAAAAGGCGAGACCGTTGGTATCAGATTTCGGCGCCTGTCAGGCGAGCGTTCTGCACGGGGAAGCCCCGCGCTTTGTTGCACGTTACATTTTGGGTGATGCAATTCAGCACCTCAAACAATAGATGCTTCATGCACCTGAGTGAGATGCCCAACGCTGGAAAGTTTTACGCATGATGCAATATTCGAAAGAACGCTGGGTCAGGAGCAGTGTTGCCAACTTGGTAGATTTTCTACTAAATCTGGTAGAATGAAACACGTATTTAGTGGACTAATTTTCAATCTGGTAGATAGTAGAAAATCTGGTAGATTACACAAATTTCTTAGTGAATTCCTGGTATTTTTCTTCAATTTTATAAATTAGTAGTCAAAAGCAATGTCAACACTATTGAAGCATGGCCAGCTTCATTCATACCCACTGACGCGTAGCAAAAACTGATAAAGCTGGCTATGATTCAAGTAAGTATAATAGCATCTTGAGGGAAAAAAATCTTGTTCAAATACATAATGGGGAATTTTTTCAATTTATCTGCTCGTAATTAGGGGAAAAACATGTAAAAATAGCTTATAAAAGGGTTCTGTCATGAATCTTACGTCACTTGCGCTTTGCATTTTCTTAATGAGACTTTTAACGAATAAAATATTCAATATTTGTGTTAAAAACTGAATTAAAGCAGCATAATTGGGAATCTACACCTTTAACAGCAACTGTATGTTTGTGTTGTAATGTTTGTTTCCTATTTTTAATATAAATAGAAAATAAATATTTTAAATGTTAATGTTATTTTTTTTTTACTTTTGTTTATCTGTGCTGTTGTGAAGTTGTGAATAGAAGATTATTCTGTCAAAAAAAAATTATTATTAGTGGAATTCTGGTAGATTTTATTTGACCTTCTGGTGGAAATCGATTACCGACTGTTGGCAACACTGGTCAGGAGCGTCCCTTGAGAGAGTCCGAACTACGCTGTCAAACCGCACGGTTGTGCAAGAAACGCTAAGAACAAAGAACAACCCCTTTTGTTCTTACGGGCGCGTTGTACCCTCGGGTTTGTGTGAAATTTGAAGTGCTTTCCGTTCCCTAAAGCTTCAAGTACCGGCGCGTGCATTTTCACACTTATATTAGCGGATCTTCAACGGGAACGGGCTCAAAGCATAAATATACAGGGTGGGCCGTTGCCATTTTGTCGTCCAGCCCATCCCTGCTTCTTCAAGGATGGAGTGTGAACCCCCCTCCCGACTGAGTTTTCTATCCGAGGCATTTGGGCTGGAGGGTGCACGCCGGGGCAAGCGCTAGCGCGAACAATCGTTAGGGGTCGTAATGAGCAATTAATCCTGTAACAACCCGCTGGTACAAACTCGACTTTTCAACACGTTGTTGCTCTTTTACATAACTTTTGTCCGCTTTAGTTTTTCACTGTACTGATTAGCACCTGTTTTAACTCACTATCTATTCGCTTCTCCACTACACACAACTCCGTTTATTTATTAACGAGTTAGCAAAAAAAAAAGCCAAGAGAACTTGAATTACTACTATAAGTTGTATTGCAATTGTAGTGATTGTATTGTTTATAAATAAACAGTATAGTTGCTTTCATTTCTAAAGGACTTGCAGTAGGCCGTGATTTAACTAATTTTCTACAGTCAAAATATCATTTAACATTTTCATAGGTTATAGAAGTTATTTCAAGGACATGCATTATCTTCGAATTTTGTTTTGCAAGCAAGCTGTAATATAACTTTCTCGCGGTGTTATTACAATTAATATCAAACCCCAAAGTGTAAGTCAAAATGTAATAGCGCTCTTTTTGGAGCACTATTACATATCAAATTAAATATACCCTTTTTATAATTATCAAAAAGAAGCACTATCAGGTATAGCTCACTTATGTACTTACCCTACTTCTTAATGTAATGACTAGTAATTGACGTATCTCATAAATCAATTTGAGATTTAAAATTATGTCATGCGATTGTTGTTGAAAGCTTGACTAGTCAGTTTTACAAGCAATGGGACTCATAAATCCCAGCCGAATGGGTTAATCTTCAACTAACAACTTTATCTTGTAGTTAAAGACTGAATTACTTTTAAAATATAATAACTATTTGACTTTATGAATCAAATACACGTTTCAGGTACTTCAGTTTGTTAGTACCACATTGAAGTTTGATCTGACATTACAAAATAAAATACAAGTTGTGAAAAACAATTTAATCGAATATTAAATATGTCCAAACTTGATTTATATGCAAAATTCTAAAAATAACCTAATACTAAGAAGTAAATTTTGAGTACTCGAATCACTATTAATTTTAGAAAAATAATTCTAAATTAATTTCTAAATACAATTACAATTATCTTAATGATTTGCCGCACCAAACTTGCTGTATAACTTCTTGATATTTTGTAAGAAATGGGCACTAACCTTCTGATTGTCTCTCTTGTACCTGACTGCTCTACCTCAGCTTCTAACTGGATAAATTCTAGTCAGAAAACACCTGCCTGCGTTGTTCCCGGCCAAATCAAAGCTTGTTGTAGCTCTTTGAAATTTCTATTATGTGGATAGACAGTTCAACAGCATACCATAACACTGGTTTTCACTGGTTTTACTGGCTTCGTAGTAATATATCACGTTAAATGGAATCAAACAGTCTTGAATTTTATATTTGAATATTTGTGACTTATAGTCAAATTCGATCGTAGAAAATACTATATTGCTACTACGTATCAAATCATCAATTATTATTATGCTTCACAATTTATGGGAATTTAACCCTTAACGTGATTATTTCTAGTAGATTATCAATTCATGTTATTTTAGTACTACTAAATATAAACCACCCTTTGTCTGGTTGCCCTTACAACCCCACTAGTTAAAACATACAACTGTTACATCACATGATATACATTAAATATCTGGATATTATTTAAATTAAATGCATCATTCATACGGTATGCTGCATTACAAAGCTAAGTTGTTATTTATTTAACAAATAATTATTTCTGACTTCTTTTGGTTAATAAGCAAAAAATAAATTCTTAAATGTAACTAGGAAGTTTATACTGCCAAGAAGTTAAATCAAGGCATACCGCAAGTCCTGTAGAAATAAAATCAGCTATAGTTTATGGTACACCCATTTTTTTTTAAATTCTTATTGTACGGTTGATCACTCTCCCAGAAAACCCCCCAGAGCAAAATCTTAGTTACGCCACTGATCTGTTGAGCAGTAATTAGGTTGTTTAACAAATTTTAATTTATTTTAGTGAAAATAATGATTGAAATTGTTTAGTCGTTGAATTTTGGTATTGAAGTAGTTGATAAAACTGTTATGTTTACAAAATTTTATTAAGTAAAGGCACTTACAAATCTTATATAAAACATTTTATACAGGTTACTTTTATTTGGAGAACTAATATTTTTGCCACCGACTTACATTTACTGGAATAGTTTTTTAATTTGAAATATGTTTTGACTGTGAACTGAAAAATTAAAATGCAAATGATTGGTAGGTTGACGTCAAGTTCTTAAAAAGAAACACAATTTGAATACAAAACAGCAACCAAAGCGGGTTACAGAACGAAAAAAAAAAAATGAAGCAAAGGCAAAAAAATAGAAAATAATGCCTTGTATATTACGTTTAAATAAAAATTGTTTTTGTAAACCATATTTCAAATCAATTGAGTGTATCATAGAAACTATAAAAACAATGTACTAGTCTATCCGAGCATTAGGGAAAAGATTGCTTCTAGGGGCCTGGTGCTAGTTTCCTGAACTTGGCGGAGGTAATCGTTGAGGTGGATTTTGGCCGCTTCATGCCGGCAGTCACAGCTTCAGGGGTAGGAAATTCCTCATTTCCGTTGTGGCCACCTAGGCTGTTGTAGGAAGCTTCCACTGATGGAGCTCTCTTAACTGTTTCGACACATGTCGGCTGCCGTTTGAATAGAGAGTACTACAATACACATATTACAAGAACTGCTAAAGCTGCATGGAGATATATTACTTGGGTTGTTTTTACAGTTGAAGGTTTTATTTGGTACTTGCTATTGTAATCCGTTAATCCTGATAGACCTACACTGCTAGATGAGACTCTTAAGTATGGCGATTCAGAATCGTTAATGGATTGTACTGTTTCCGGCTGAAAAAACCCTAAGTAGTAGCACGTTTAAACTAAAGGTATCCAGAGTGCTGTCGCAGATATTTTCATGACTTGTTAAACACGCTGTATTGAACGTTACTATTTCTGCAGATTTTTAAAAAATAATTAATTTGCTAAATGTGAGGTTGTGTTTTCTTGTAAATACACTGCACATCAGTTTCTAGCGTATAAAATCAGAAAACGACTTGCCTTCGTAATAGACAGACTATCAAGGCACTCTGGATGCCTGATTTTGTTGAGCATTCGTTAAACTAAACTGTACTTTACCACAGACGGAGAGATAGGCCTATTGGTAGTTGAGGTATCTTTGGTTTGACTTTCTGCAATGATGCGTTCATTACTGGTATTGGTTGTGCCCTGAGATTGATTTTTAGCATGTATTTTTGTCTGTAAATACTGCAGTACAGTCTCAGAATTCTTATGGGATAAAACTTCTTGTCTATACAATAAGATGAGCATGCATTAAGAAAATTTATAAATTTGTATCGAAGAACCTTACTGTAATTTAAATTTTGCTTTGGTAAGTACTGCAACTTTCTTTTTGTGATTGTGATACTTGTCTTGAACATCTTTGAGCATTCTTTGGAATTGTCTTTTCTTCCTATTTGAATCGATTAGTTCCCTGTCAAGATAAGATGTAGGTATAGAGGATATCCCAAGAGATAGACTCGGTTAAATTAGTGAAATTATGCAACATCTCGGAGCTGCCTCTGTGAATAATGAAACCATTCGCTATCTTATTCACACATTTTTTCCAAGAATTTTTCACAGTGCGTTTATAACTGTCAAACAAAACGTCACAGCGCTATAAGGCTACTACAATTTAGCAAATGTCATAATTAATACACCAGGTATTACCTACCATTTACTTTACATAAGAAAATATTGGTAGTGAAAAAAAATGATGTACTTTACACAGGATGTAAGAAGATTAACACCACCTCGTACCTTGCTACCCTTGTTCGCTTCACTCACTCAGGCATCAAACGGTCCTCGGTAGTGTAAATCTTACCTACATCCCTTGTAAAGTAATATACTTTTGATTAGGATACTTTTTAAAGAGGAATTCAAATTGGAGTTTATATTTTCATTTGTTTAGTTTGGCTAATTTTATTGTTTCACTCTAAAGCTGATGCATATTTTCTCAAATTTTACCGAATCTGTTTCTCCTGGCGTGTACAAGATCTCCATGCCGCAAATTTTTATCTTGGCCACACCCTGTATACTTCAAAAAGATGTAACACTTACTTCTTTAAAGCTGATACTAAAATTACCAATGACTGCGGATCACGATTACGCCTCAGCATGTTATTTACTTGCTCTCTACTGCCAGTAATAACCAATTGTACATTTTCCATGTTCTCAAGTTTTTGTTGTAGTTTTGCTATATCCTCCTTTAATCTCATATTTATATCCATAGTCGCTTCCAACAAATTAATTCTATGTTTTAGATCACGAATATCTTCCCTGCAGTTTTACAAAAATACATTCACATGTTAAAACGCTTTTAGAGTACATACCGTAAACTTTCATTTTGCAATTTTACAGACTGGAATTTTTCTGTGAAATGTTTAATATATTTGACTCTGATATTCATTTGAAACTGGAGGTTGTCGAGTTTGTTTTGCAGAGTACCAAAAGCTGTTGCTTCTGCAGTTTCTTCAACACTGACATATATTCTATGTATGCTTTTTTCTGTAGATTTGCTTCGACACTGGGGGCATGTTGGCGACCTGAAAATGTTTAGGCAGTTACATGGCTTGAACCTATATTCTACGAGCACCTTTCTATCCATTGTAAAAGACAGTTGTGATGAAACAGATGACCACAGCTAGTTCCATATATCTTGGATGAAGGTATAAATAAGTCCTTGCATATTAAACACTGTAGATTCATCGTTTATGTAAAATTCTGCAACAAAAGGATACACCAGTTACACAAATGTCATATTTGTGAGGTTAAAACATCCATATAAAAAACCATGGATGTTACAATGTTACGAAAGTACCTAAAATCGTTATAAACTGTATAAAAATTGCGTTTTATAATATGAAGTTAATTCTTGAGTGTTTATTTAACTTGGTACATAAAAGGTGAAGGTTGCCAGTTGCCACATCTATTATAATAAGAAAAATCTGGTGTGATACACGCCAACACGCCACTGAAATGTATTATTAAATGGAAGAGCAACTCATAGGACCTGCCACAAAACAACACCTAATACCCGCGCGTGAAAATACTGAAAATATGTACACATTTTAAGGAAATAATATAAGACCTACAACACACAACAGCTCACAGCGGGGCGTCGTGCGTTTGCGCAGTTCAGATTGTTTATCTAACAGTCAGCAGCAGTGTTGCCAACAGTGGAGAATCGGTTTCCATCAAAAGGTCAAATAAAATCTACCAGAATTCCACTAATAATAATATTTTTTGCCAGATTAATCTTTTATTCACAACTTCACAACAGCACAAATAAACAAAAGTTAAAAAAATAACATTAACATTTAAAATATTTAGTTCCTATTTTTATTAAAAATAGGAAACAAACATTACAACACATACACTTCTGCAGTTGCTGTTAAGGCCCATAAGGAGAGAGACTTGAACTTGTGATTACTCCTACGTAACTTTAAATAAGCAACCATCCTTACGCTTGTAACTCGGCGGTTTGACTCACACTAGGTACCTGCATTCCTAAACGATAATGACCTTTCTTGGAAAAGGATTAGTTTGCCGATCACCGGAATGTTTCAAAAATAGTTTTTCTAGCCATTGGCAGGCAGTGTCGTGAATAAGTATACAATATACATTCTCCATAGCTAAATGCAATACCAATATATTAACAAATTCATATTTTGAAACACTGAAAGATGTTTACTAATGTTGTTTAATTATAATATGGTTTTGTCTCTTGCACTCTTTTTCTACGTATTATTTCTGTGTATTATTTATTGGACTAAATTAAATCAACTAATGCAATAATAAATATTATACACCAAGTGAATTAAACATATGTTTATTCACGAAAAGATGTTGAACTTACGAGCACGTAGTGCGAGTGAAATAATATCTTTGAGTTAATAAATGTTTAATTGACGTGGCGTATATATGTTTTTATTCAATTTTGACAGTTTAAAGTGACATTATTAACTCCATAACAACCTTCATAAACACTCTATGATTCACAAGAGAAATAAAAGCGTTTTAATTCACTAGAGATTTAAAAACGTTTCAATGAAGAACAACATATTTTTATGATTTCTACAAATACTTACATTCAATTATTCTTTCTCTTGGTAGTGTGTAATATACAATTATCTTAATTTGAATATTTTTAATGTCATTTATTTCCAATTTTGTGTATAGCTGTAAGCAGGAGACAAACGTCACTTTGACGTTTGGCACACAGTAAGGGTGCTGTTTTATTTGTTGTTTGATAAGTGATTTAAGAGCAGGAGGCGCTATAAATTTGAATGTTTTTAAATTTTTTATTCAAAATTTCGTCAAAATTGAATAAAAACATATATACGCCACGTGTATTAAACATTTATTAACTCAAAGATTTGATCTCACTCGCACTGCGTGCTCGTGAACCCAAAATCTTTTCGTGAATAAACATATGTTTAATTCACTTGGTGTATAATATTTATTATTCAATTTTGACGAAATTTTGAATAAAAATAAAAAAATATTCAAATTAAGATATAAATTTACCCATTCATCGGCGATTTGATCTAAATTTTAGTAATTATAGGTATATTACACACTACCAAAAGAAAGAATCATTTAATGTAAATATTTGTAGAAATAATAAAAATATATCTATTGTTCTTCATTGACACTTTTTTAATTCTCTAGTGAATTAAAACACTTTTATTTCACTTGTAAATCATAGACTGTTTATGAAGGTTGTTATAGAGTTAATAATGTCACTTTAAACTGACAAAATTGAATAAAATACAATTTCTGAAATTTTTTTAGGTATCTACGATCATTCGGACTGCATGATAATAAAAAATATATATCTTTTGGCCTAATAGTAACAGAGTTGAATTCATTTTGCATGTACTAAAATTCCGTAAGAATCGACAATAATTTATAAAATTATTAATCAAGTAAATCAATTTTAATAAATCACTTGTAAGCTCACAATAATATTACCGTTTTTCATTATTCATTATTGTTGGATTTCAACATGTACCTACACTTGCTTTCAAAACTTTCGCGTACACATTCAAAATCAAGTAACAACGATTTTGCAAAATTTTAGCTGTTTGAACGGGTAATTTTGAGATTAGGTTAAAAATGACATTGACAGCATGTACTCTGTCAGTCGAGGCATTTTGACTTTTCAAAAATTTAAATGTCAGAGTTGATTAATTACAACCCTGATTTAATACAGCGAAAAATTGGTGTACGCGAAAGTTTTGAAAGCAAGTGTACATGTTTATATTCAGATGCATGGTGTTTGAATTGCAAACTTTTCAATAAATTTAAATCTGGCGTTGATAATATCCATATATCAAAAAGCAGCAGCAATAAATAGTTATTTTTAAAATTTCATTTAAAAATGTAGGCTTTTTCAAATTACTTTCAAATTAATTTCGGTGTTTGTTTTTTCACTCAGTGAAAAAAAGTGACACTGCTTTTAATTTAGGAATGAACGATTTTAAATAGAGGTTTCCTTAGTTACCGGAACTGACCAAAGCACGTGACTAAAATGAATGCAACTAAAATTCTATACAAAATAGGCTTGGATTTGAATGTATAATGAAATTTTAAAAAAATTTATGGACAACTCGTGTTAGCGCGCTTATTCCCTCCACACTTGTGAAAAAAAGTTGCATTTCTAACACTTGTGGTCTAATAGTTATTCATTAAATATTCAAATCCAACCCCTTTTGTATAGAATTGTATTTGCCTTCATTTTAGTCAAGTGCGTTGGTCAGTTCTGGTAACTAAGGAAACGTCTATTTAAAATCGTTCATTTCTAAATTAAAAGCAAAGTGTCACTTTTTTCACTGAGTGAAACAAAGTGGCACTTCACACACTGAAATTAATTTAAAAAAGCCAACCTACTTTTTTAAATGAAATTTAAAAAAAAAATTATCTCGTGATACCATGACAGACATCTCATTTTCCAGTTGAACGTTTGGAAACTTAGAAAATTGTTATTTATAATAGATCGGGGTAGATGAACTCGGTAAAGCTCGTTCTTCCAGATTTATTGAATTTTTGTATGGATTTGATATTCTTATGCTTCAATTTGACAAATAAAAAATTACTTTTCATATTAGTGTTATAATAAGCCGTTTCTAATCCAACTGACCAATGTTAAACGGTGTGTTAATGATTGCGACAAAAAAATTTAATTTCGATTTTGTTACGTCACGTCATTGTATAATTATAACCATTAATTCTTTGTGATTAAAACAAAAAAAAAATTCATATGAGCATCTTATTCATAATTTAATTTCCTATCGATTTACTTAGAAATATAGAGGGCGTACTATTCGAAAAACAACATTTGATATTTTTGAGAATAAAATAATTACACTATTTCATACATTATTGCTTTTATATACATAACTACCAATAGAAAATTGTATCAGATTATTTCAGACTGTGGAATAATTTGATAAAAAAGCCGCTGTCGTACTCGGCCAATTTATATTGAAGCAATAAATACTCATATACCTACTTTGACAAAAAATTTTCGGCAATTCGTCGACCGCTCGCGGTATTGTAAGTATGTATATGAAAATTCTCAGGAAGTTATGAGTAGTTTTTTATATTTTGTATATATGACGAAAATAAACAATATCATGCTCTCAGTACCTACGAGTAAATAAAAAATATTGGAGTGGAAATATTTCGCCCCTAGATGCAGTTAATCAGCGGAAAATAGATTACTGACATTACTGTACTGTAGAGAATAACGGAATTCTTCTGAAACGGAATCACAATTATTATTACCAAGTGCAAGGTTTATTGCATATAACCAAGCGAGAACTCTGTTATTTTGTTATCTATACCAAGGAAGGATTACACGTAGAAGAGATTAAAAGGTAAATTTTAAATCACACGTACTTGAATGTTCATGTCATATCTTTATTAATAAAAATGTGGCGTTTCGGCAATTCAAATGTTTGAATCAAAACTAGACATACCGTTTTTAATTTTTTTGTCTCATCGGTATTATTGTAAATAAACAAAGAAACAATTTTATCCTGGTGTGTTTCCAGAACTATAATATGAACTGGATTTAAAAAAAAATATATGTAGTTAAATAGTGTATTTATTTTATAGTTAACGTTTGTTCTATAGAGATGACAGATAGAAACAACAAATGGCAAAGAAGCTTAGCGAATTTTATATGCAATCGTTCTTACCCGAGTTAATCGACTCCAGAAGGTGTCGTCAGCAATGTATACGAGATGTTTACATGAGCTGTTAAAGAACTTATCGCATTTTTATTCATATGACTACTTACGTGCCAAATCTCAATTTATATTCATTCATTCATTCATGATCCATAGCCTCATTTACCTTTCGGTGTCGAGGACCATTCATACTATATATATTATATTTTTGTTTTATACATTACATTTGTAGTATACATTACAATAAATTACATACATTATAAGTACCTACATGCTTTTAATTTTTACTTTACGCATTGGTTTCTATATGAAACTTTTTTTTCTGCGATCTCGTGGTATATACCTATGTTTATTATAATCCAAACATGTCTTTACCTCCTGGGTTATGTTAAAACGTTTTTACTATAAATCAAAATTCTATTGTTATTCCTTACCTCAACTGTGATCTGATACTAAGATAACAGTAAGTGCATCACTATTTCAGAAAAAGATGAGCTTAGTTGATAGACGTTTTCTAGAAACCAGAAAGAGAAAGCGACTTATAAGTTTCTGCCATATTGTGGTTTGCCTCTGTATTAATGACTTACATTACATCATCCTTAACATACACACAGAAATTGCGGGTGATAACAAAAGTTTAAAATGTTTATCGATATTTATTGTCAGTCTAAATATGTGCAGAATTAACCTTTCTTGTCAACTAGTTTTTGGAAAGTATTGATTTTTGATTAAAAATTAATATCACCAACAAACCTTCTGTAATTAGCTGTGGCTTTTAGAGCACATGAGAACCTACAAAACTAATGAGCCATTTAGCCCACTAATCTATTTTTATATTTCAAGCAAAATCAAGCATTTACTTTTAAAAACACTACAAGATAAGTATCACTTTAACAGATTCTGTCAATTAGCTCATAATCCCTCTGCAGGTAGAAAGTTTTACGGCGGCTTGTTATATTAGTTGCCTAACCGACAACGACGTAGGCCGTAGAATAGGTAAATAAAATAATCTAAAATAATTTTTTTAACAAAATTGTGAGGCCTAACAAAGAGATACAGTATTTCTCGATAAACTTTTTGTTTAATAATAGATACAGAATTTGACTAGTATGTAAATTTTTTTAAAGAAGACTTTAGGTTTTAAAATATTTGACATGAAATAATAATAAGAAAATCGTAATAATTAATTATCTGTGTCCTTTAGATCAAATAACTTCATAATGGTCAAATTTAATTGATTTGAAGAATTCTTTACTGCAGGGAGGCCTACTTAGAATTTATTGCTGAAGTCAAGAATGTAAAAACAAGTTTCGTCTCTTTTGGAATAATTTAGCACTGTATAATTGGTTGCGAACATGACTCCTTAGAAGCCTTAAAGATGTAGATTCCCAATGATGCTGCTTTAATTCACTTTTTCACAAATATTACTTCGACACGAAGTGTACGAAGTATTGAAATTCCCTCATATCGAAAACCACTCTGAGTCAAATATCTCTAAAATTCGAGCCAACCGACTAATGAACCCACTATATCAAATCTCCGTCTCGGCGGTGCGGATCTTTTGGTAAAGATCCCAGCCCACAAGATCAATCCCCCGTATTGGGGGGTTCCTAAACGTGCTGTGCGGGGGATGTATGTTCGTATGTGTACACGATTCCGGTCGCCAGGAACCTTCCTGAAGTCTTGGATCGTTTTCATACGATAGGTCCTCCGAAAATGAAGGCAACATCAACTTTTGAGGTATGGTCGTCGGCAAAAAATTTTTTTTTTTTTTTTATAAATAACTGGTTCATAGCATTTAATTGTATTAGCGAAACGGAGTGATGCTGAGTATCGAAGTATTCTTGGAAAGCACGGAAGGGCGCTTTTCTTGGGTGGGGGGTACCGTATATTTGAATTTTTTATTCGCTAAAAGTCTCATCAACAAAATGCAAAGAGCAAGTGACGTAAGATTCGTGAGCGAACCCTTTTATAAGCTATTTTTACATGTTTTTCCCTCTAATTACGAACAGATAATTTTTAAAAATCCCCCATTATGTATTTGAACCAGATTCTTTTTTTTGCAAAATGCTATTATACTTAACTTGAATCATAGCCAGCTTTATCAGTTTCCGCTACGAGTCAGCGGGTATGAATGAAGCTGGCCATGCTTCAATCGTCGCCTGCGTACATAGTCTTTGTTAATCAACGCAGGCGACGGCTTCAATAGTGTTGACATTGCTTTTGACTACTAGAAGGAAGCACAAAAAACGTGATTATCACATATAACGTTTACTGTAATAAAATTAAACAGAGTGCTATATGTATTATATGCACCACCACCTTAAAATGGAAAGCGCTTAGAAAATTAAAGAAAAATATCAGGAATTCACTAAACAATTTGTGTAATCTACCAGATTTTCTACTACTGGGTGATCAATAATGATTGTAGGGTTCGTAACTTCGCTATGGTCGCATTGTTATCAATAATGTATTCCGGGGCCCACGAGAATATGTTGTTTATCAAAACTTTCTAATAATTGATGACGAACTGTCATTCTTGTTGCAATAAGTAGATTAATGAAATTATTTCTATAGTTCTCATAAACTCAATCTTGAGTAAGACTAAAACTGCGTATCTGATTGCTTTATCTGGTAAGTAGATAATTTACAGAGCTTTGTTTTGAATAAGAAAAAATGTGAATCATTTTAGGTTACAATTTCTGATGAAAACAAATTTATATTGGAGGCTTATTTTCGCTCTGAGCAACGAGACCAAAATGGTGTTTGGTAGTATTCACAAGCTCCTTGCTTCGCCGAGTTTCAGCAGCAATTCGCAAACAATCACGTTACGAAACTTTCACACATGTTCGGTGCATTATCAACCGATTTCGGGATACTGGCAGTGTCTTCAAGAGTAAATCTCCTGGCAAATGGCCTGCGCTTAATGAAAAAGCGTTAGAAGGTATTCAGGAGCGATTGGAAGCAAGCCCCAATAAATCTTTAAGGCAACTGTCTGCTCAAACTGGTAATGTGTATACCTAATATGTACGATGGAATATTTAGCACAATATTTCCAGGATAGACTAATAATCACAGGTCGATGGTCACTGCGATCGCCTGATTTGACACCGCTCGACGATCTTTGGTCATCTTAAAAATGTTGTGTATGCAAATCGTTTGCATACGGTTGAGAAGTTCCCAGGATGCCATAGTGAACGCCGTTAATTCAATCACACCGCAACAGTTAGAAGCCGTCTTTGACAACATAAAAAGACGAGTAAAATTGCTTATAGAAAATAATGGACAGCATTTTCAACATTTATTATAAAAAAGTGGTTCTTATTTCTGTTTCTAGATTGTGAGTTTAGAAAACAATGTATCAATATCATTGTATTTTGTTATTGAATTGTATTTTTTTGCTCACTTTGTCTCATATTGTGTGTTTTTAATATAAGAAACATCCTTTTTAGCTTTTCTTGTATGCTTGTTCAGTTGTATTTACTTTTTGTGTAACAAAACGTGCACTATGTATAATTTATAACTTTGCAATAATATATTTATTTTTAATATACCAGCTTTTAAATTTCCCGGCCAATCTGAAATACCCGCCAGTACGCCACTGGAAATAGTTGGGATCACTGCATGTGCTAAGTGGACAATAGCTTTATTTGAAGGAGGCGGCACATTCAATCATTGTTGATCACCCGGTATCTACCAGATTGAAAATTAGTCCACTAAATACGTGATTCATTCTACCAGATTTAGTAGAAAATCTACTAAGTTGGCAACACTGGTTAGCAGTGTGGAAAATGACATAACCTAAATCTATTTTGAATTTTTTCGCTGAATAACAGGAGCTCCGAAATTAAACTGTCGCGATTTAGGCAGGACAGTACATAATTTGACAAATTAACAGTATATAGCTGCATTTTACCTTCGAATTTAGACCCGATGATTTTCAAATTGTGGAAGGCAGAAAAATATTGGAATACAGTGCTATTAGTGCACTAAAATTGAGGCCAATTGACAGAAACCAATTATTTACAAAAAGGTATGCATTTTGTGCGGTTTTTAAGTTTTCACAATATTATGCTTCTATATGGATAAATTCAGGCCTTCAAAACCCCGTTCGGAGGCCTGTGAAGATGATCGAAAACCTGATAAATCAATCTTAGATTATTACTCTGTAAGTGCTAGTAAAACAGCCTTCGACAATATAAAACTGCAATTTCAGTAAACTCCGAAGGTGGGTAAAAATCTTGACAATTATAGTACTTCCGAGTTACTTTGGATTATACATATTCATGAAACTATGAAAGGATAAAAGGGAAAAATGCAGTATCGTGGACCGCTCTAAAAGACCTTGAAATTGTTCTCGCAGTTCCCTTTATAACAGCAGTTCTACAATGTAACTAAGTAGAACTACCGTTTCTGGAGCTAGTAATATAGGTGGGTACTAAGTACACACAAATCTTAAACTGCAACTAACCTAAATCTCTACCTTTGCCTCGTATTTGAAATGTACGCCTTCATCTGTTCGCGTATCCCACCTATATTACAGGCTCCAGGAATGGTAGTCCTTTGTATGAGGAGCACTGAAGAGTTACACCCACCAAATATCTGAATGATAGCCCCTGCGCATGCGGCAGAAGTGGTCTACGATACTGCATTTTAGCCGCATAAAAACGCCTTTTAACTTCAGTACTTTAAAATAAACTTCTGTACCAATAAGTTTTCAGTGTTACAAACAAACTCCAATGTAAATGAAACTATAGTACCTACATGCAATTTATGATGCTTATTTTTGTAGCTTTCGGGGAGGTATAAAAATACAAAAAGATAGTGGAGGTGGGTCCAGCGATAGTAGTAGTACTATTACAAGTATCTCCATTTCGCCTTGTAGCGCTAAGGGAAGAAAAAGAAAACTTCCTTTGTCATCAGACAGTGAGGGTTTAAAAAGAACTCGAAAAAAACGCCGAGCACTCCTAAGAATGATGCACAATTATAGGTTGTACTTGTAGTACGTTTTATAGAACAAATGTATAATGTCAATGTTTTATATATCCAGCGAGTTCTCATACACAGTGATAGAACTGAAGGACAAGAATAAACAATTAAATGATAATCTCGGAACAGCAAACTTGCTGACAGGGAGGCTTAAAAAAAGTACATCTACAGTGCCTTCAGAAATGATCGAGCGTTTTTAAATGGTCATTATTTTGGCGCCAGCGCGATTTATTTTAACTATTTGATGTTGGCTACACGTGCAGTGTTATATTTTGACGTTGAAATATTTCATTGGCGTTTGTTCGTTGTGCAAGGTGTTGTAAGTACCAAGTTTACAGCTGGTTTCAGTTATTATTTTGTGGTTTCAGCGTACTATTCTTTTGCAAAAATAATTTCTTTAAATAACATATTGCACTTAGGGGTAAGTATTAAAATTAAATTTTGGCTTATACCGTGTCGTCTTTGTAGATAAACACCCAACATTTGTTGCCTTAATGTGCCTAACACCGTATGAACTCAAGCAAGGGTTTCATCGAACAATTTACTGAGGCGTTTCCAGGTGTGCAAATCAATTACGATGCTTTTGCTCCATAAGCGGATTATTATTTAACGTTTCAAAGACAAAAACTGCATCTACAAAAGTAAATGAACAGGCAGACCTACTACTGTTTTAACCGAAGAAAAGGTAGCTGACATTAATAATCGAATGCAACTAAACCAGCAGAAATCAGTTTTCACGTTTGCTGCGCAAAGTGATATGTAAACAATAAATTGCTGGTTTACAGCGTAATTTATGCCTATATTCCCTTATACTTAGGTATTTTTGTTGGATCGTGTCATAACGCTTTAAGAAAAAGTCTCCACATGTATCCGTACAAGATAACAGTGGTACAAGAATAATTTTAAAATGATTGGAGATCACGAATGCAATATTGCCAGTGGTTTAATGAGAATTTTCCTGATCGTCTTATTAGTCGTTGAAGGTGGCCTGCGCGTCCACCAGATTTGACACCACTGGATTTTTATTTATTTGGGCATTTAAAAACTAAAATATACAGAAACCGTTTACATACACTAGAAGAATTACAGCAAGCTATTCAACAGGAAATACAAAATGTAACTGAGGAGGACTTGCGAAGAGTATATGATAATATGAAACGACGGATTAATTTGTGTCTACAAAATAATGGTCAACATTTCCGACAATTTTTATAGACAATATCTGTATGCTTATTGTGGTGTGTTTTAAGTCGCCTGTCAGTTGGCTGCAGTGATTACCTAATTCATAATAACTGTAGTACAACTTTAAAAATTGAATTGATGTGATTGAAATTGGAGTTTCCACTTTACTTGAAGACACTTGAATACATTTTGTATCAATAAAATGTTTATAATAAAAAATATACGGTACCCCCCACCCAAGAAAAGCGCCCTTCCGTGCTTTCCAAGAATACTTCGATACTCAGCATCACTCCGTTTCGCTAATACAATGAAATTCTATGAACCAGTTATTTATCAAAAAAAAAAAACAAAAAAAAAATTATTTTGCCGACGACCATAGCTCAAAAGTTGATGTTGCCTTCATTTTCGGAGGACCTATCGTATGAAAACGATCCAAGACTTCAGGAAGGTTCCTGGCAGGCACGGATGGGACCATCGGGAGCTCGGGACGTTTCCCGAAAGGCCGGTCCAATTGGTCCAATTTGGGCCGCGGTTTTTATAAAATGTGACTGAAACTTTTTGTTTCATTTATATAATTTCCGTTTACTTTAGACAATTAAGTATATGCGACCATTTTTGAAAATCGAGATTTATCGGAAAATTAAATATAATTGTACTTCTATTGCCGGTTAACAACCTTTTGGATTGGCTAAATCAGAGAGGTGAGACCTTAGCCAAACTATTAAAACCGGTGTACTGTATCACGGGGCTTCCCCTTTTGGCTACGGAGTTCGGTGGGCGTCGCTTATCAAAATCGCAAAAATACAAGGCCAGTATAATGGTTTTTCAGCAAAGATGTTGAAAGATAATCCAAATCATGTTCATATATGGTGTTACAGTCACAGGGTCCCGGATGGTGTAGCTTAAAAAAGCGTCCACGTTCGATAAGTAGAGTTAAGCAACACTCTTTCTGGTCAGAACTTGGGTGGGAATTCCACGGCTGCCTCTCTCGGCGCCTCGTGGTACGGCTGCTACGGAAATAGTTGGTCCCAGATGTCATAATAACATCATGACAGTCGTTAGTGGGGTTTGAAGTACCCATAAATGTACAGCGACGCCTATAATTGGCCTAACGGCTGTTGGCTGAGTACGAAATAAATAAATAAATAAATAAAGTATACTGAATCTAGTGCTTACTGGCATAATGAAGGTTAACGTAAAAGCCGCATCTTTGTTTAGTCTGTTAAATGCGATTGCTGTAATTTTTAAGAATCCCATCAAAGGTACAAGTTTGGTTTTTACTATAAAAGATTACAAACATAGAACTTTACAAACAATAGGAGAAACACGTTGGTGGGCCAAGGAATCGGCTCCTAAAAAAGTTTTTGGTGAATATGATAATACCGATAAAGCTGTGTATATTGATGTTATAGACGCTTTGCATGCAGTTCAAATAAACCTGAAAATTAATTCTGATACCAGAGCTCTAGCTGAAAATTACAAACAAAAGTTGTTAAAATACGGAAATGTATTACTCGCCTAGATATTTTAAAGTTTTTTCGATAACTGGTCCATTGTCTAGGTACTTGCAAACAAAGGGTCTTGATTTAATTAAGTGCAATGGTATGGTTCAAATAGCGATTCAGGACCTTCGCCCAATTCAGAGAGATATGGCCAGCATCGAAAACTCGACTCAAATATTTATTACGTGGGCATGCCACAATTTCGATGAAAGATGTCATATAACCGATGCTGACATTGAAACGGAATTTTCCAGTGTTCATCGAAGGATCGTTACGAATCTTTTTGTAGAAACTTTTAAGGATGACTCTCCAATCACTGAAAAAGAAAGATTCCGAGTAGCAACATATAACGTATTAATGGATACAGTGGTTTCATCGATGGAGAGACGATTCTCCAAAAACATGGATTTATGTAGAGACTTGGCAGTTATTGATCCAGAATATTTTAACGAAATTAGGAAAAGTAAAAAATTACCCGAAAATTGCTTGGAATTTTTATCTAAGAAAATGTTGAAATTCAATCCACATGCTACTCCCAATCAGATAAAAGAGGAATTAATTAGTTTTGCAAATAATTGGAGCAAATTAACGCTATCCCTGGAAGAATCGTATCAAATTAATTAGGATTTTGTTAACTGTAATGAAGAAGATGATGAAATATATACTCAAGAAGATTGCATATCCGCTCTAGAAGCTACTACGACTTGTAACAGCTGCCAAAATTGTTCCATATGCTGTTACCCCATCCTGTTAAAATTTAACAGGTTCCAATGAGTTTACTCTGTGCTTTCTTTAGTTTATCAATGTCTTTTAACATTCTCCATGTCACAGGTGCCCTGTGAAAGGTCATTTTCCATTTTAAAATGTATTAAGACTCGACTGAGAAACCGGCTATCTAACGAGTCGTTTATGATTATGAACGTCGAAAAATCCATTTTACACCAAAGGACTTACCACCCAGAGGTACATCAAAGGACGCACCGCTAAGAGTTACACAATAGGACGGTGCGTCCTCTGGTGAGGAGCTCCTCACTGTGGTAGAAGAAAGAAAAAGTAGGTAGACCTGTGTCGTAATCTTATATTGTATTATTATATCACTCCTTTTATAAGACTAAATTAAACTATACTTTAATAACTCTTCACTCGTTTTCTATTACTACCCATTTCATCTATGTCCAGTTACATACAAATAAACATACGTTTTCAAAATGTTCTGTGTATTATTCTAATTAATTCAAAACTATTAAACTTTTCCGGCTGATATAAAAATAGATTTTTCCCATATATACCTTGGGCCGGTCTGGGGCCATTTCCCGGGCCGGTGAATCCCAGCCCATTCGTCCCTGGTTCCTGGCGACCGGAATCGTGTACACATACGAACATACATCCCCCGCACAGCACGTTTAGGCACCCCCCAATACGGGGGATTGATCTAGTAGGCTGGGATCTTCACCAAAAGATCCGCACCGCCGAGACGGAGATTTGATATAGTGGGTTCATTAGTCGGTTGGCTCGAATTTTAGAGATATTTGACTCAGAGTGGTTTTCGATATGAGGGAATTTCAATACTTCGTACACTTCGTGTCGAAGTAAAATTATTGTATAATTATACAGTGTGTCCCAGGATTGATGTTACAACAGGTGAGATGGACTAAAAATTTTTGAATTTTATTTTAAGATTGTGGAAGCGAAAACTTTCAGGTAAACTACCATTTTTATTCATGATACGGCAAAATTTTACCAAGAAAAATTGTTCAGAATGATAAATTATGGCCCTATACAAAATTTCAGGCTGAAATGCGATTTCAACCACCGGAACCAATGTCAAAATGACTGATTTCAATGTCATGAGTAGAAAATTATTATTATTATTATTATTACTGATTAAATTTTCTTATATAAACCGTTCAATAGTTATTTTCCCAATAGGAGGGTTATGAATTTCACCCTGTAAATATGCTGTCAGTCTTTAACAAAAGTTAGGTTGTGCCCATTTTATACAAAATGGTAATTTTATGTTAATGTACAAAACGTGGTTGCCAGATTTGGTTGTGGATTGTGTGCCACTTTTATTATTGGTTAAGATAAATTTCATGAAAGACAACTTGCTGATTCTGAAGACGTTTCATACTTTGTTGAGTAGGCATAATGGTATAATGAAAGTCGTTTTTTTATTGCAATTATAAATTGTATACAAAAATATTTAAATATTACAATTTATGTATTTTTGTCAGTATAAATAAATAAAGCTTTTACAAGCCACTTTAGGCCCATTGCATAACAATCTGTCTCCATTGTCCCTTATTCATGATTTTATTTCTCCAGTCTTCTACTTATTCCTTTCCTTGCTATGTCTTCCATTACTGCCTCCTTCCACCTATTCCTTGGTCGCCCTCTTCTTCTAGTTTCTTGCGCTCTGCCTTCCAATACTATCTTAGTAGCTCTTCCATCTGGCATTCTCCATATATGCCCAAACCATCTTAACCTTTGAGCTTTAATGAAGTCTACTATAGTTGTCTCCCCATACTTCTCTTGTAAGTCTTCTCCAACCATCCTCCGTCCGAGTCGCTCCAAATATTTTTCGCAGCATTTTTCTCTCTCACCTACTTATCATGTCTTGATCTGCCACATTCATCGTCCATATTTCACATCATACGCAGCTGTGGGTCGAATTACAGTCTTATAACTCGTAGTTTTGCATTTCGCGACATTTGCTTTGAGGACATTATACTATTTTATGTCCTACCAGTACATTAATTAAAATTAATGACTCTATTTTAAGGTATCTTAGATACAAAATAACGCTCCAGGGCAATTATTTTCTTCATAAGAACACTAGGGTTATTATGAAAAATTAACAGTATTTGTTTCCATGGATACAACCTTTATTTCAAAAATTATGCACCACTGTCACAATGAAAATTAATGACAGCTCATCTAATGTCACAAATCTAACTTATATCAGCTAACTAGATCAATCTTAAATACCATAGCATAGTAATTATATGAATTGAATATGAATATGAATTAGGTAAGAAAATTGGTAGGATATAAAACCTTGAAGGCACCACAGGCATTATGAGCTAAGAGCCCGCGATTGTTGTACCCACCTCGGGCCAAAGGCCCTCGGTTAGTACACTAACAATCTTGGGCTTTTATTTTACTCATAATGCCCCTTGGTACCTTAATAACTATAACACGCCCACACATCTCTATGCTTTTATTAATCTTGATTTAATTTCTTGTGTGTAATTTAAGTTTTCAGAGATTAATGTTACTAAGAAAGTAAACTCCTTAACTCGTTCTATTCTCAAATCTTAATATTACGGCATTATTATTGATTTCTTCATTTTTTCCACTACTTCTTTGTTAAAGTTGCTGAATATTGTCCAGTGGAAGTTGAAAAAGGATTTTTTTTTAAATATGGCCACAGAAGAAAATCGCAGGGAGTTAAGTCACAAGACCTCGGGGGCCACACTGTAGACATATTTTGAGTAATAACTCTCCAAGTAAATTTAAATTTTCTTGTGTTATGTGAAGTCATGCCCCATCTTATTGAAAGTAACCCTCTTGTAATTCATCATCACGCAACTCTTCAAAAAACGGTGACAAAGTATCAGTACGATATGGTTGTGCTTTTGCAACCCTAAAATTTGAATTATTAAAATAAAATTTAATCGTTTTGCTGCACTTAATTACCTTAAAAAAATATAGGACCTATAACTCTTCTTTTACTAATTGCAGCCCAAACCCCGATTTTTTGTGGGTGAAGCGGTTCTTCAACATAAAAACTAGGATTCTCAGCGCTCCACATCCTCATATATTGTGAATTAATATAGCCAGATAATTAGAAGTATGTCTCATCAGTAAAGAAAGTTATATCAAATGCATTATCGTCATTTCCTAAATTGTTGATAAACCAGTTACAGAATTCCAATCTGACCGGAGGATGGTTGGGCAGCAGTTCCTGATACACTGGCAACCGGTAAGGAAAATAATGCACATTGCTTCTTAATATCCTATGAGATGTTGTATACGAAACATTTAATTGCTGTCCTAAATGGCGAACAGATACGTATAGTTATTCTTGCATAATTTGTCTCGCATTGTTAACTACTTCTGCAGTGCGTATGTAAAGTGCTAATTTTTCAAGTGATAATTCCAAATCTATCGTTACAAATCTTCCCGAAAAATGTTATTGTTTGTATCATTTTTAGGTCGTGGGCCAAAAGGTTTAATATCAAAATTGTCCCGCCCAATAATATTTCTAATAGTTCTTTCAGATACCTAAAACCCTACAAAGCCCAAAATTAAACCAACAGTTAAGTTTTATGCATAAATACTTACATCCCAAATGTCACTAAGCCGGGCAAAGATTTCAGTTTCATTGAGGTCTGGCCTGTCGTCTCTATAATGCCTGTAGGCCTTTGTAATTTTATGTCAGGTTTAATGACTTTCGGTATATTTGCTTTAGTATAAATTACAATTTTTTGACAGATAGGTATCCATGACGCCGATGTCCATAAATATTATGCCGAGTGGCAAACAAAGTATGAAAGCACTGGCAAAATTGCACGTTTAACCTCAAAATGTCAAATTACATAACAGCTGATTCTGACAAAGTGTCAGAAAGAGATTCTAGGGAGTTATTAAACATAAAAACAAAATTCCATGTCTACCTACCGGGAAAATAACTATTGAACGGTTTATATGTATCTTGAGATTAAAAAAAAATTATCATCAGCGGGCTGTGGAAATTCAAACGTATGAATAATATGTTGGTGGCACTGTAAGTCTATGTCAAATTCGAGATTATCAGGTTAGGTTTTGCGTCAGTTTTGACACAGACTGACGCAAAACCTAACCTGCTAACCTCGAATTTGACATAGACTTACAGTGCCACTAACATATTATTCGTTCGTTTGAATTTCCACAGCCTGCTGAGGATCAGTTTTTTTTTATCTCTTGATACATAGCACGTGGAAAGTGGACGTAGTCGAGTGTTGAGGTGTTGGAGGTGTCGAAGTATAAAAGTGGAATTAAAGTGATTCAAATAGTGTAAAGACAGTAAAGTGAGAAAAAATACTTCCGGGGTCGGTAGCTCAGTGAAGCATTCTGACTACTGATCTAAGGGTCGCGAGTTCGATTCCAGGTCCCGGTGAGGTTTTTCAAAAATAAAAAAATGTAGATGAAAGCCTCTACAGAATGCCATCATTCAGAAGTGATGTAAAGCCGTGGGTCCCATATTACTACAATGTGTAGCATGTAAAAGATCCCTTGCTAGGGTTGGAACTCCTTAGTCTCGGCAAAATTCTAAGTAGGACTTTGACCATATGACCAAAGCACTCGGTGTCTAAGGTACCTGGTACTCTGCATGCATAGACCGTGTCCATTAACAAACAAACAAATACTAAGGAAGGAACGGTGAGTAACGGATAGATGAGAAAAAATAACTCCGAAAAACTCACAAGGGCGTAAAAAGGTAAAAGAAGTGTGCTAACCAGACACTATAAAGATGATAACCGCGTGCAGTGATGCCTCGCGGAATTAAGGGTGTCTTTCGTGTTAGTGGCACTTCGCGAATGTAATAAAGGTGGCAATTGCGTATACCTCCGCGCGGACACAACTGAGTGCTATCCCGGAGTGTCTTATCACGGCCCGCAACGTAAATAAATAAACAAAGAAACACATCACCGAATAGCTATAAATTATGAGAAATTCACTGAAACCAGACAAAATGGACGAGAAACTAAATGTAATTAAGAATATGCTTGAAAGCATACAGATGCAACTAACAAATATCTTATAATCTTATAATTAGCCAAAAATTTGATTTAAAATTTTAAGCATTTATCAAAAATTTTCAAAAATTACAAATTATGCAAAAACGGTACTAAATAGAGCGTTAGTTAAAGAGACAAATTTTCACATATAATCTCATAAGAGCATTAATTCTTTCCGGAAATTTTTTTGAGTGCGTTTCAACAACGTCGTATTAATTTGCCCGAGCGGGACGCGAGGGCAAATTATGACGTTGTTGAGTGCACGAAAAATAATTTCCGGATATGAATTAATGCTCGAATGCAGATTCGGTAAGAAAATCGTAACGACACAAACCCTAAAAAGAAGTAATGTCTACCTACAAAAAATTTCCAAGAAATTTTTTTGTTGTCTTGGATACGGCTCGTGAACTGATTTTTCTATTGGTCATTAATGAGTGTCGTACGATTTTCTCTAGAATTTTAAGCTGAATTGAAAAATGTAATAATATACCGGCTGTTCTATTTAAAATAGGATTTAATAAAAAAAAAACAAAATAAACCCATTTTATAAGTAATGGAAAATCACCTATTTCACATCAATACACATTCAAAATGTAATAAAAATGTGAAGTTTGAAAAAATCGAAAAAAACTGAAAAGTCACAAGAGTCAACACCTACTTCCGGTTATGCGATTTTCTTTAAAAGCTTGCTGTCGCATCTACATAGTAGACAAAACATATATGAAGTTTCAACGCCATACCTCCTTTCGTTTTTGAGATATTCTGTTCACAAACAGACAGACACACAGACAGACCAATGAACAAAAACATGTTTTTTTGGGTTCAGGGGACTCTGAAACGTGAAGATCTGTTGAAAACTCAATTTCGAATTTTTGGGGTGAATCCAATACTTCCTTTATTGTAAAAGGAAGTAAAAAGCGGATGAGACTTTGAAAGGAGTAATTAAAAAAAGAATTGAAATTTTAGAAAAGGAGGCGAAAAAAGGAATTTAATCTGTTACGGAATTAATGACGAAAATAAGGAAAACTATGATAAGTTGACAACAAAAGTGTCACAAATAATAAAAATTGTGCAAGAAGATATAGATGTGGTTTCGGAAATAGACTACATGACAAGACTAGGCAACTACAAGAACAACAACAACAAACCAGTATTAATTGAGCTCACAACGTGGTAAAAATATGGGAATATTAAAGCAAACTAAAAAATTACGGGGTACTGAATATTGGATAAAAGTGGACTATACAAAAAAGTACAAAAAAACCTAAAACTAAAATACATATTAATAGATATAAATATAAAAATATCAACAATGCATTTTTAACTGAACAACAACACTTAGTCACAATAGATAAATATGTAAGTAATCAGAACAAAATACGTATACACTAAAAATAAAAATTCAGTTCTTTAACTAATATTTGCACTTGCGGTAATATTAAGATACTGTAACGGCCTGGCGATCAGGTAGCTGCAGACTTATGAGTCACCGCCGCCGAAACGGTCTTGGAGCCAGCTGCGGGCAGATGAGTCATGTTCCAGACGCCTCGAGAAGCGACCTTGCAGCCAGATGCAAGAGATGACTCACGCTTTCGGGAACGCGCTCGGGGTCAACACACGCAAATGCCGGAACATACGAGCGAAGTCTGGATTCGGCCTTATAAATACGTACTGCCGGATAGACAGTTTAGTTCTCATGCAGTTCTCATCAGACTCGAAACGCGCGTGATATAAACGAACCGTGCGTATATAACCCTAATGAAATAAATAACAAATATAACCATATAAATCCTTAATGTTTAAGTCGTGAATAAATAGCCACATAAATTAGTTGATGTTTAATCCAGCGCATATAAATAAATAGTGTATCGTTGTTAGAAATAGTTCGTAGTTTATGTAATTTGTGTTCTGCCTTGATAATCCTTGTATTTGTAAATAATCGTAATTAATAGTGTAAATAAATGTTTAATACAAGAAGCGTCGTATAATTTGTAAATACCCCGAACGGTAAAAACGTAACAATACATTTTATACATCACACTATATCTTAAAAATCATTACAATCACAAATGCAAAATATTTCTATGAAAGTAAACTTTAACGGAAATATAATATCTTTAAATAACTAAGAAAAATGCTTAAACTATTAAACCATTTGATATAACAGAGTAGAGCGTTAATAACACTACTAACACGTAAGTTATGTTATTAACACAACATTTAAGAATCACGCAGCTGCTTTTTTTAAGTTTGAACAGTATCATTTATGTATATGTTCAGCTTCTGTAAGTATGGATCGCTTTTTATCACTTAATGCTGCAATTTCTTTTGTAATTCTTTTATTTATAATTGCTGCATTTGCAGAGCTGGGCAGTAATTAATTACTTTTTAATTAAATTACTAATTAAATTCCTTTTTGTGTATTTGCCTTTTGGAATTGAATTACTTTTCAAAATACGGTAATTATAATTGGGAATTGCCATCTTTGTTAGAAAGCACTTGAAAATTCTTTTTTAAAAGTAATTAATTACTGCATTCAATTACTCAATTACTTTCGTGTAATTAAATTACTCTAAAGTATTTAAATTACTTTATAGGTATTTGAATTACTTGTGGTAATTAAAATTACTCGAGGTAATTGAATTACTTTGTGGTATTTCAATTACTGAATTACTAACCTCGATAGGGTGCTAGATCTCCAGAACGCATAAAAAAGATAAGTTCTTATTAAGTTACATATTAAGCAAATCGCAGGGTATTCCCCGCGCAATGTAATTTATTATTTCCTCTGACGAGTCGAATAACAGCAACTTCTGCATTTTGTATGACGCGTCCACGAACATTAGTGCGTGTATCTGTAGCTTCTAATAATGACAATCTGTATTGTGAGAGACGCTAAGTGTAAGACGCTATAAGAATATTTGCGGTAAGTACATTACAGACAGTGTTGAATTCAGACTGATTGTTCCGAGGGGGAAAATGAAACGTCTGGAGGGTATTTTTACCTATTCTACCGCAATCCGCCCATTATTTTATAGATTTAAAGAAACATGAATATGAAGTGGTAATGTTTCCGGGGGGGAACTTTGTTCTGCCCGGGGGAGAATTTCACCCCCGGTCACCCCACTGGATTCAACACTGATTACAGGTTACAATACCTACGACAAAATAATAATTTTAAATAGATTCATTAGACGATATTGGTTCATAATGATTATTTATTCATTTCAATTTGCTTGTTTTAAACGATCCGTGCAATTGTAACAGACGTTAGGTCCAGAAAATTATGTTTTTGAGTGAGGAATTGAATTAAACGGACAAAATCCGATAACAACATTTAAACAACGGAAAACACATATATAAAATGTACCTAATTGCACAACCCCATGTCTAGTTGACTCAAAAATGAATTATGGCGTATGGTAATTTTAAAACGCCGCCGCATGAGTTTACCGCATTCTTGCTCATATGCTGCTTTTTATACTGGCTGCAGTATGTTAGCTTCGATTATTATTAAAAAAAACCCTTGCTAATTACGAGACATTCAAATATTGGCTTCTTAATGATTTTACACAAAATTCCATTTAGTTTTTTAAAAGAACAGTGTATAGTGACCCAATTTACGTAATTTGATATTTTATTTCCCTAAACTTAAAATCAATAGGTATTATTAAAGATGTTAATAACATTTTGAAATTTGAAGTAAAAATATGAAAGCAACCTGAGCAATTTAATTGTCGAGCGTTCACAGTAATTTTCTTATTCGGTGTGTTCAAAATGGAATTACTTAAGGGTTGGCCATGGAATATAAAAGTATTGGCAACAGCAAGCTTTAGAATTCATTAACATACTCACTGTTGTTGCTGTCATAAGTTTATATTATACGCTGATATCGCGATTGAAAATTCTAAAAATTGCCATATTCAACCCTTATGTAATTTCTTTTTGAACACATAGTATAAAGGTCACTTGAATGTAAAAATAACTTCATTGTTACGTACTTGAGCAAATTATTTCAATCAGCCGTTTTCAACTAGGTTTATCAGTCATCTGTCAACTTTTCAATCGTCCCTGATCAACACGAAATTGATATTTTGTTTTATAATTTCAGAAGTTACCTAATACATTTTTAATAACTATTTGTATTACTAGGGAGGAAAATGTATCATTCCCTCCCGCAGATGTAGTTTAGTTCTTCAGAGTTTGCGAGAACAGTACTAATCAATTTATTGTAATCATGCAAGGGATGAAATGACGTTTTAGTCCAGAGTTATACATACAACACTTTTACATTTTATGATGAGACTATCTCTTGTAATCAGCTGCATTCAAAAATATTTAAATATGAAAACCAGGAGGCTAGTTGATTTATTATTAATAATAATCACATTGTCTACCGTCTCTAATGGCAACGGCAGTCAATGTTGTTCCCTCCCACTGCCATTGGAAACCAACCAGGGACCCAAACGTATATTTATTTTTCCTATACCCCTAACAGGCAACAGAAAATGTCACTTTCGTATAAAGGGGTAAAAAAAGTATTTTCAAACAGAACCAACCAAAAATGCTCAAGTTGCACCAATTGGATCGTTCTTCTACAAAATCTAAATAGAAATTTGCTGTCAAACACTTAAGAAATCCAATGCTTCACCCTGTATACTTAGGTAAGTTACATATTTTTGTCATTCAGCCTCATGTTAAGCGTATTTAATAATAGATTGTTCTACAAGTTACGAAAAGTGAAAGTTTTTCAACGTTTAATTCACGAGCGAGTGATGCAAAGGGAGTGGATTAATTTATCACGAACATGGAAAAATCACTTTTATAACATATTCAGCGTGCTATTTTTTCTAATATCATTACAAAATCTAGCCAAAATTAAATTCGACATTTCTTCATATTCGAAAATTTTTTTTTTTTAATTCGCAGTGAAGAACGTTGAAGTCGTCAAATAAAATACGAGAAATCGGCAGTGAAGTAAACCATTGTTTTACAACTTTTTGTAGGCGGTTGGGCGATAGGTAAACGTCAACCGACGTGAACGTAACATATGAAAGTTGGTTAAAATGTTGTAACTTCGCGATTTCTCGATTTTAAAAAACAATTTACCCCTGGGCACTGGGAGTTCCATTTCAATCCTTGTGTGGTTTATTTGCTTTGGCCCTTCGGGCCTCGGCAACTAAATACCTAATCGTGACAAAAAGCTCAACTTTAGTCATAAGTCATAACTTATGTGGAAACTAATATAAAAAAATATATAGATTTGAACTTCCAAGTCCCTATACCTTCTTACTGAAGGGACTTTGTACTAAAGTATATTAGGTTTAATCGGTTTATTATAACCTAAGGAATCTATGCCAAATCGGTGTCCCATTTTTTTGGGACACCCTGTATAATTGTTATCCTTGCATTTATTTATTTACTTACATCTTACATCAAAACAAACTAAAAACTTTTGGTTTTGGTGAACGGTGCATGTAGCTAGAAGATTTAATTATTAAAAAACCTTCAAGAGTGATAAAGTATTAGGTTACTATAGTTAACAAAACATAAAAATTAAGCATTTTTAGATAACAATTACGAATCGACACGACACTAAATACAACTATATGACAATAATTTTTATTGAAAGTAATTGAAAAAGTAATTGATGTTGTACAATTACAATTACTAAGTAATTGGTAATTGAATTACTATTTCCTGTGAGTAATTGAATCTCTGGTAATTAAATGACTACATTGGGCGGTAATTGGTAATTAATTACTTTTTAAAAGTAATTTTCCCAGCTCTGTGCATTTGTCACACATTGTTGTTCCTCTCGTTTTTGTTTAAGAGCTTCCTTCCATTTTGAATTGGCGTTTCTAAAATGGAATAATTAGGAATGGGTTACTTGTACTTGTGTAATACCACCCATTGAATTTACTGCATCATAAATAACCCTCCGGGCTACTAAAGATTCACCATTTAAATTATCAACTAAAAATTCTATATTTACAGAAAATCCTCTCTCAACACTGGCATTTCCATGAAAAATTATTAGGACCATTTTTACAAATGAATATAAACCTTTGTACTTCTCATTAGCAATTAAATAAGTAGTCCAAAAATTATCCAATCAATCAGAAAAATAAGTGACTTTGCACAATCAATACGTAAAATGTTGTGAGCTACATATATCCTTGTATTGATTTAAAATTTGGTCTGCTGAATTTCCGACAATCCATTTGTTTTCCACTAAAACGTCAAGAGCTGTCTTTATTCTTATACTGCCCACTCTAGACCAATTTAGTATTGCTGCTGGTGATAGACATCAAATGCCTTGTGTAAACCTATATGACAAAGGAGATTTTTCTAATATTTTTTTTATAACTTCGGCATAACATTTTAAACAATCTTTTTTAAATCGCACAATATCTATTTCCTTCACTTTACAATCTCGAAGAGCCTTTTTTACGCCAAATCCCAACTCAATTTTGTTTGCCATTATGTTTTCTTTGTTTGAGATGTCTATTTTCAACAATTTTCTTACTGTATCAGCTTTGTCAAGAAGAGAGTGCTTTATAATCTTGGACATTAAATTTTTTAACATTTGTCCCAAGGTATCCCACAGATTAAGGCGCCAATGGTTTATCTGATTGAAAATCACGTAGAAATTCTTCCATTTCACTAGCCAAGGATATGAAAAATACTAATTTGGGTTCTAATAACGGATCTGAAACTGCACGTTGAACAATTAAGTAACTTGCAGAAGCACACATTTAACATATCTTTTTAATGCTGGAATTATTTTAATAGCACGTTGTGCCACACCAATATTTTCCACCCATCTGACGGCACAGAACTTCTTTGGAAATAAATTTGAATTTGAAAATCTAATAAAATCATTTTGCCGAGCTGGCACATTTTTAAATAAATTTTACAGAGCTTTTAATAACTCTATAATGCTCCATTGTGTATCATTCACACCTGTTTTAAATGCATTGTGCAAAGTATGCCGACCATAGCTACCTATATTTATTAGTACTGGGTTTTCTGGATTTTCACTGGCAATTTCAGTTTGAATATCTTTTAAAAATGTTTTATTCACATTAGGGCCATCCATTGACACTTGCAATATTTTTTTACATTAATTCCAAGCAAACCAAGTAAAATATTGCTGCTTCGTGTGTGATTCAAAAATGTCGAGTTTAAATATCTACTTACTACAGTATTCGACTCTTGATCCCAAAATCTTACCACAACGTCCATTTGTTCCTTTTGGAAGATTTTGTTCAGAGATTCGTCGAATCCAATTACAATGTGGATAGCACTGCTTAATTTTTTTAAGAGCATGTCTTGAAAATATGGACATAAATCAAATACAATTGTCTTTTTGACAGGTAAATATTTTAACCAAGTCACTGTCTGGAAACATTAATTTAATAGTTATTTACCTAACAAGTTCGGGAAGTTAACTTTCCCGAATGAGCACTTTGTTTGCAGCACGACCGAATGGAGTGCTGCATGTAGTGCGAATTCGGGAAAATTCTTCCCGAAAGAGGTAGGTACAATGTTTTTTGTAACGAATAACTCAAAATATTTGAAAAAGTTAAAAAAATATTATTTAGTGTTTTACAACTTTACTGAGTTGGCAGCACCTGTTAGCTTTTTTTTACGTTTACAGCGCCTCTGGAACACACAATTGCCATAGTTTTTGTGTGAAAGTGCGGGAAAAGTCATTTTCGGCGCATCGGGAATGACCGGGAAATATGAATTTTGAAATCATGAGTGCAAAATAGTTATTTACCTAACAAGTTCGGGAAGTTAATTTTCCCGAATGAGCACTTTGTTTGCAGCACGACTGAAGGGAGTGCTGCATGTAGTGCGAATTCGGGAAAATTCTTCCCGAAAGAGGTAGGTACAATGTTTTTTGTAACGAATAACTCAAAATATTTAAAGAAGTTAAAAAAATATTATTTAGTGTTTTACAACTTTACTGAGTTGGCAGCACAAATTACTAAATTTTTATACGTATCCTAGCACCTGTTAGCTTTTGTTGACGTTTACAGCGCCCTTGGAACACACAATTGCCATAGTTTTTGTGGGAAAGTAAAAAACACCCCGGTGCGGGAAAAGTCTTTACTTTCCCACAAAAACTATGGCAATTGTGTGTTCCAGGGGCGCTGTAAACGTCAACAAAAGCTAACAGGTGCTAGGATACGTATAAAAATTTAGTAATTTGTGCTGCCAACTCAGTAAAGTTGTAAAATAATATTTTTTTAACTTTTTTAAATATTTTGAGTTATTCGTTACAAAAAACATTGTACCTACCTCTTTCGGGAAGAATTTTCCCGAATTCGCACTACATGCAGCACTCCCTTCGGTCGTGCTGCAAACAAAGTGCTCATTCGGGAAAATTAACTTCCCGAACTTGTTAGGTAAATAATTATTACCGCATCTGCTGTTTGACGTAGAGACTCCTTTAACATCACCGAATGAAGACACCATAAAATTTCAGACTTTGTTACTTGATCCCGAACTGCAAATGTTGATAATACGTTCCTTACGTTGGATGTCCCTTTGGGTGCTGCAGTTTCAGAAGCCAAATTATTGTGTTTCGATTCACTCTGACATTGAGCGCTGTTGTCTGTGATATTAACTGCTGAAGTATTAATAAACGATTTAATATTACTAGGAGCTGCTGCGAGACATCGTTGGTGTTTTTTACTTTTTTCATGGCTACATAAAGCCGCCTTACACGCATTATATTTATACTACTATATTGCTAGTAGGGCTTGGGAACGCACGAAAACATTACAGCGCCGACATAGTCTCACTCTGAACACTACGCGTCTTGTGCGCATGCCTGAGAATTTGAACTCCGCCTATAGAAGCGAATTTTAAACTTGACCGTGAGGTTCACTTTCCCACCGTGCGGGCGACCGGCTTGCGCACAGCTCACCAAGTGTGTAGAAGAGTTGGTTGTCTGTCTCACTTACTGATAGCCGCTAGCAATATAGTAGTTTAAATATATGGGTACACAAGTCAACCACTGTTGACTGTTCCTCCATATTTGTGTTCGCTTCCCGCACGTTGTAGGCTATCGCCTTAAAAATCTGGTACAAGGTCGAAAATCTAGTGACTTGAATTGGACGTAACTTATGTTATTTCAGTCGTATTCACAAAGGGAAAAATTTTTTGGTGTACCAGATTTTTAAGGCGATAGCCGTACGTTATGGTTGTCAACTTATCAAGAAGAGACACCACAAACGTCATGCGCGTGCTTTGGGTCTTGTTAAGTCACACGATAGCTGTTTGACGTAAATTGAACTTATTAATATTACGTACGACGCTTTCATACCTTTTTACGTCTTATACGCACGATGTAAACGCGCAAAATCGACACCCAGTCAAATGTGACTCACGTGATTGTTTAAATTTCGTATTTTGCGGGAAATATTTTTTTTTCAAATGCGAAATCACAAATTTGATAAAAATATTAAATGTTATAGAAATTCCAGGAGAATAAAGAAATTCAAAGAAATTCAAGGATTTCAAGTGCCAGTTTTGTGATTCCAGGATATTTCCAGGAATTCCAGGTTGGTAGACACCCTGATAATAAACTGGTGGTAAATGATGTGGAATATACACTACATCAACTAAAAGAAAGTAAACTGGAAGTAGAGGAACCAGAAGAGAGTATAAACAGAAAGAAAAAAGAAAAAACAATCCCGGAAGAAACGGACAAAATCGGAAATGAAAAACACAACACTGAATATAAAGCTGGGACTAAGGCCGACCACAAACACAAATCGGTCTGGATACAAAGCTTACTAGCAGGCTTCCGTCAACCCCCAGAGCTGGAGGAAGCAATGAAGAACTAAATAAAAAAGTAAGTCGAAACACGTAAACGCAAACCCCAGCAACGAAACAGGACAATGAAAATGACACTACAAAAAGAATAAAACCCAGAACAGGCGGAACACAGAAAAAGAAATATAAAATTAAGTGCGGCACAAGGAATGTCCGAACAATGTTGGCCCCCGGAAAAATTAACGAAGCATTTACCTCAAGCTGCAAAAATGTCGCTACTAAATTTCTATAATCATCTTTGAAATACTGAAACTTTCCCAAGAAGTTGGAGAAATGCAATGATAGTCCCTATATTGAAACCAGGGAAACAGAAAACCGAATGATCTAGTTACAGGCCCATAACCATAACTAACGTATTGTGCAAGTTATTAGAACAAATAATTAATAAACGCTTAATGTGGTGCACAGAAAAGGAGGACATGCTAAACATAACACAAAGTGGGTTCAGAAACAGTAGATGTACTTACGATAACCTAGCTAAACGAGAGAACGATATAAAGCATGCTTTCCTTAATGGACATCATCTGGCCGCAATCTTCTGCGATATAGAAAAAGCATACGATAAAATGTGGAAAAATCAAATCATAAAAACATTTATCCATCGAGGGTTTAAAGGTCATATGCTACATTTTATTAAAAAATTTCTAACACACAACTTTCTCTGTCAAATTAAATGAAGCTATTTCTCAAGTTCGAAGTGAAGACAATGGAATTCCAAAAAAGTCGGTTTTAATTGTAAGCCTTTTCATGATAGCCATTAACAGTATTGTAACTCTAGCATCTGCATAAATTTATAAAACAAACATTTAAAATGTATTAAATTTATGCATCGCTTGTTTAGGCGTTATCAGACGTTGCATCTATTAGGCGCTTGGTTTTCCGATAACGAGAAGTCTCCTGCTATGCGCAAAGTCACGACAAATAAACGACAGTGTCCTTTCCCACCCAATGTTCTCCCAGACCTGATGTAGCGATAAAGCTGCCAGAAGGGTATATGAAACGCTCCGTGACCAGTTAACGTCACTTGAGATTCTCCCGCTTGAATCCACCAGTCCTGGTCCTGTTTAGTCTGGAACTTGAGTCTTTGGACTTCCCTGATCTCAATTCCTCTCTAAACGTTTAAATTGTGACAGCGTTCGTGTCTTTGAAATGTCTCCGCCAGAACCTGACCTGACCTGACCTAGGCGTTTAAATTGTGGCAGCGTCTCTCTGTCTCTTAAACGTATCCACGAAACCCCCAACCAATACGTTTAAATTGTGATAGCGTCTCTCTGTTTCTTAAACGTATTTCTTGAACATTATAAGCCCCTACGACCGTAAGAATATTAACATTCCAATATTAACTGCACCTATATGAATTTTATTTTATGCTACGCCTGAAAACGGCGCGAATAAACTAACTGTGGCAATTAACTTACCTGTAGGGACAACCAAATACGTCCTACGCCGCCTCTCTGCAGTCCTAAAGGCGAAACCAGCCATCTGAACTCGAACCTGGAGATCGCGCTGCCCGCAAGGACCGAATTGCCAAACCAATTTGCCGGCGAAAAATCAGCACGATTACCAACTGCGTCGACCCTCTCTTACTCCAGGAGGCACAGGTATCTGCTTGATCTCTTTATTTCGTCAACCAGTTCACAGAACACGGAATGTAAACAAAACTCGGCACGGCTAGGTCCCGCTTTGGGGGCATCCGTCCCACAGGGCCAAAACCTATAATCGGCCCGTCGCCTCCGACAGCCGCGTTCCGCAATTACCTGCTGCTCTTGGTGCAACGCCCGTTGCAACAGTCTTCCGTGCAGATCTGCTGGAGGGGTTGCCGTTTACCAGAAAACCAAAGAAACACGACCCCCGCCAAAGAAATTGCTATTTTGTTAACACACATTTCAATTAATTTAAACCAACTGATTAATTTGTGTATCTAACTAAAGACATTATACCGTTGTTATATATATCTGGTGTCTTCTTTACCCTATATATATTTGAGTTTGAGCGAAGCCTGCCTCCGACTGAGCTAACCCCAGGTATAAATGTATAACGCCCTTAGTGAGGGGGTGAAACTTACAGTATAACCGAAGAAATGAACGACTATATAAAAACAATTTTATATGCTGATGACTTAATCATTTATTGTTCAACTTCAAACCTAGAGTAGACTAGCAACTATCTCCAAAATGCTCTAAATACTCCATCAATATGGAGCCACTCAAACGGTCTGAAAGTAAGCACTGAAAAAACTAAATGCATTTACTTCGCAAGAAAACGAAACCAAGCTGATCCAATACAGTTAAACTTTGTCTCTGAAACAAAATGTCTAGGCATGATATTACACAAAAGATTGACATGGATACCTCACATAAACTACTTATATAAAGAATGCCTGTCAAAAGTCCAGTGACATATTAAAAGTAATTTCGCACCAAGAATGGGGAGGAAATCAAAGCGTGGTGCTCCAAATCTTTAAGGCGACCATAGAATCTAAACTATGGAAGTTTTTTGTACTCAAATGCAGCCACTATACTGAAAAGTCTAGATGCTGTTTACAATAATGGATTGATACTAGTCACTGGAGCTCACAGTACCAACCCACTGCTTAGTTTTGTACAGTATCACAGGAGAATTGCCACCATCCTATAAAAGAAATCTACAACTATTAAATCACACAGCAGCAGTAAAAAGTAATCCACAGCACATAAATCATAATGATGTTCTACATACACATTACTAGTGATGGGCATAATAGGATGATTTCAATAATCGGAATGTTCCATTTCGGAATGTTTATAAAATCGGAATATCATCCGATTATTTTACATTCCGTAAATGCAAGCAAGGGAAAACGAGCGAAACAACAACAAGCGGAAGGAAGATGAAGTGCGTGCAAATTTGCGATGCGAGCACTCGCCGTCACGCCGTAAGCCTTTATCTGCGTTGGCATCTATTGTTTGGGTTTGTAGGACGGCCAGTAAAACAATTTTTGAGTTTGAGTTGCACAGTGGGATATAAGAGGAAATACAAATTTTTTTCAAATTATTACAGTAGTTACCTTAATAGACTTTCGGAAAATGGTAGTGATATTTTAAAGATTAATGGCACATAGATAGTATAAAACAGTACATGAATTTGAAGTCTGTAAGGTGTACTATCTAATAATTAATCTACGAAATACCACTGCCATTAGTGCCTTTCACGTATCATACACGTGCGCACACGGCGAGACCCGTCGGCATTCGCCAACCAGCATATAGCAGTCAAGTGAGTCAACACAACATTCCGTATTCCGTTCAATTCAAATTGGCATTTCGTTTTCTCATTTTGTATACCGAATAGTAAAATAATCGAATTCCGAAAGTTTCGAATTTTGTGCACCGAACAGTAAAGTAATCGAATTTCGAAAAGTTCCGAAACGTTCCGAAATAATCTTCCGATTTTTTTAACAATCGGAAACTTTCCTATTATTCATTCCGCATAGGCCCATCACTACACATTACCAAAACCTGTACCCTATACTATACAAGTTAACATTTACTTGTACCATTTAAATTCCATCACCTATCGTCTCTCGCATGGGAAACCATCTATAGCTCCATGGCTTACCTATCTGGTCCCAGTAAATTGGCATCTAACGCAATACCCAAAAGAGAGTACGCCTACCTACATCTACAAAGCAACATTACATTCTATCTTGAGCCAGCTTCCTGATCATCTTCAGATATACACTGACGGTTCAAAAACAGACAGTGGTACAGGATGTGCGTTTATGTGCAATAACTACAGTGAAAGTTATCCACTAAACGACAAATGTTCAGTGTTTGGAGCTGAATTATTTGCTCTTAATAAATCATTGGACTACATTCAACAAAATAAACATTCTAATAAATATACATCATTGATACAACTTCGTGAAAAACTAACCAGCGCATACAAACATGGAAAAATTGTGCGCATCATGTGGATACCAGCCCATGTAGGAATACAGAATAATGATTCTTTAACCGTAAAAGACCAACAATGGGATCATGCAACAACGAATAAACTACAAAAAATAAAAAAGCACCTTGTCCAGATTAGCCAATACAGTTATAAAAACTAGACGGGAAGAAGTATTGTTGAATAGATTTAGAATTGGACATATAAAGCAACTCAGAATTACCTTTTCAATAAAGAAGATCCACCCATATGTAACCACTGCAAACAACTCCTTACTGTGCAGCATCTTATAAAGGAATTTGAACAATAACTCAACCAAGGAAGAAACCACCAAATCAACAAGGAAATGAAAACCGCTTTAAGCAATAGCGCAACAGAAATAAAAAACTATTACTGTAACGCTAGCTCCTGCAGCAAATTTTATTGATACATTAAATGTATTTAAATTTGTACATCGCCTTATCGAGCGTTATATCTAGCCAGCGCGCGGTTTATGATAACGCAAAGACACCGGCTATGCGCGAAGTCGTAGTGAATGAACGACGGCGTCGTTTCCCTCTTCAGTGGAAGCTAGGACAAGTACACCGATAACACGGCAAGGAAAAGGTATAAAAGAAGATTACACTGCCAGTTCCAGCCACTTGAGAATATCCCGCCTGAGTCCCTGGACTCTCCCTTCCTATCCTCCTCCTTTCCTACCTGAGTCCTCTGGTCTGACATGCTGTACTGTCTTAACGGTCTTACCAGTCCAGGCTTCATGGGAAATGACGTGTTGCACTGTCAGTCCAAGGAGTTGAAACTTTCCGCATCGCACCCGTAAAAGAAAAGCCGCTAGAATTCGATTTTACCTTGATTCTTGTACTTTCTTGAGAAATTGAATCCCTGAGGATACATCCCTAGCTTAACTTGCTGTACTGTCTTGACAGGTAACTGCTGAAGTCATTTCCGACCGCCTAATTAATAAGCACAAATCCCGGCGCTCGGAGAGGTTAAATACATCACATAACCTCATTTTACTAATAATTGAACCTGTAGGAATCGCAGCACATACACCGCTTGCGAGCGGCTAGATCCCTGTATCCGCCTCTCATAAACTCACCTGGATGACCCATTTTGGCCATTAAAAGGCGAATTTCTGGACTTCGAAAATCGACTCCGCAGCCCGCAAATTCGACATTTGCCGGCTCAAGGTCAATAAATTCCAGATGCAGGATTTGGCACCGCGGTCGCTCCAAGAGCAACACATAACCACCGTAAGGCACCAGCAACCTTAGCACAAGTATCTAGACACCAACACCCTCAGGTAACCCTTAAAGTTATTAAATTCAACGGATAATTGCAGCATAATAAACCAAAACAACGGCTGAGCCGAAGGTCAAACGCCGAGGAACATCCGACTTACGGGATAAAATATCTACTTAGCCGGACCTCCAAAAATGTCGTCAATCGTGCCTGCCGACTAACAAAAGGGGCCTGCAGTGCTTGCCGGTGCATCGGGTTGCAGTTTTACCAGAAAAACCAGAAGCATAGTTCCACAAGAATAAGTTAATTTTAAATAATGTACAATTCAGAGTTACTTTGAATTAATGCTCATTTTGTAACTATAGCTAAACACAATATATTTTTGGTAATTATCTGGTGTTTTTCGTGATCGCATATATATTTGAGTGAACGTATTTCTCCAATTTGAGCTTAACCCGAAAGGTAAATTTTTGACGCCCTTAGTAAGCGCGTGAAACGTTACATTACAATACCTAAAAGATGTAAAACTTATTATATGTATTTAGTGTTCTCATAGGACCAAAGACCAATGTAGTTACGGCACTATAATACTGTTTTGTTAATAAAAAAAATGTACACATAATTTGGAATTTGCGTCTTTTTGAAAATTTTCGTATTAACACGTAAAAATTATGATTTCAGGCAGTGACGGTGTTGTAATTATGCACTCCACCGGACCTAATGGAGATAAAATAAGAAATACATTTTTATTGAAGCTTATGGTACAAATATAATTTTATTCAAACCCCATGAAATAACTTAAAGCAATTTGTAGTTTTTGTTATACACACATATACATTGCAATATAATGGTGATGTTAAACCGCAACTTGGTAGGTTGCAACGCTGCCGTTGTTGCTTGCGATGCAATTTTTAATAAAATAATCACTTGAATATGTGCCATGAATACTCTGATTTAGATGCCCAATGTGGAACAATGAGCTTATATTTGTGTATATCGAAAAACTTGATATTTAATTGTTAACCGACTTTATTTTGTATCTTCTTCAAGATGTTCCTATTTTTGTACACCTGACCGTACAGTTAATAAAAAAACATTGAAATCAGGTTAATGCTTAATCGCTGATGGCATGATAAATAATACTTAATAAAAAAATAGCAGGCTGTAGAATTTGAACATAACACCGACTGCTGAATATTATTTTGATATTTTGTAATTCCACAATTCTTCATATTGTTTATCAAAATTATGAGATTCAAATAGTGGCAATTTCAATTTAATAATTGTGAAAAAGTATAGTATTCTACTCGCAGTAATTGCTACTACTCATTTGATCCTCTTGAGTAATAACAATCATTACTGCTCGTTGAATTTCCTGAAACCATTATTTAATGTAGGTTTTCGATACTCATTTTAGTATGGAAACTAGATCTTTCCTGCCTATTCAGAAAAGCACTTTACCTGACTCAAATTATTAACTATTTAATTTAATTTAATTAAATTTTTTAATTTAATTTAATTTTTTAATTTAATTTAATTTTTTAATTTAATTTGCACTCAGCCAACAGCCGTTAGGCCAATTATAGGCGTCGCTGTGCAGTTATGAGGACTTCCAACCCCACTAACGACTGCCATGATGTTGTATGACCGCCGGGATCAACTTTTTTCCGTGATAGCCGTACCACGAGGCGCCGAGAGATGCAGCCGTGGAACTCCCATCCAAGTTCTGACCAGAGACAGCGTTGCTTAACTCTGCTGATCGAACGTGGACGCTTGTTCAAGCTACACCACTCGGGACCCTATGTTATGGTATCAAATGATTCTAAAGACACTCTAGGGTGGGGGGTGCCACTTGCTTTAACATGTCCGGGAACTGTCATCACTTACCCTGGAAATCTCACAAACGGGGTAGGATATTGGTGCATAGCCAACGACTCCCAACATTGCAGCGACAAGCGCACCGACTTACCTGCGACGCTTCTGAACTGCTCTCAGGCTCCACTTCATATAAATCTGACAGTGTATAAATTAACCTGTAAATAAACGTGCACAGGCTCGTGAGAAAAATCATCAAGCAACACACAGTAAACCGCTCTATTGGTTCAACATATAACAGCACGCAATCAGAATACACAAATAAAAATGGAAGATAACAAATACACATATAGCGCGAGCCGTCAGCTGGCTTGTAAGCATGAAAGATTAATTGTAAACTTATAAATGATTAATTACAAGTATAGCACGAGCCGTCTGCTGGCTTGTAAGCATAAATGATTAATTGCAAACTCATAAATGGTTAATTACAAGTACAGCGCGAGCCGTCAACTGGCTTGTAAGCATGAAAGATTAATTGCAAACTTATAAATGATCAATTACAAGTATAGCAATCTACCTTAATTAAGCGGCTTTACCTGGCTGCGTCGGTCGAAGGCGGGGCGCTCATCGCTAGAATAATCGGGCTGTAACTTGATGTGTGGGTGTGTACGATGTCCGAAGAGTCCCCTTTATTTTCAGGGAAAAAACCGAACCCGCCTGGGCAGCAAGAACTGCGAGCCGTGTAGATCGCACGCTCAATGGAATCCCGACCACGTGGCGTACCAAATTGCCATACAGGCTTTCGACGAGGAGCGAGCGGCGGCAGTCATCGATAAGACACGCACTAAAGCACCCTAAAGCACGACCTTTCACTATCACGGCCCGTCAAGAACTCCTTTAAAAACCACGCCACGCGGTCCCCGACCGACGCGCTAGGCTTGCAACGAGGGAACCGGTTAGTAGCATGATCTGTGCACCTGTGACCAATCACGAGGCCAGAAAAGCCCGCCGTTGACTCGACGAACTTTCTAGAACAAAGCTGTGTTCGAAATTTTTAAAATTCTAAATGAACCAAAACAAATAATTATGAACGAAAAGATTAAAGTGACCGTTACTGTTGCTTGAAATTGTGAACCACCAACTGCCTGAACGCCATTTGATGAACTAGCACACGTAGAAATATAACTGGAAAACCTACATACAGCGAAGTTGTAATTATTAAATAGAAAATACTCCAAGAAGTCGAATTTAAAAATTTCCTGACAACTAAATAAGTTCTTTATTTATTTTTATCAATAATATTAATATAGGCTACATTATTAGTTCGCCAACATGCCTTTTAGCAAAAAATTAACTGATGTAAACGGTTTCAGAAAAAATAGTATATTGCTATGCAATGTTGTAATAGCTCCACTAACATGTGCCTGTTTGTAATGAATTGCTTGATTGCAAAGGCTATTTTTAATTTAGAAAATTAGTATGTTAAAATTTAAGGCAAATCCACACAAATTCTCAGATTAATTTTTATACTGTGCTCACTCTTTGCCCGTCAGTAATTTAAGGCTGGTTAAAAATAAACTGTGTTAATTAATTACACAAATAAAATGGTTGAATGCCCCTTTTCTATATTATTTAACTGCAATATCAATTACGCTAGCTCTAGGCAAACACAAAAACTGCTTATCTCAGGGTGAGTTCTGAAATGGGCTATATTTTATTAATTTTAGGTTATTTGTCTCAACATAGCTCATTTGCTCGTTCTTAGTAGATAACTCACAACCTTATAAATTGACAAATGAACACGAAATGGTTTATGCGTACAGCGTGTATTTAAACGTTTAAAATCGTGAAATAATGTGAGAAAGCGTCAGGTAAATAATTCGAATATTTCCGCTTGGCAACAATTAAAACATCGCCTTCATTATTAGGATGACGTAGACCCTCGCCTTCGTTATTCTCAGGATGACGTAGAAATCACGCCAACTTTTATTTTGCAAAACCGGATGACGCCGCTCGATTTTTGAAAATTACGGTTAGCAGGACCCCTGGAAAAACGCTATGCCTCTTAGTAAGGTTCAATCTCGAATTCACATAGCTTTCCGAACGGCAACTCTTAAATTACAGATGGATCCTACCTCGTGAAGTTCGCTTCGATGCTGCTCGCAGATGACGCTCCCAGTTTTCTGCCTCTGGCTTTGCTGGAGTCGCTCCCCTGGGTGCAGATGTTGAAAGCGACGTTGTTGCAGACCCCGCTGACGTCCTTGATCGCTGACCTCTGGGTTCCGCTGCTAATTTTGATCGTAGTCAAAGATCGTAAAGTCCAGTTGCTCGGCTGCCTATATCCACTCGAGGATGAGATTGGAAAATTTAACTTTTATGTCGTGGAAATCGCTACAAACGTTCCCACAGGTGCACTGACACTTGGGCAATAAATTTGACCACTTTTTATAATTGGAAAAACACGTTTATTATCATTAAACATTAGTTAAATATGGAGCACAAATTCGACAAGCTATATTAATTTTTATTTTCAATTGTTCTCCTTGCTAATAACAAAAACGCATCAGGTTGCTAAGATACGGTGTTCTTCTACTATTAATTGGAAATTAGTTTTGATAATATTAACCACAAATAGAATAAAGTTTGATTACATAAATTACAAATCTAACATTTTCTTAAAACTAAAATATTGTCTTTTGCTTATAACTAGTATTGTTCTAGAGCGTTGCACTAACAAACGTTTTTAATTTCACTGCTCTGCTCTTTTGCACTTTGTTTTTAATTATTAACGCACTAATATTTGAGTTCCATTTTTCACGTTGCTTGCTTCTCTTCTGTTGCCTACATTCAGGATTGCTCTTTGCAATTTTCTAGATTACAATCTACCCGTCAGATTGCTCACAATTTTCACTGTCCTTTGATTTTATTGATAACTACGCTCATTTATGTGCACATAACAACCTTTTGTGTCAATTACTGTCATTTGGTCTGGCTTTACATATGCACAAACCTATCACTTTAATTATACTACTTTATTCAAAAGCCAAATTCAAACCCTCTGAAGTATGCTTTGCTTTTGCGTGCCTTTATCCGACTAATTACTGTTTCTCGCATCTCATTACCAATGCATTTAATACTTTTATTATTGTTTACAATTGGAATTACATAAAATATCCTAACTCTGTGCTTTATTGACTTGGTTAAATAGTTTGCACTGCCAAATTGTAGACTTAATGCAACTTCAATATATACGTCAGGAAAGTGTCCCGAGGGGCAAGGCCGTATCTGAGGGGGGGTTTTGGAGGTTGAAACCCCTCCTGAAAGTATAAAATTGGAGATGCGTTTACTTCGTCTGCTTACAGAATCGCAACTCAACCTTGAACTACTTGATAACTGACTCAAAGATTCGCAAGTTACAAAAAACCCTCTCATCGCTACATCTTCTATTACCAAATATGTGCAAAAGACAAACGGTGGAGATAAAAAACTGTGTTCGTACACTAGCATTGAAAAAGCTACTTTGCCGTACAATTTATTAATCAGAAAGTTGCACTTTGCGGTACTCGTACGGCAAAGTAGTATTTTCCTTAGTTACAACACATATAAAACGTTACGTACATAATAACATTACTCTACTTACTTGATATATACGTGGATAAAGTTAGTATTCCGTTTTGTATGCTAGTGTACGAAAAAATATTGTACGAAACTCGTATGAAAGTGGCTTTTCCATACTCGTCTCGAAATTCCGGACTCGGCCTAACGGCCTCTTCCGGAAACATCTCACTCGTACTGAAAAGCTCCACTTTCTATACTTGTAACGTAAATTACTATTCTTTGTACAATCAATTTTTGGACCTCGATACGTTGCCTGCAGAGTTACAACTATGGAAACAAAAGTGGATTCAGCAGCCTGAAGTTGATAGCCCGAATGATGCCGTTGAAGAATTATCGCAATGTAATCAATGTATCTCTCCAAATATTTATATTATTTTTTTTTACCACATTACCTGCATCAACAGCTATAGCAGAGAGATCATTAGGTCCCGGGCGGTGTAGCTTGAGCAAGCGTCCACGCTCGATCAGCAGAGTTAAGCAACGCTCTCTCTCTGATCAGAACTTGGATGGGAGTTCCACGGCTGCTTTTCCCGGCACCTCGTGGTACGGCTATCACGGAAAAAAGTTGGTCCCGGATATCATAACAACATCATGATAGTCGTTAGTGGGGTTGGAAGTCCCCATAAAAAATGTACAGTGACGCCTATAATTGGCCTAACGGCTGTTGGCGGAGTACGGAATAAAATAAAATAAGAATAAAATAAAAATTAAAAAAACGCTCAGACACCTAAAAAGTTTGTTTGAGGAATTCAACTGATTTTTTTGTGTTACTTCAACCCCCTCCGAATTTTTTCCCCAGATACGGCCCTGCCTAGGGGACTATTTCAAAAGGCCGCTATGTCCTGTACAGCAACACTGTCCTGACTTGTTATGTATTATGAAATACAAAAACTTTGCCCCTTTCAAAATTTAACAAATGCACAGTGCAAAGTGAAAAGCTACAAAGTTGTTTTATGAAATAGAGCCTAGGTTTCTCCATTAATTCTAGACAATATCATTAAGAACTACCACGATTTAATATAAGTTCACAAAATTAACTATTTATAACACTGGCACTTACAAACACTTTAAAACTTGGTGAGCGTATTTTTTTTTAAATTTAAAGAGACCTTCCATATTCCATATGCTCTCACGCTGTGGCAAAATTTCACATGTACAACTAAATGATCCTTTCATGCTGCTTTGTATTCAAATGGAGCAATTGTAATTCGTTTCTCCTGTATGCTTCCTCATATGTATAACTAAATTACTTTTTTGTGTTCCTTTGTAATTACAAACAGCGCAACTATATGGTATTTCTCCTGTATGTATTCTCATATGCGCAACTAAATTATTTTTTGTGCAGCTCTGCATTCACATAGAGAGCAACTATAAGGCGTTTCTCCTGTATGTGTAACTAAACTACTTTGTTGTCTTGCTTTATAATCACAAACAGAGCAACTATACGGCCTTTCTCCTGTACGTGTTCTCATATGTGCAACTAAACTTATTGTTTGTGTTACTTTGTAACCACAAACAGAGCAACTATAAGGAGTTTCTCCTGTATGTGTTCTTATATGTGTAACTAAATTACTTTTCATACTTGTTTTGTACTCACAAACAGAGCAACTATAAAGAGTTTGTGCTGCATGTTTCCTCATATGTGTAATTAATCCACTTTTTGCAGTTGCTTTAAATTCACAAACAGGGAAACTATAAGGGGTTTCTCCTGTGTGTGTCCTAATATGTGTTACTAAAATACTTTTTAGAGTTGCTTTGTATTCACACATAGAGCAACTATAAGGAGTTTTTTCCAGTATGTGTTCTCATATGTCTAACTAAACTAATTTTTTGTGTTGCTTTGTAATCACAAAGAGAGCAACTATATGGCTTTTCTCCTGTGTGTGTTCTCATATGTGTAACTACACTACTTTTTTCAGTTGCTTTGTATTCACAAATAGGGCAACTATAAGGTGTTTCTCCTGTATGTGTTCTCATATGTCTAACTAAACTACTTTTTGTAATTGTTGTGTATTCACAAACAGAGCAATTGTAAGGAGCTTGTCCTGCATGTTTTCTCATATGTATAACTACACTACTTTTTACAGTTGCTTTGTATTCACAAATAGGGCAACTATAAGGTGTTTCTCCTGTATGTGTTCTCATATGTGGAACTAAATTACTTTTTATAGTAGTTTTGTATTCACAAACAAAACAACTATAGGGAGTTTGTTCTGCATGTTTCCTCATATGTATAACTACACTATTTTTTGCAGTTGCTTTGTATTCACAAATAGAGCAACTATAAGGCATTTCTCCTGTATGTGTCCTCATATGGGTAACTAAATGATATTTCCGTCTAGTTTTGTATCCACAAACAGAGCAACTGTAAGGTTTTTCTCCACTATGAGTCCTGATACGTGAAATTACACTACTTTTCTCCATTGCTTTGTACTCACAAGTAGAGCATCTGTGTGTTTCCCCTGTATGTGATATATGTTGCACTATATTAGTACTTTTGCTGCTTCCTTGATTAATGTATAGCTTCTTATCAAAATTTTTATTGTCATTAACGTTCTATGATATGCCAGATGCAGCTCCTGAAGAACTATCTATTGTTTCTTGTTTGATGTTCATTATGTTTGTTTAAAGGTCAGATTTCCTTTTAATGATATGTGAGTTTACAGAAGTTAAACATCTTCACACCTAGAACAAAAGCAGATTACTATTAATCTATTGCGCATTTAGCAATACATGTGTTAATTTTAAAGCATAGTAGAGTTTATTAAATTAAGTATATTTTTTGTAATTTTTTGTTAAACTGATTTTAAATTAGCAATGGGTTATTTACTAAAACTTAAAAATATGCAGCAAAAGATTCCTCATTTGTGATAGAAACAAAACGTCAAAAAAGTGTCATTTTTGAAAGTTATGGTGACGAATTAAGTTATACTAGCAGTCCAGTGAGACAAATGTCTCATTTAATAAAACAAAAAAGACCGTTTTGCAAATACCGGGTGGCCATAAATATCTGAGATCCCGGTAGCAATGGAATTAGCTACTTATAAATGTTGGTTAGCATTATATTTCAATTACAATATGTATTGGTACCTATGTAATGTAATAAAATGTAATAAGAGGAGGGAAATGTGCCCCGGATTCTGCAGTTTAGCCTACGACTCGATTATAAAAAGAGTCGTAGGCTAAACTGCAGAATCCGGGGCACATTTCTCCTTCTTATTCCATTCTTATTACATTAATAGGTACAATAGATTATTGTACATTGACATTTATTGTAACCAACACTTTATAACGTAGTTATTCCAATGTACGGGATATCAGATATTTATGGCCACCCGGGTAGAACGCGTATTCACCACACGTACATATATGATGTCATTGTTGGTAGCAAACTACCAGTCGCATTCGCCTTGATAAAATTTGCCTAGAATCTAACCTAAAAAGTTAGGATTAGGATAATTATTAAGATAATAATTAGTGTTAGAGACTGAAATTCGGTTCCTGACCTGACATGACCATTCCAAACATATAACTTTACTAACTTTTTTCTCTATCTCTTACGGTTTGGCTGCTGAAACAGCGTCCCGGACTGACAAGTCTATCAGATAAAGGATATCGAACAACTCGTTTGGTCAAAAGTATGAGGCAAAAATATGGAAAAAAATTACGATTTTGCAAACTGCTATAGAGAAAAGTTATTCAAGTTGGTGAATTCTCTCACCCTGTATAGCAGCATTGAGCATTAAACTGATTTTTTAATTTTATAGTAAATTTTATCAGCTTTATTTTTTTACTTTGTTAGTATGCCGAAAAAACCAAATTCTAGTTCAAATAAACCTTAAATGACAAAAAAAATCAAAATTATCCCAAATGGTTGCCTTCAATTTTATAATTAGACTTGTGCTTAGTTTCTATATTTCATTCTAAGAAAAATATATGGAAAACTACACATACAATTACAGTACAACCTCGCTAATCTGAACTAATGGGGACTGAGCTATGTTCAGATTAGCAATTTGTTCGGATTACTGGGATTTGTATGCACAATGTACATATGCAGTTATGTGCCATTTTCATCTGCTATTTCTACTTAATTTTCTGCGCAAAAACGACCGCTGATGTACATACTATGGTATCACACCGTGCACCAACCAGCACTACCAAATTTGCATGTTCACACTTATCGCAACTGTGCGCATTATAGAGGTCGGAAAAATATTGTTCAGATTGTAGAGGCACCTATTTTTCAAATTGCTGTTCGGATTATTGGAGTCACAGATTAGCGAATTTGTACTGTATTATCAAAGAGAATCTCATAAAAACATAGTCAGTAGCATTTGCGAGAGGTTTGATTATCAAATGTTTGGACATATGATGCTGTTAAAAGAATAATAACCAATGAATACACATTAAACAATCAGTTAGAAAACCTGTATAAAATATTTCCTTATAATTAGTGGTAACATGCAATTGTTACAAGAAAAACTTCAAGTTAAAGACCATAAATAAAAGACTAATCCTTACAAGTGGATCTAGTAGGGTATTCAGGTATAGTGCTGGTTGTTATTTTAAATCAATAGAGATGGAGTTTCAAAAATTCGATTCAGACAAAAACCTCCAACAGTTTTTATAAATATTTGTGCATATTTTATTTCGCTAAATGGAATTTTATTTCGTAAAATAGAGCAAAAATCATATGGTATATTATTCGAACAGCAGAATTCCTGTAAAAAATTGTTAAAAAAGAGAATTTAACAAAACGGAAGTTCGTTAAGAAGTTCCACTGTAAATCGGTTTCAGAACGTTTGTCGACGTTATCCAACGCCTAGTTTCCATCTTTTTTGCCTTCCCAATGTCCATCCTGTAAATTGCGTTCTCTCATTCCAGTTTCCTTTCGGTCTCCCACTTTTACGTCGTTGCTGAGGTATTCACTTTAAATCTCCTTTAGGTAGCCTTTCCTCCGACATCCGTTGAACATGACCATACCATATAAGTTACAGTCTTTCGATATCTTTCATAATTGTGTCTTGTAGCTCCATTTGTTGTCACAACACTTCATTTCCCACTCTATCCATAATAATAATAATAATAATAATACTGTCTTTATTTCCCATATAACAAAACGAAATAAGATATCTGACCATGCTGAAAGAATTGAAATATACTTTTTTTGGGAAATCACAAGGTGCAAATTCAGACGCAATGTGCAATGCCTGACCTTCCCTTGGACCTTCAGAAACAGACAAAAATTATACAAATAATATGCCTAAAATTAACTCAAATACTAATATTCTGGGAGCAGCACTGTGGAAATTTACAGCACGCAAGTAAAAAAATTTAAATAAAATTTTAAAATGTAGTTCTTAGATATCCAGTCTAATGAAGCAGCACTCTTTATAGTTTAAGTTTTGAGTATTAAGTTCTGTCGGTTTGAAGAATATGATAAAAATGTTTTTTAAAGAATTTATTGAAGCGGTTTTTAGGTCATCAGGTAAGGAATTTGAATCTGGTACTGAAAATTGCATTCAAATAAAGTCTTTTTGTGATAGGGCGGCGTGATAGTGTTTAAATCTAATGCTTAAAGTTGGGTAGCTGGCATAAGTTAATAGAAATTTAAATATTTATAAAGGAGAGTAGCAGCTAATAATAATATAAGGATTTCCATAAAAGAGATATATATTTCGACAATCTTTGTATCTTCTTCAGGCACATTAATTACACGTTAAAATCTGTAAGATAAAAATAACAATAATTAAAATTAATAAGCGAAACAAATCACTTCTCAACAGTAATTTACCTTGCAAGTTAAAACAGGTTTTCCACAATTAATATTTATTTTTCATATCCAGTTAATAAGATGAATAAAAATGATGAGTAGCAATTTCTTATAATTCAAATTTGTTAAAGTACCTGTACATTTTAATTAATAGCAAATAAAAACCATATTAGAGAAATAACATGTAATTTATATTCACCTGGTATTCAGTAACAATTTAAGAAATCACTGAGAGGTATCCCAAATTGCAAGAAGTGGAATTTCATTGTTTAGTTACATTAAAACTTGACAGTATTTTGGTAATTTTAAGAAGTGAAAGAGATTATTTGTAAAGATGTTTTTTTAAGAAATTAATAAGAACGTTAAAATAAATTGTGATAAATAATATTTAATTTTTCTGTCAGTTCGATAATTAATTGCTGTAAGACATTTTCTGATAGCTATCATTTCATATACTAAACGTTTATATAAGTTGGTCTCTATTAAGATTTTTGGTGATGAGAAATCAAAATTGTGAAAATTATCTACAGCATGATCAGATGGAGCAGTATTAGGTTTATTAGGAGAGGAAATTTTTATCTTAATTGAATTTTTATGTTGATTCATTATTTTACTAAGTTTTTGTTTAGTTTGGACAATATAATTAGCATCACAGTTATTGCAGTTTATTTGGAAAATAACATTAAATTCACTGTTTAATTGGATTTTATCTTTAAAGGTTACTAAAGAATAACTGACCAATTGTACTATTATTCTTATAAGCAATTTCGTTCTTTTTGTAAAAGTAATGAGAACTTGTGAATAAATGGAAGAGTTATATGTTTTGGTTGATTAATATTGTTATTATTGAATTCAATTCCTAAAACGTTTGGTTGAAGATTTATAGATTTATTAGAGTTTTTATTTTTAATTTTATTTAATCAGTTTTTTATAGTACTATTGATAAGTGATGTAGGGAAATTATTCTTTACAAACATTGTTCTATTTTTTTTTTAATTTTGGGAATGAAATTAGTTAGATGACAGTGAAATTGCTCTATCAACTAGTTTATTTATTAAGCTCTTTTTGTATTTGATTGTAGTACAAGAATTAAAATGTAAATATCTATCTTTTTTTATGGGTTTTCTATACTAATTTGTATCTATGTTACCATTTTGTTTTCTAATTGAAGTAAGATCTAAAGTTTATTGAATTTTGATTATTCTCTTTTACTAAAGTGAATTTTAATCTTGAATGTATATTGCTAAATGTATTAAATATTAAATCAATATCATTTTATTCTGCAGCTATAATGATATCATTAACATATGTTTGATAAAATGAAATATTTTAAGGTTACCCAATATATGTTCCACTATTCCTTGTAAAACCAAATCTGCTATTGTGCTAGATAAAGGTTGTACCATAGCAACTCCAAATCTTTGTTTGTAAATTGGATTGTTAAATTAAAAATAATTTGACTCTAATATCGAGATAACAAAAAACTAATCCTCAGCGGGCTGTGGAAATTCAAATGTATGAATAATATGTTGGTGGCACTGCAAATTTGAGGTTAGCAGGTTAGGTTTTGCGTCAGTTTTGACACAGACTGACGCAAAACCTAACCTGCTAACCTCGAATTTGACATAGATTTACAGTGCCACCAACATATTATTCATACATTTGAATTTCTACAGCCTGCTGAGGTTCAGCTTTTTTTGGATCTATCGATATATGTTTAACAGCAGTTATAAAATCGTTTTTAGGAATTTTTGTTAAAGTTTTGATTTGTCCCAGTATAGTTCTATTGTTTCAATTGTTAAATTAACTGAAATATTGGTGTACAAAGCAACAACACCTAGAAAAAAAAGAACATGGTTATTAGGAAGTTTAATTTTATCAATTTTTGTTTTGAAGGTCCAAGAGTCTTTTACACTATATTTATTAACTTCTGTTATATGAATTAAAATTTTTGATAGATATTTTGAAAGTTTGTATAGAGGGCTCATATAACAAGCGACAATCGGTCTTAGGGGAACACCAGGCTTATGCAATTTTGAAAGACCATACATTTTTGGCTCTAAACCGTTTTGTGAAATGAGATGTTTATATGTGAATTCATCAATAAAATTAGAATCAAACCATTTTTACTTCCTTTTACAATAAAGGAAGTATTGGATTCACCCCAAAAATTCGAAATTGAGTTTTCAACAGATCTTCACGTTTTAGAGTCCCCTGAACCCAAAAAACATATTTTTCTTCATTGGTCTGTGTGTCTGTCTGTGAACAGAATATCTCAAAAACGAAAAGAGGTATGGCGTTGAAACTTCATATATAAGTTTTGTGTACTATATATATGCGACAGCAAGCTTCTGGAGAAAATCGCATAACCGGAAGTAAATGTTTACTCTTGTAATTTTTCAGTTTTTTTCGATTTTTTCAAAAACGGCTCTAACGATTTTTTTCAAACTTCACATTTTTATTACACTTTTAATGTGTATTGAAGTGAGATAAGTGATTTTCCAGTTGAATACCTCTAAAATGGGTTTATTTTGCTTTTTTCCTATTTGTTTTATTAACTCCTATTTTAAATAGAACACCCGGTATATCATTACATTTTTGAATTCAGCTTAAAATTTTAGAGAAAATTTGTCTCTTGCACTACCGCTCTATTTTGTACGGTTTCTGTAGAATTTGTAATTTTTGAAAATTTTTGACAAATTTTTAAAAATTCAAACGCAAATTTTTGGCTAATTATAAGATCACTGTAAAAGGAAGTTGTGTGAGCGTATCACACCAGATTTTTATTGTTGGAATGATTTTTATTGCATGTAAAATTGTTACTAGTTATTTTGTCTTTTGAAATTAATTGATTTTTTTTTTTAATATGTATAAGTTTTGTTTTAGTTTTTAAAACATTTATTTGGTTTGTTGAACAACAGCACTAAAATAAACTGGAAATTAAACACGTCTATCTGAAGCAATAGCAGCAATCGTGAAGTGACGTTTATATTTTTTGTTTGAATGTACCTCTCCGCAAAGCTTGCTTTTTATTGGTTCTCTAGTTCCCCTTACTGGATTTTTAGACTTAGTTCACATATTTTCTGGGGCTTTTGTGTGCTTGGTGGTACTGTAACTACTAAATTATATTTTTGTGACGACCTAACCTCACTTTTAGCCGTTGACTTTGACAACTGACCGGAAGTTTCATGATTATAGTTGTTCAATTAACAACTTGGTAGTTAATCTTACGTCATACACATCCGCGTGTGACGTCAGGAGGAAGAATCCTGGGACAGATAGTATGTAAGTAACAACCAGTTATTTTAAGAATTACAATTAACCGGTTCATAAGCAACATTAGAAAATACAAGATTTACATATAAGGTAGTGCCCATTTTTTCTAATTTTTGAGTGAGTTAAGTGTTTCACGACTGCTAACAATATTTTCCTATATTCAGGTGACAACAATTATTTATAAGCTTACCTGAAGCCTACGACTTATATCTGTAGAATTAGACGTATATCAGATGCTACACTTGCAATTCGGCTGTAGTTCTGAAAAGATAATATTCCTATTACAAATGCTTTATTACTCAGTTAGATCGAGAAGGCGGGCTAAAATACAAGCGGTTAGTATTTAGGGATGAAGGTTTTGAGAATTGTACTGAATCTAATACATGTGTAAACCGTTCAATAGTTATTTTCCCGATAGCAGGCCTTGTTAGGGTGATGAATTTCACCCTGTTAATATGCTGTCGATCATTACCAAAAGTTAGGTCATGCCCATTTTTTACTTTCTTTGTATTTTTGTATTATATTTTTTACAAAATGTTAATTTTATGTCAATGTACAAAACATGGTTGCCAGATTTGGTTTTGGATTTTATTCCACTTTTATTCTTGATGGTTAAGATAAATTTCATGAAAAGCAACTTGCTGATGCTGAATACGTTTCATACTTTATTGAGTAGGCATAATGGTATAATGAAAGTTTTTTTAATGTAATTATAAATTATATAAAAGACTAGCAGTCCAGTGAGACAAATGTCTCATTTAATAAAACAAAAAAAACCCTTTTGCAAATAGAACGCGTATTTACCACACGTACGTATATGACGTCATTGTTAGTAGCAAACTACCAGTCGCATTCGCCTTGATAAAATTTGCCTAGAATCTAACCTAAAGGATAATTAAGATAATAATTAGTGTTAGAGACTGAAATTCGGTTCCTGACCTGACATGACCATTCTAAACATATAACTTTCATAACTTTTTTCTCTATCTCTTACGGTTTGGCTGCTGAAACAGCGTCCCAGACAGACAAAACAGCATCCCGGACAGACACGTCTATTAGATAAAGGATATTTAAATATTACAATTTATATGTATATCTTTTTCAGTATACAGTTATACAGGGGGAGTCATTTTAATCTTTGGAAGCGTTTATCCAGTGAGGGAAGCAAGATGGTGAAAAATACCCCGGTAAAAAATTGTTCGAGGTGAAGAGGGACATCTTTTGGCACTAAAATCCACTCCCCCGGGAGGGGGGGGGGGTCAACTTTCAAATTTCAAATGGAACCCCCCATTTTTTTCCATGTATTCGGGTCCAGATAAAAAAATATGAAATTTTTGTCCGAACATTTTTTCATGAAAATGCTTTCTTCGGTCAGTTTTAGCGCATCTCACAATCCCACCCTTGGCGTTACCCAGGAACAACGACGGGGACGTGGTGGGATTTTGTTCCCATCGGGGTGCTTTTTTCGGGTGAGTCCCCTTGCCTCTCACGTACTGAATGCTTTTTTCGCGAGAGTCCCCTTGCCTCTCATGTATGGGGTGCTTTTTTCGCGGGAGTCCCCTTGCCTCTCATGTACGGGGTGCTTTTTTCGCGTGAGTCCCCTTGTCCCTCAAGTACGGGATGCTTTTTTCGCGTGAGTCCCCTTGCCTCTCACGAAATGATGAATTGCACACCTACGGGTTGAGCAATTGCTCGAAATTCCCGCCGTTATTCTGAATACATAAATGCAATCGCCTTTGAAAATGCTCGACCGTACTCAACAATACCCTACGCGGTATTGCTGCACACGCTACTTGGATTCGCTCCATCATGTCTTCCCTGGTCGTTGGAGCTCGGGTATTTACCACATTTTTGAGGTATCCCCACAAGTAAAAATCAGGAGATGTCAGATCTGGTGATCGCGAAGGCCATGCTCTGCGACCTGCTCGACCAATCCATCTCGGGGGGAACTGGAGATTTAGGTAATTGCGGACAATACGCGCATAATGTGGTGGTGCACCGTCCAGTTGAAGCCATAATCTACGCCTCGTTTCAAGGTCAACATCTTATAACAATCTGGGTAAGTGATCTCGCAGAAAAGATAGAAATATCTCCCCAGTTATATTAACCTCAAAACAATAAGGCCCAATCAAGTACCCGTTGACGATGCCACACCACACGTTCAAGCTCCAGCGGTGCTGATGGTCCACCGGCCGATACCAGTAAGGCTGCACCTCCGACCAATGACAATTATGTCGATTCAATCCGCCGATATTGTTGAATGTCGCCTCGTCAGAGAACATCACATAATCAAAGAATCGCTGATCAGCTTGGATCATTTGCAACGCCCACTGACAGAACTGGACGCGCATCCTCATATTGTTCTCTGATAGCTGCTAGGTTAATGTGATGTGGTAGGGGTGAAGTTTTCTGGCATTCAAGATGCGTATTACCGTTCTTTGTGAGATACCCATTTCTCCTTCGATCTGGCGACTACTTATGTACGGATTGATATCCACAAGAGCTAATACGGTGACAACACGCGGGTCATTTTCATCATAGACGTGACGTGAGCGTTGCCGACGTAGACGCCCTTCTCTAGCTCGTTGAAGGAGGTTCCGGATAGTCACCTCACTTGGATGTCTTCTGTCAGGATACCGGTCTGCATAAAGCGCAGCAGCAGCTGCGTAATTCAGAAGACATTCGCCCAACACCAAGATCATGTCTACAATTTCCGAAGGTGGATAATCGGCCATATTGGGTGAAAAAATTACACCGAAGCGATCAAGCAAAGTGTATTGAAAATTTTTCGCAAAACAATGTTGAGAATGTCGTGATTAAAATGACCAGAGCGCGGGGAAGAGCCACTACGGGAGGCGAAATTGAGCGAGCACCGCGAAAGCGGGGCGGAAGCGTCAGTTGGTGGGAGAGCCGGCTGAGGCTGGTAGGAGTTGTAGACGGCGCGCGCAACTTTGGTGGGAGAAAGGCTTGCTGCTCTTGTGCCTCTTGTTATGTGCAGAAGGAAAGAACAAGGCCGAAACTCACACTTTGTTTCCATGCGCTCTGCGATTAACTATGTATGTACATCACGAGCGTAGGTCCAATCTAACGTTCTGGAACCTCAATCCTGGAAATTTTTATCATTTTGGTGAAGCATTGACACTTTTGGTCCTGATGACAGCTACCTGACAGCTGTGATGACATCGTGTGGGGACAATTTTATGGCTGTAGACCTGGTAACTCCATATCGAGCGCTAACAATCATATGTGCTGTTTCGGGAAAATGTCCATTCACTGTAGTTCTTAAATAGGGCGGGGGTCATAATTCTAACCGAAGAAAGCATTTTCATGAAAAATTGTTCGGACAAAAATTTCATATTATTTGTTTATGTCTAGACCGAAAATAAAAGTTCGTTATTATTATTATTATTATTATATTTTTTATCAGGAACCCGAATCTATGGAAAAAAATGGGGGGTTCCATTTGAAATTTGAAAGCTACCCCCCCCCCGCGGGGGGGGAGTACGAGGGGGGAGTGGATTTTGGTGCCAAAAGTTGTCCCCCTTCACCCCGAACAATTTTGTCCCGGGGTATTTTTCACCGTCTTGCTTCCCTCACTGGATAATCGCTTCCAAAAATTAAAATTACTCACCCTGTATAATAGCCTATTTATAATTACATAATAAATGCATAGTAATACTAGGTTGCTGACTGTGGTTAAAATCTTTATAAACTAATACTTCCACATTTAAATAAATGCAAATGTAAAAAATACGAGACTGCGAATGAAATTCCTTGTTGGGGTGAATTTCTGTATGCTGGTCTAAACTTCGAGCGGCTTAAGACTTTCATATGAGAAACGTCTTGAGCTTGGTTTACCCTGGGGCCAAATCAGCTTTGGGAGTTGCGTAGTATGGATTCTCAGAAGATAGCCACTCACTTTCCACGTCATAAACAAGAATTTTGATGCCAAAAACCCCGTATTCCACTTCCATTGCTTCATTGGTAGTATCTGAATCATTATCAATACCTGATTCTAACTCAGATTTCTCCAGTGAAATATTGAAATATTGAAAGGTCTTCAAACGAAATATTTCCCATATGTGTCGCCCAGTCTTCCGAAAGAATTTTTTCACAATGATCACAATAATTTTGCCACATGTCGGAGGTACACTTTGGAAGAGCTTCAAGTAATAAATGTTTAACCTTATCCTTGGATGAAAGCTGAGAATTTATATGCTTGTTGTAGCAAGTTTTAAAAAACCCGGATGCCATTTCAATAGAATTGTATTGGCAATGGTATGGAGGTAATCTAAGAATCTCATGACCATTCTCGTTAAAAAATTCGTCAGTCACGTAAGGTTTGTTATTGTCTTTCCTAAAAGGTTGAATTAAATTCCAAAGATATTTTTTTGTAATTTTGCCCTCAACTTTAACATTGTATTTAATCAACCAATCCTGCATGTGATCTTTCTTCTAATTAAGTGAGGGTAACTTTTCCAACTGCACCGAATGATACGATGTATTGTCCAAGAATACCACACATTTACCAGGAATTTTAGCCAGAGCAGGAAGTAATTGACTAATCACCCAATTTTGAAAAATCTCGCTGTTCATGGTTTTGTGATAATTCCTATCATTTTTATTTAAAGTTAATAATAGATCACAACCTTCCAAAAACCCAAATTTAGTTCCCGCATGCAAAACAGTGAAACGCTTCCCCTCAGATTTAATTTTAGACGGATTACTTTTAATTTCAGAATCGAGTACCTATTGTCGGACGCTAGGTCTATTTGATAAATGCAGGTTTCGTCCAGGTACAAGAAATGTTATATTATCACTAGAATTTTGGTATTGCAAGAATTTCCTCAAATAAGTACGAGGATTGTTCAATATAAACACGTTCAGAGGTTGCAGCATAATTTTTATCAACTCTATTTAAAAAAATCTTTATTAACATTAAATCATGAATCCCATTGTTGTACCAATCTATAAATTCTCTGCTGGTAAAATTCTTGCGGCTGTTAAGGAAACCATTCTTCAACGTCAATCTGCACTTTTGCTTCCGAAGTGAGTCGCTGTCTCTTTAGAGATCGTTTTAATGCACCAAAGGCATGACCTTTTGTGATAATAACAGTATTAATAATAATGGAATGAAAACTGCCTATACTGATAATCATCATTTCAGAAAATTTACTGACTTTGATGTATTTATTTGCATGCAAAGCAGTTTTCGAACACATCACATTTTCATCTGAAGTTGCACTACAAACATGTCCTGGACGAGCCACGAAAATTGGTCCCGCCCAATAATACTTCTAAAATAGTTTTTTCAGATACCTAAAATAGTACAAAGCCCAAAATTAAACCAACAGTTAGGTTTTATGCATAAATACTTATATCCCAAATGTCATTAAGCCGGGCAAAGATTACCGTTACGCTGAGGTCTGGCCTGTAAGCTTTTGTAATTTTGTCAGGTTTAATAACTTTCGGCATATTTGCTTTAGTATAAATTACAATTTGTTGACAGATAGGTATCCATGTCCTATTGCGGAAAAAATATTTAGCACGGTTTGTTTGGCTTGTGTATGTATGGTTTTATCAAGTGGACTGAATTGTCAGTTGCACAACTGACATTCGGCCATTAAAACTTAAAATGCCGAATCACGTTCTAAGTGAGGCCGAAAAATGCTTTGTTATTGCAAAACTAGAAGAGGGATGACCACTGCAAAGTGTAGCCGATGAAGTTGGTTGCGGAAGAAGCACCATTTCTTAACATAACCTGAAAAATTTAGTAATACGACAATAACCCCAAAATGTGAAAAATGACAAGTAGTCAGATACACACTAAGCCACTGTGGATAAAACAAAGTAACTCGATTAAGTATCGTGCGAAATATTATGCCTAGAGGCAAACCAACTATGAAAGGACTGGCAACATTGCACGTTTAACCTCAAAATGTCAAATTAGACAGTTTCGTGAGCCTCCTGTACATCACAGCTGATTCTGACAGTGTCAGAAAGAGATTCTAGGGAGTTTTCATTTTATTAAACATAAAAACAAAATTCCATGTCTACCTACCGGGAAAATAACTACTGAACGGTGTATAGTACACTAAATTTCTTAGTTTGTGACGATTAACGGCGGTTTTGCACATTGCAGGCTATTTTAAACTATAACACATGTATGCATGTGCTACGCTCAATCCGTGAAATTGCGCAATTAGTGGAATGGGCAAAATGTTGCCTATTCCTGGATATTGCTTATTTTGTAAAATAGGCGATATCAGTGTTATTAGTGATTGGTTATCTTGTAGTGTACGTCCAGATATGTATTACTTCTGCCTGTAAGTGAGGAGGTCACACCGAAAGTGAAACAGACAACCAACTCTTCTACGAACTTGTGAGCTGTGCGCGAGCGTCGTCTGTAAACACGAGAACGAGGCAGTGCAGTTCAAATTCCAGGCATGTGCACGAGACGCGTAGTTCTCAGAGAGAGACTATGTCAGCGCCGTAATGTTTTTGCCTGTTCCCAAACCCTACTAGCAATATAGAAGTAATACATATATGTGTACGTCACCCACTTTGAACTAACGTTCCTAGAGCCAGAAATGCTGGTGGGATTGAAATTTGACAATATTTTTTTAAAACAAAGTTACAAATTTAGGTTAGATGCAGTTCAAGATATGTGTACGTAGTAGAAACATTCCTGTGTAATGTAAAAAATGTGTGTTGACCGTAACAAAAGGGTTAATTTATCTCTCCTTCCTATATTACTGGCTCAAAGAACGTTAATTCAAAGTGGGCGACGTACACTACAAGATTTCAAATATCTGCTGCCAAATTCATAAATTCGGCAAAATGTTGCCTATTTTACGAATTGATCAATTTAACAGCCGCGGTAACATACATATAGGTATTATCAGTTAGCTACCTCTTTTTACCTAGCGGTGTAGCGGTTTGTGACGTTCTGAAATTATATAATCAACTGTCTGCATCGATACATCAACTGCCTAACGATGCGTAAATGGCAGATATCTCACAGTTTAACTTTTGCAAATGCCTAATATCAAAAATTATAATCACTCAGACACCGAACATAACAAAACACCGCAGTTCGTAATGCGCCATATTGAATCACTTGCATACGCCATACGCATACCGCATTGCTCTACTCAAGTGCAAATGACCTATTCTGTCCTATGAGCAAAAATTAAGTTTATCAAGAGTGCCTTTCGAATTTTGAAGTCATCAGTGATTCACTGGAAGTCATATACTACCGGTCGCCTAAAATTGTAAGAAACATAGAGCCGGTAATCTTGTAGTTTACGTCACCCACTTTGAACTACCGTTCCTAGAGCCAGTATTGCAACAGGGAGTAAAATTTGATAAGAATATTTTTGTACAAAGGTACAAATTTAGGTTAGCTGCAGATTTAAGATTTGTGTGTACTTAATACAAACATTTCTGTGTAATGTAGAAAATGTGTGTAGACCATAACAAGAGGTTTAATTTTTCTCGCCTTTCTATATTACAGCAGCCGTTAATAAGTACACCGTGCCGACCAATTATAAAAAGGAGGTGGAGTTTAGTGATGGCGCCGAATTCAAAAAAGATAATATACGTATTATAAGAGTACACATACATTTAAATTATGTTCCGTTTGAAAGAAAAATTATCAAAGAGCTCGTAAAGCTTACAAAGCAAAAATATGAAATATATAAAAATTATGCATTTATTAATTTATTTAATATAAAAACATATATAAAAAATTATTGAAGTACTTAGTGCTTTACGTTATCACTTCTATACATACCACAAATTGTTAATTCATTGATTACCAATTTTATCAATGTAAGCATTCACGTGCTTACTGTATGTTAATTCATTAATGCTCATAAATAAATAAAAAATGAGAATACATTTCAGTTTCTAAGGGGATCCTCTAATTATTTAGAATTTTATGACGTCATTTTATGTGTTTAAGTTTTTATGATTATCACAAATGTGAATCTATTTAACAATATGTAGTGGATGTTCAACTTGTCAGAATTCAGTTTAAAAGATAAACTTATTTTAGTGTAATTTTTGTTTGTTTGTAGTTTATGGGAAGACAAAGCTATCATTTGACAATTTGACTGAAATTTTAGATTTTACCGTGCAATCATACTAACTTATATTTTATTGTAAACACTAACAATTAAACTTGTATATTTGCCCAATTTTAACCTCTTGTTATCAATTTTAAAGTATTGAAATATGAAATCCTAATAATATAAAAGCTGAACAGTGTCAATCATCCTAAGAAAATAGATATAAAATTTAGGAAACTGGAAGCTAGGCAACCCAAAAGATGTCTAAGCACGTTATACTCGTATAGTATTACAACTAAAAATTGGAAATCTATTTAAAATCAAGTTAGTACTTCATGGGAAGTGTAAATCATGTCTAAGTTGGTTTCATACAATCAATACATAATTTAAGTCAAGCAGCTTTCAAGTAATGACAGTTCATCTATAAATTGAAGATGTTAACTGTTTTGTTAAGACATTGTAACATTTTCCATGATTTAGTACCTATGTACTAGTTGTTTAACCTCAGTTTTTAAAACCGTATACTAGCATAGAAAATGTTGAAAAAACGTAAATGTCTTCTAAAATTCCCAAATTCATATGTCAAATTTGTAGGTTATTTACAAAGTGTCACTGAATGACAATCAAGCAGTCTGGCCTGATTTTAAATAACTTTCCAATTTCTGGTTGGAATACTCTCTTTAGAAGCAATCTATCTTTTGAATTCGGCGCTATCACTAAACCCCACCTCCTTTTTATAATTGGTCGGCACCGTGTACTTATTAACGGCTGCTCTATATTACTGGCTCTAGTAACAGTAGTTCAAAGTGGGAGCCGTAAACTACACGATTACCCATAGAGCCTATACTAAATTTCAAATAAGCACGCAGAACTTGGAACTAAGTAATAGTAATCATAACTATAGCCGTGATTGGTGGAAACAAAGTCATCATTTCAACCATGTGAAAATCAAATATTTTTCAAAATTGTCAATTTGACAGTAGGTATGAATCCTAAAAATATAAAAGAAAAAATCAACAAATCGTAGACAACAGTTTGGCCTACAACGTTTATTTGAATTATGTAGTACAAAATTATTGTAAAACACGAACAATCAGACAAGCTTAAATTTTCGTAGTGTAAAACTGAGTTTGAGTGTAGAGCGCCACCTACTGTATTCTTATTTGAAATTTAGTATACGTGTGCTAAGGTCTACACATTACCCTTTTGCTGTGACGTAGCAATTTTTTCTCTTTATTTAACTATATGGAACTGGACGAAAGATAAAATCTACAGTTTTTGGTCAGGTCCGCTTTAAGTATGGCTTGTTTTATAATACTGTCAATGTGACATTTGTCCAAAATGACAGTAAAATAACGCACAATAACAAGCAAGCGAGCAAGCCTAAAATCGTATTTTAAGCGGTAGGGACTTCTTCAAAGAGGAGAAACGTCGGACTACATAGGTCAAGAATGTCTTGGTTTGAATAATGTGCTATTTAGATCATCCCTTACATTAAAGGTTAGGTATATGTCAAATTCTTTCAAAAGTCTACTACCTGCGATCTAAATGATCTATTTGAATTTAAATGCAATATAAGACATACGTTTTAAACGCTGTTTTGTTATTTCTGACGTCACAGAAAAAGGGTAATGTGTAGACTAAGGTACTATATTTATACGAGCAAGCTCGTCCGCCATTTTGAGTTACTGAAAGTGGCGGCAAATTCAAATTCTAGTTACTTTCCAAATAGCATACGGCAAGTCGGAAAAACAAGGATCATCTCATTTAATTTTATCCGTCTTAAACAAGATTGGTTTTTAAACAAATAAAAAGAAAGCAGAAAAAATCGAAACGAAAACGCTGTTAACTAACACGCACGTGGTTCAAACTAGAGAACTTTAATAGTACCTTAATTCAAACAAGAGGGACGAGTGACAGAACTCAATAGAACTGACAGATACAGTTGACAGCACAGAACAACACCTACACACTGTATATAGATTTAAATAACCACACTTGGATGAAGACTGTAATTACAATTAGTATCGTAATGGAATGCACCAAGATTTAAATCAGCATGCAGTGTTCGTCTCAATCAAGCAGTACGTGCTCCAACGCAAAGAATATGTACATATTCTTTGCTCCAACGGTTTCTAGTCTTGCTTGGTTGACAGACGACAGAACGCACGGTTACCGGTCAGCGCAGCCAACGGCTTGGCGCTAAAATCCCTGTGACACAAAATCTAGTGGGATAAGCTTGCCTGGTTAATATAGCACTCTAGTGTAGACTTTAGAGAGTAACAGATATTTTTCGACGACTGACATCGAAAATAGATTTTTTATTATACCTGCATCAGAATCGCCGTTTAAAGCACGCCTGAGCGTGCGAATACAGGCGATTAAAGCTCGCCGAGCTTTAAAGGTTGTCAAGGAAACGACTGAATGCAACAACGGGCATGGATGCGACAAAAACGTAAATAATTCTCGTAACTATAGTAGCAATATTATTATGCCCTCTCGATTTATCACGACAAAAATTAAATAGTTTTTAGTGAGTAATTTATTTGCAGTATTGGAGGTATAATAAAAAATAGCGTAAAGTATTCGTGGATAACTGGTCTTTAAAACACTTGCTCTATTTCGAGCACTCCGGCTACGCCGTCGTGCTCGAAAGCTCGCGCGTGTTTTAAAGACCTTGTTATCCACTCATACTTTAATATACTATTTCTCACTGTCATTTGACAACAGAAAGTTGACATTTGACGCTGAGCGTGCGTTTTCATCATATTGCCGCTCGCCGAGCGTTTTGGTTTTCCGCGTGAACAAAATAGGTAGCCACGTCGGAATGTTTCCTTGACAATGCCCGTCATTTGTCGAAATAATCGCGTCACATGTCTAATAGACTGCGCGAGTAATGTTAACTTGATTGTCAATTAATATTTGCAATAAAATGAAATATGATATTTTCCATTAATAATATGCTCAGTCGTCGAAAAAATAGTATGTATATTTCGAGCTAAAAGTGCGCTTGCCGCTTTTGCATGATTGCTGGTTTCGACTTCGTCTCAACCAGCAATATTCATGCGCAAGCGGCAAGAATGCACTTTCAGCTCTTAACATACAATATACTATTATGTATTTAGTGTGTAAAGAGAGCCATTTTGGCATGAGGACGCGAGTTTCGTGCCGAGAGGGAGCGAGGCGCGAAAAAGCAACCGAACATTTTTTTCTACGGCCCTAAATAAATGACAAAATTGTGCCAACACCACGTTTTCCGCGATTCACACCATTTGATGAAGTCGTTGTACCGCCGTTCTTAAATGCCGCGCGATTTGGCCGGCAACAACTTGTTGGTTACTGTCTGGGCCGCTTCAAATACTTCAGGCGGGGTGCAATTACCTTCAGATTCTATCTTCAACTTAACAAAAACTCACAAACTCAATAAAACTGTTGCGTGATGAAGGACGTGCCGTGATGTAATTGCCAATAATTTTTGACAGTTCCACAAAAATGACGAATTACAATAATAATCAGGTAGCCATGGCGGTGCGTAAAGTAAAAATCTGGTGTGATACACGCACACAACTTCCTTTTACAGTGATCTTATAATTAGCCAAAAGATTGATTTTAAATGTTTAAGCATTTGCCAAAAATTACAATTTCTACGACAACGGTACAAAATAGAGCGTTAGTTGGTTGAAGAGACAAATTTCTGTAGAATTTTAAGCTAAATTAAAAAATGTAATAATATACGGGGTGTTCTATTTAAAATAGCAGTTAATAAAAAAAATGGAAAAAAAACAAAAGAAACCCGTTTTAGAAGTATTCAACTGGAAAATCACCTATCTCACATCAATACACATTAAAAATGTAATAAAAATGTAAAGTTTGAAAAAAAAACGTTAGAGCCGTTTTTGAAGAAATCGAAAAAAACTGAAAAATCACAAGAGTAAACACCTACTTCCGGTTATGCGATTTTCTTCAAAAGCTTGCTGTCGCATCTACATGGTACACAAAACTTATATATGAAGTTTCAATGTCATACCTCTTTTCGCTTTTGAGATATTCTGTTCACAGACAGACAGGAAGTATTGGATTCACCCAAAAAATTCGAAATTGAGTTTTCAACAGAGTTCACGTTTTGAGTCCCCTGAACCCTAAAAATGTTTTTTGCACTTTCGGGACTAAAGTTGGCACTTTAGTCACTTATTTCAGGGACTAAAATAGCTCATTTAATTTCTAGGGACTTACGTAATTACTTTAGTCCATATGGACTAAAGTAAAAATGTTACCGTAACTATGGTAAATGTATGTAAACATGAGGTTAGTAGGTTAGGTTTTGTTTGTCATTTGACACACACTGACACAAAACTTAACCTGCAAATCTCGAATTTGACATAAACTGACAATACACTTCAGTACTGCCAACTGATTCAGGCTATCCAGGGCCTGCTGTAAAATTGTAATTGTCAGTTTCCAAATTGACAGATTCCAAATTTTTTAAATGTTTAATGATAATCTTTCCATTGTCCATTGAATGTCTGAAATGCGCAAACCACTTTCCGAATAAATAGCACTCTTACTACATTAACAATTCACAGTTCCTTTGTGTTGGTGTAGGGCTCCAACAACTGCAGGTTCCTATGAAACTAGACGGGGAAGGCCTCACGTAGCGGGGTTCACTGCGACGTTGCTTTCAGATAGGGCAATTAGGGGACGATTGGACGGGCGGCCGACAGCTTACTCCCAGATGGTGATGTATTAAAATTCTTCTTACGAAGACTTGGGACTGAATCGTAACGACGAACGACAGAGATCCACCCTGCGTATATGCTTGCACGCACCTTTCTTTGTGAAGATCCGCTGGAAGACAGCGAGAATTTGTACACAACGGTACTAACTTAACAAAGGCCCTTAGCATCTAGCTTATACAACCACCCGGAGAACAGCGCACCCCTTTAAACAACTAGGGTTTTAATTTCGGGCACAAATCACACGATACGTTCACCTAGATTATTCAGGCGGAACGCACACAGTCCATTTTTGTTTTCTCGGTGCGTCCATTTTTTCGGGACTACCCAACTAGGAGACGACCACGTACTATAAGATTACCTGATGATTCCTTTTTCTAACATTTCTTGAATTTATTGTAGTACTTCTTGTTTATGCACGTATGGGTATCTATATTGTAATGGTATGGGTTTTTTACTTGTAAATAAATATATAATATAATAATTAACTTGCCCCACACAATAAATCAGTAATTAATAATTATGAATTTCCAGATCTTGAACTGTGTAAAATCAGATTGTTATATTTTGTTACTTCAAATTAAATTCTATTAATCCCTCTCTTTTATTTTATCTAACTGCAAATTTGATTTAAATACGCTAGCAGATGCAATTGGTTTATACAATTTAACAATATTTGTTACAGTATAATGAAGTAAAACTAAATACAGCACGCAGATTTATTTGTCTGATATTGAAAAATTAGCAATACTTTTACGCAGATGTTCTGATAAAGCTTTACCGCGAGCCATTTTTGAACTAAATGCCAAAAATGTTGTCTATAATAAACAACTGAAAGACAATATTGAATAAAATTGGAAGGGTAACCACATTATTAACTGAAAACGCGTAATATTTGTACAGTAAATGTGCGAACTGACAAAAACAGGCAACAAATAGTTATCAGTATCTACTGCACAATTGCCCAAGATGTTTTTTTAGTTTACAACTATACCGGGTGAATATTCCGAAACCGAACATAGGCAATTAACATGGGAAAAAAGTTTTTCGCAGATTGCTGCTCCCCATTTTAACTTAGAGGGTTTATAATGACACCAATCGAAAGAAGATTTTTTTTCTCATCTAATGATATGCGAATTAGTTAATTTTCAGTTGTATTTCTCATTATTTTATCAAAAATTCGAAATAAATTCAATTCGGAAAATCATGTTGAGCCATGACTCGTAAGAAAATAAACAGATCCAAACGTCATTCAAGTGACAGATTCATTATGCCGTTGGAGAAGGGCGGAGCCCCGAGAGCTCCCTTGAAGAGGAGCGGAGCCCCCTTGGAGAGGGGCGAAGCCCCGAGGGCCCCCTTGGAAAAGGGCAGAGCCCCGAGGGTTCCTTTGCAGAGGGGCGGAGCCCCAAGAATCCCCTTGGAGAGGGACTGAGCCCCGGGGGCCCCTTGGAGAGAGGTGGAGCCCCGAGGGCCCCCTTCTTTGGTCAGGTGGACGGCAGAGAACGGAATGGCCCAACGTAATAGAACTAAAAATGGTGGTAAATTGATTAGGATATACCGCGCAATAGCGCGCGCAGCCCCGTTTATTTTCGATAAAATAATAAAGAAATACAACTGAAAATTAACTAATTCGCATATCATTAGATGAGAAAAAAAATCTTCTTTAGATTGGTGTCATTATAAACCCTCTAAGTTAAAATGGAGAGCAGCAATCTGCGAAAAACCTTTTTCCCATGTTAATTGCCTATGTTCGGTTTTGGAATATTCACCCGGTATATAAAAATGTGGAATTAATCCAAGTTTCAAATAAGCATACCAGTTGTTACATTCCAGTTTCGATGCAACTTCTGTGTCAACTTTTGTAAAACATTAAGTCAGAAAATGCGTTAGGGCAAACTCATGTGATTTTGGGCTCGTAGATAAATAATTTTTCTGCATTAATTTGTATCCACAAACACAGCAACTATAGGGTTTTCTCGCATACAGCGACGTCTTGCAAATCAGGCGAAATAAATTATATAATGTTAATTTTTTATTAATTAGAATAACACTAGCATTTACAAGAACTCTTACACTTAAAATACCTGTATCTTCATAAAGACTAAGTTTGCAACATATTAGGACTGACAATTAAGTTCGTAGAATACTTTTCTGATTGAAGGATGTTCCATATAAATAATAGTTTAAAGAACAGGCAGTTACAGTAGCATCTGCAATTATTTTTATATATTAAATGCTATAAAATATTCTTTATTTTGAGCAGTGTAGCTGGCCTTGGAATAGCACCATTGAACTACATTCGTGTGAGTAGATGGCCCAGCGGGAAAATGCTCGCTTCTCAGGCGGCCGACCTGGGTTTGATTCCCGGCAACTCTAGGGATTTGAAAAATAGTACGCTCCCTGGCTATCAAGCTAACACCTGCGGTAGTCGTTAACCCTTAACATGGGAACTCTTCCTTCATTTTGGACGGGTAAGGCTAGCAACCTACCCGGTTTACAAGTAAAGAAGGCTCATAGAACCGCTTTGTGGTAATATAATGAGGAAGAAGAGAAAAACTACATTCAGTGCAAATTTCAGCACAATCAAAGTCAATTTGCGTCATTAAATATGTAATTTTGCAAAAGTTTTTTTAGACTTGTAAAAGGTTTGAATGGTTATCTACGATATCTCTCACTTTTTTAAATCGCTTTGTCCATTTGTAAACTGCAGCAATATTCGATGGAGACTCCCCTTCATACAATACCTGCACGATATCCAAGCTGTCTTTGTTCAATTTTACCAAAAATTTAATGACCGTGCTCTGCTCTTGCAAATCCATAATGCAAATCTTTTACAAGTGTAAAAACACTGTTTTGCAAAATATGACATTTTAAAAATACAAACTGACTTTCGTGCTCAAATTTGCACTGAATGTAGTTTAAGGCTGATATTATAAGACGAGCTAGTTGCTGGAGTCCAAGTGTTACCACATAAATCACTAAAAGTATTCAATGAACTTAATTGTCAGTCCTCGTATATTCATTAGACATTTTCGACTTAAAAAGACCTCCTCAAGATGTTCTCACACTATGGCCATCAAATGGCGGAACACTCTGTATGAGATCTTACATGTAAAAAAGAATGATCCCTTCATGCTGATTTGTATTCAAACAGGACAATTATAAAAAGTTTCTCCAGTATGTGTCTTCATATGTGTAACTAAACTACATTTCACTGCTGTTCTGTAATCACAAACAGAGCAACTGTATGGCTTTTCTCCTGTATGTGTCCTCCTATGTTTAACTAAAGTACTTTTCTCACTTGCTTTGTATTCACAAACAGAACAACTATATGGCTTTTCTCCTGTATGTGTTCTCATATGAGTAACTAAATTACTTTTTATAGTTGTTTTGTATTCACAAACAGAGCACCTATAAGGAGTTTGTCCTGCATGTTTCCTCATATGTGTAACTAAGCCACTTTTTGCAGTTGCTTTATATTCACAAACAGAACAACTATATGGTTTTTCACCTGTATGTGTCCTCATATGCGCAACTACAGTACTTTTCACAGTTGCTTTGTATTCACAAACAGAGCAACTATAAGGCGTTTCTCCTGTATGTATTCTCATATGTGTAACTAAACCACTTCTCGCAGTTGCTTTGTATTCACAAATAGAGCAACCATAAGGAGTTTCTCCAGTATGTGTCCTCATATGTATGGCTAGACTACTTTTTCGTCTTGCTTTGTATTCACAAACAGAGCAACTATACGGCGTTTCTCCTGTATGTGTTCTCATATGTGTAAGTAAAGTACCTTTTTGTGTTGCTTTGTATTCACAAATAGAGCAACTGTAAGGAGTTTCTCCTGTATGTGACCTCATATGTGTAACTAAACTACTTCTCGCAGTTGCTTTGTATTCACAAATAGAGCAACTATAAGGAGTTTTTCCAGTATGTGTCCTCATATGTGTAACTAAACTATTTTTTTGTGCTGCTTTGTAATCACAAAGAGAGCAACTATATGGCTTTTCTCCTGTATGTGTCCTCATATGTTTAACTACAGTGCTTTTCACAGTTGCTTTGTATTCACAAATAGAGCAACCATAAGGTGTTTCTCCTGTATGTGTTCTCATATGTCTAACTAAATTACTTTTTGTAGTTGTAGTGTATTCACAAACAGAGCAACTGTAAGGAGTTTGTCCTGCATGTTTCCTCATATGTATAACTACACTACTTTTTACAGTTGCTTTGTATTCACAAATAGAGCAACCATAAGGTGTTTCTCCTGTATGTGTTCTCATATGTGCAACTAAATTACTTTTTATAGTAGTTTTGTATTCACAAACAAAGCAACTACAAGGAATTTGTCCTGCATGTTTCCTCATATGTGTAACTAAATTACTTTTAAAAGTTGCTTTGTATTCACAAACACAGCAACTATAAGGCGTTTCTCCTGTATGTGTTCTCATATGTTTAACTAAACTACCTTTTTGTGTTGTTTTATATCCACAAACATAGCACTTGTAAGGTTTTTCTTCTATATGAGTCCTCTTATGTATAATTAAACTACTTGGCTCCATTGCTTTGTACTTACAGAGCATCTATAAAGTGTTTTCTCTGTATGTGACATATGTTGCACTACATTAGTACTTTTGATGCTTGCTAGATTAATGTATAGCTCTGTATCAAATTTTTCACTGCTATTCACGTTCTGCAATACTCAAAATGCAGTTCCTGTAGCAAGATTTACTATCCATAGTTTTTTGTTTAGCATTCATTATGTTTTGTTTCAATGTCAGAGTTCCTTTTAGTGATATGAGTCTACAGAAGTTAAACATCTTCACACCTAGAACAAAAGCAGATTACCATTAACATATGCATTTAGCAATACAAGGAGTATTAGAAACACGTGTTAATTTTAAGGGGTAGTAGAGTTGCTTAAATTAAATATTTTTTCTATTTGTAATTTCTTAAAACGCCTTTCAAACTGATTTCAAATTTGGAATAGGTTATCTACTAAAACGTCAAGGTCCGTAAATATAGCAAGCTTTGAAATAAGCATACTACGAATATATTTACAGACCTTGAGTTATGGATTAGCAAAAATGTGAATGATAATACAGCCTACGCAGCTACAAAGAGGGGATGGATGAAAGGTTTAAAAAGCATTTTCTGGCTAATATTCCTGACGGGAGACCCATTCTGTTAATATACGATGGGTATGCAAGCCATGTAAACCACAAGCTTTGTAAATTAGCAAATGAAAATGATGTAACAATTTTAAGGTTGCCACCTCATACAACACACTATTTACAGCCACTTGATGTGACCATTTTTGAACCCTTCAAAACAGCTTGGGACAAAGAATTGGTAAAATGGCAATAGCAAAATCCAAGAAAACGCATACCAAAACGGAAGTTTGTTGATTTATTGAATCTAGTATATGAAAAAGTTACATCGGATCATATCAAAAGTGGTATCTGGGAATCCTGTCTCAAAAGAAATGCTGTAGCAGAAAGTGTTTTTCGACAAGATTTAAAAAATTATAAAAGGATGGCGCCCACTAATATAGTCACACACTACCATCCTCTCAAAATTCATTACAAGAAGTAGTCGATCATGTAACTGCCCAATCAGGTCAGGAATCCGCAACATACAATACTGCTAATTCAAGTCTAGAACCATCAACACCAGTTGTGCCTTCGAAAAGCTGCTCCGACACAATCGATACTTCTTTGCCATCTACTTAAGTAGGTAAAAATACTATGACTTATTATATGTGTACTGTAATATTTCGTACAGAAATCGTAATTTGAAGAAATATTATTAAGGTAGCGGGTAGGTTGTTACGGTCTTAAACGGTTTTTACGACACTGCACCGGCTCATACAACAACTAAACGGCCGGCGCGGGCGATATTCTACAAAATCGGTACGGAAGGTTCGCCTAGGCCGCTGCCCACGCCGCAACAAGATAATGCCGGCTAAGCATCCAGTGGAGCAAGGGAGGGTTCTTCACGAGATCACCTAAGGGCAACGGCCAGAGGGGCGGTAATTAACGATAAAAGTAGATTGGGCGCCACCAGATCTGTCTTTATATTCTCGTACAACCGGACCTGGACGGTTGGACGGGCCGAGAAGTACACAGGGTACTACGTCAAGAAGGTACTCGAGAAGCTGTAAACCTCGAATTACAATTTTGGGAAAAATACTTTAATACCTATTTCGGGTCTAGAAAGAGGAAGAACTCGACCTCACAGTCCTCGTCATCACTGCAGCGGGCGCTGTCAAACCTACCTGTGTCGCTCTATTGCTCAAGCTTCGCTTTACACAAATCTGTACACAAAAGGCTTAACCTGAAAGAGCATGCATAGATTCGCCGCAATGGCAAGGTCTTCGTTCAAATACTCGTGTATTGGTCTGAATGATTGGGGTGATTTACACAAGTTTACGCTAAGTTAAGTTAAATTCTAGGCCCCAGCTGGAGTGGCGCGCTATTACTAATACAAACTCATTAACTAGTAGAGGTAATACTGCAGATTTAGGCCATACATATAGCAACTTATTAGGTTAAAGTGACTGCGGCCAGCTTTCGTTAATTAGGTGGCTACGGAATACGAATGGAGGCCTTACATGTCCAAATAGTTAATTATTAACACAACCAGCCCCATTATAGGAATTAGGCGGTCACAAAATGCAAAATGAGGCTATACCGGCGTTAATTAGTGAATTATTAATGAACTGCGGTCAGAATGCGTGAATTATATGGCTACAGAACATAAATGGAGGCCTTCCGTATACAAACAGTTCGTTATTAACAGGTACGGCCAGATTATATGAAATAAGCAGTCACTGCATGCAAAATGGGGCCATACTGGCGTTAATTAGTGAATTATTAATGAACTGCGGTCAGAATGCGTGAATTATATGGCTACAGAACATAAATGGAGGCCTTGCGTATACAAACAGTTCGTTATTAACAAATACGGAGAGATTATATGAAATAAGCAGTCACTACATGCAAAATGGGGCCATACTGGCGTTAATTAGTGAATCATTAATAAACTGCGGTCAGAATGCGTGAGTCTAGCGGTCACTATAAGCGCAAATTACATGTTCACATTGCTACCTGTGTATGGGAGCTAACCAAGCTTGTGCACTGCGACGACGGCAGCTGGCATCGCCTGTTGCGAACGATGCGGAAACGGGAGCGTCAAAGCTGCATTGGCGGGAAAGTCCAGAAGACTGTAATGGCGGCCTCCTACGGCCACAGAACGTTGGAGCCTACCGTTTGGAAGCTCTGCGGGATAGATCCCCTGTTAGGGAAGAATCGGCCTGCACACACCCGGCCTTACGACAGAAGAACAGAGCTCTCGGCTACCATGACCACACCAAAGCACCTCACGCACCTTATGCCACCACGACCGTTTCGAGACTCCCTTCTTGCAGGAAGACACGGCATCGAAATAACCTTCGCGGCAACAATATAATAACAAAATCAAACGCCCCCATCGCGCCGAAACGCGAGGGGACGTTCGCGCGGCGACACATCACCGCTCAGATCGGTGGCCTCGGATCGACTCACTGCAAAACGACCGTTAGCAAGACTACCGCCAAAAGAAGCGTCCCCAAGCGACCAATGGGAAGGCGACATGTTTGCCTGCTGAAACCGGTATAGCTTGCGTCCAGACAAACACGTGCGCTATAAAGGGTGGTCTGAAACGGCTAAGTCGAGAAGACTGCGCTAACTTACAGGGTGTTCGAATTTAGGAAAAATGGCTAGTATTTGTGATGAGAAGTTTAAATGCGGGTAACGGGTTTGAAATATAACTAGGCTGCCCTAAAGGCTTGAAGGGTTAAATTAAATTACTGACGACTGCAAAATGGCTTAACAAGGTACTTCCTTACGATCCTGGTAAAGAACAGGCCTACTTCAGAGAGTTAGCGACCCTGCCTACGCGAGTTTATGATTTCACACATATCCTATAACCGATGAGAAATCATGAACCCATCACCAATCCCATCCATCTCCAATGTATCCTTCCCATATACCTAACCTACCCAGTAAGGGCCCCTGTCTAAGGTAACAGACGAAAATCGGAAAACGGTTCCACACGATAATAAATGGGAGCGGAAGAGTCATCATAGGGGACACTGACCCTCTACAGTTTTGATTAACAAGCAGTCTAAGGGAAGAAAACCCTGAAGTCAAATTGCCCGGTCCTCCAGGTCGGAGGTTGGAGCAATAGGCTAGTAACCCGTTCTCCGGAAAATTTCTCCTAATAGAGAATAACCGCTAAAAATCCTAAGTTGAAGCCTCGGATATCAGACGGAAATAAACGGAGACAACATTGCTTAAGTAAAAGGTATATGAATTATGGAACATGGAATGTACAAGGTCTTGCTACAAAAAAAACTGAAGTCTTCCAAGAACTAGAAAAGTCGAAATTACATGTAGATGTACTGACACGAGACAAAAAAGAAAGGGGGAGGAGTAGAAGAATTGAATAATTACATTCACATATACAGTGGCGTGGAAAAACACTGTAGAATGAAGAAAGATGTGACCATTGCAATAAACAAAAAACTAAAATCTAGTATAAAGAAATGGGACTGCGTAAATGAACATATCATACAAGTTGAAATTAATGTTACGGGATTTGATATTGTTATTGTAGCTGCCTACTCTCCTACTGATGGGGAAACAGACTTGCAGAAGATGGACTTCTACGATAATCTGACAACACTCTTCGATAAAGTGAGTAATCAAAAGGAACTATTCTTAATGGATGACTTTAATAAAAGAGTCGGTAGGCAAGATAATAGTAAAATAGTAGGTAACTTTGGGGAGGAAGTAGTTAATACCAACGCAGAAAGACTAATTGAACTCTGTGAACAATATAATCTCAAAATATGGAACGGGTTCTTCAAACATAAGGAATACACAAGTTCACCTGGATACAACCAACACGACAATTAAAATCTATCATTGACTTTGTAATCGGAAAACAGAACAACATCATTAAAATAGAAGCTACCCGAGTGTACAGAAGAGCAGAATGTGGTTCAGACCATTTCCTATTCAAGGCTAAGCTGTATTTTCCATTCTCTAAGCTTCACCCAAAATCAGACAAAAAAAAAAGATACAGGAAACGCCCTTCCCAGGAACCAACTGGATCTGCTACAAGATCCGTCGGTCTTATTCTTATATACGCTTAGACTAAGCAAAAAGCTAAATGAAGTAAATGAAACCTCGCCAGAAACTATGTATAATAGTATAGCCAAAGCGATACACGAAGCTGCCTATGAAAGTCTGGGTACGAAGGTATAGCAATTCGACAGTTACACCCGATAACATGGAGCAAAAATACAAATAAAAACGTGAAAAAGAAACTATATAAGACAGTAGTGGAAAGTATAGCAACCTATGGCGCAGAGGTGTGGGAAGTAAGGGAAAGAAACAGAAAGAAGTTACAGGCGATGGAAATGGAATTCTGGCGACGTAGCTGTGGTGTGACAAGAATGGACAGACTTAGAAATGAAGACATTCGAAACGAAATGGAAATTAGAATAGATATAACCGCTGCAATTGACAACAAACAATTAAACTGCTACGGCCATATGAGAAGGATGGATGTGGAAAGATGGCCTCAGAAGATATGGCATTAGAATCCCTCACACAAGAGAAGAAGAGGAAGACCAAGACTGTCATGGAATAATGAATTCGACAAGCCATGAGTAGCAGAGACCTACAAGAAAACAAATGGCAAAACAGACGAAGGTGGAAACAAGGATGCGACAAACGCTAAACGGTGTAACCCCACTCACATTTATATATATATTGTTAAAGAATGCTAGCTCCTCGTCGGCTGCATAGTCATTAATTATGTATTACAAAAGCACCACGTTCTGTGACCTTATGTTATATTTTGGAATTATCTCATATATTTGAAATAGTCATATAACTTTTGTATTCAATATTTTACTTTATGTTTGCCCTTTATTAATACAATGCCCCGTTAGTTAAACTATAATTGCTTTCAAATCAAGTACTCTTATTTCAGGGTGGTTCGCCAAATATAGATCTCTAGTAATTGAATTTCAAATTATATTTAATGACACTTGCTGTCAAACTGATTTCCACACCTTCTCAAACCAGGTATTGACAAATCTATTCTTTACATTGACATAATTATTAATTAATTCATTTAAATAATTACTGTTTTGTATTTTACTTTTTCCCTTATTGCTCGTTATTTAAAATGTTTTTATATTAATTACTAACACAAACCTTATCACTTCTTAAGCTCACTCTGCAAATATCCAAACATTTCTGCTCCTTCCCTCAAGAGATCCCGATGTTCACCTTGTGTGATACCTACAGCCTGTTCCTGTTAACCAATTCCAAGAATCCGCTGAATCCAACTTCAATCCCCTCATCAAACGTCAACTTCAACTCCAATAGACTCCTGGTAAGTTTCAGCTTTATAAATTAATCTGATCTTATCTTGTTTATTCCTTAGATAGTCCCATGCACTCAGCAATCCCCTCAGAAGCCTTCCAATTCTAGTAGCACTCCTACGAACCTCCTTCTAGATGAATAACCTTACTTCCATACAACCACCAATGTCAAAAATAAATATTTAATTATGTGTCAGTTCACCAATAAATCCAATCTTCTCCAATTCAGTAGTTCTCTGGTTCTTTCTATGTAATTCACTGTATTCGTCAATCTCTTCACAGATTGTCCAGCCCCAATAAAATTAATATTTCACTTTTATTTCTATACCTCGTAAATTTGTTAACAGCCTTAATATTTGTATTCAACCAAACAACTATACAAATAAGGCATAATTTCTAGTTTTTATTAAGCAAAATTAAATACTTCAAGACCAATTGTACATTTTTCAATGAGTTTATTTATGTAACTCAACTAAACAAAAATTTCATTCCTATTAGATACTATTCTTATGACACTCTTTTCAATTTTAAATATTATATTATTACAGGATATTCATTCTGATTATTATAACAAATACATTTGTCAATTGTAACCTTGGCTTGTTCTTTATTAACATTCACTGCAACCATCAAATTTGTATATTCAATTAATATCGTACTATCAAATTACCTCTCTTATTGTCTCAATTAATTTCATTATTAATATTTAAAAATTAACACCCATCAAGATTTAATTATAGTAATCTTCCAAATTTATTAGTTTTAAATATTTCTTTGTTATGATCGATCATACCACTTCGTGTATCATAATAATATACAGTGTGTCCAAGATAAGGAGGGCCAGTATGGGGATCTCGGTAATGGTAAGAGATACAAATTTGGTTAAATGGGAAGAAAGTTGCGCAATTAAAGGACTAAAAAAATGACGTCTAGAAATCCTTGATATGATTTTTCGTTTTTGAATTATCTCAAAAAAACGGAATTTTTGGATTTTCTTTTTTATATTTTTCTGGCGTTAATATTAAAGTTAGAGCGAAACTGATTAAACTTCCTTATAGCAGCTTTTAGTGGACTTAATGATTACGTTATCAATTTTTTTATCCGACGTTTCGTCTTCGAGAAACCGTCATCAACTTCATTTTTTTAAATACGGTCCTGGTTTTTTGATGCCAAATTTGTAAAGCCCTTGTTACTCTGAATTCAACAATGTACCACATATTATGATTTAATTACGTTTCGAGCTTTTTTCTGATCATCATCAGAAATTTTTTTAGATACGGACCTGCATTTTTGATAATTTTGTAAAAATAAGTTCATACAGTAAGATAGGCGTTTTTAGATGCCGTTAAAATATTAAAATGCACATCATAATGTCAGAATTCTGATACATTAATTTAATAAGCAACCAATAACTATTAACAATAAACAACAAATAAATGAACAAAAGATAGGCAGAAAGAATGAGAAAACGAGCCTTGAAACAATGTAATAGGTATTTAACGTTTTGAAATAGAAGAAGAACTTAGAAGATTGGTTCTCGAAGCCTTTCAAAGTATAACGCCAGTATTGCTGAATAATGTTTTAGATTCTACAGTTAGATGTTATTTATGCATGGAGAATGATGGCAACCTTTTTGAATACCTTCTGTAAATTTAATACCTATTAAATGGTTTCGATGTTCGTTTTGTTATTCTTTCTGTCTATCTTTTGTTCATTTCTTTTTTGTTTATTGTTAATAGTTTTTGGTTGCTTATTAAATTAATGTATCAGAATTCTGACATTATGATGTGCATTTTAATATTTTAACGGCATCTAAAAACGCCTATCTTACTGTATGAACTTATTATTACAAAATTATCAAAAATGCAGGTCCGTATCTAAAAAATTTTCTGATGATGATCAGAAAAAAGCTCGAAACGTAATTAAATCATAATATGTGGTACATTGTTGAATTCAGAGTAACAAGAGCTTTGCAAATTTGGCATCAAAAAACCAGAACCGTATTTAAAAAAATGAAGTTGATGATGGTTTCTCGAAGACGAAACGTCGGATAAAAAAATTGATAACGTAATCATTAAGTCCACTAAAAGTTGCTATAAATAAGTTTAATCAGTTTCGCTCTAACTTTAATATTAACGCCAGAAAAAAATAAAAAGGAAAATCCAAAAATTCAGTTTTTTTGAGATAATTCAAAAACGAAAAATCATATCAAGGATTTCTAGACGTCATTTTTTTAGTCCTTTAATTGCGCAACTTTCTTCCCATTTAACCAAATTTGTATCTCTTACCATTACCGAGATCCCCATACTGGCCCTCCTTATCCTGGACACACTGTATATACGGATGGGGCCATAATTATATATAACAGCAATAAGATAACATGAACAAAATAGAATGCTTGAGTAAGAAAGAGATGACCATACAACAAAATTATTTTAGTAGGCACAATTAGTTGACATATGTCATAATTAAAGTGAGCGTCAAGCCTACTCGTATATTTGCTATGTTTATCTCTTTCTTACTCAAGCAATATGTGTTATTTTCTTGTTCATGTTATCTCATTGCTGTTATATATAATTGTGGCCCCATCGGTATATATACATTGCAGTAGTAACACCACTCTACATTTAAATCCTATAGTTAGTTATTTTAATATTATGTAATGCATTTGAGACTCTTAAAAGGGTGTGGATCGTTAATCTAATTATCTGTTCTTTGATATTCTAATTTTATATGGATTTTTAATTATTGACTGCGAACTAAATGTCAGTTTGACTTTAAACAACTATCAAACAATAATCAAATCAAATTTGACAAATATTCTTTCTATTCACAAATCAATGACTCAAATCATGAAAGTAAGTACTATTATATTATAAAAAGAAAGAGAAGTTCCGATGCTCTAAGAATGGACGAGCTTAACCAAATAATAGATTCTTGTGACGAGAACACCCCAAATGGTCTCCAAAAAAATTTTACCATGTTGTTTCATACGAGCTTGCCTGGCGTGGAGGGGAAGCGACGAATTGTATGACATTGTTTTTTTCAAGACGAGAGAAAAAATGATGGTAGTTGTTTCAATCGGAATGTTTATAACCAGTTATTTACAAACACTTACCAAAGAGGGGCCAAAAAGTGGTCTCAAAATAAATGGCTAACTGCAAACATAATCCACTAGGAAAAATGTCCAGTTTGATTGTTTAAAAAGTTAATGGAAAAAAGAACATCCAATATAACTACCGATAGAATGTGCCTAACTCCCACCTTAAACTACAAAAATTCATACTGGTATAAAAATATTTCTGTGGAAAAAAAGTGAATTCTCAAAATGGAAAAAACGGCTGCCGAAAAAATTTAACTAGATGTTACAAATAGAAAGATTACGAACTACTCAAAAAGGTAATTTTATAAAAAAAGGTGTAAGTGAACAGTAATTAATCTAATTACAGGACATTCTAGTGCCTCCTCAATAAGGCCCTACTTGCAAATGGATGACGAACCTCACTTGCAACTAGTCAGTGAATTACGTGCAACAAGGACTACTATAGTATAAGAAACAGCAACGACAGCGTCACCAAGTAACGCATCAAACATATTTCCTGTGGCTAACGAGCTAGCTAATACTAATAAAAATGCAAAATTCTAAGATAAATTTCCAAACATTTAATGTAAAATAATACTATTTTAGTAATATTCCATTTTTTTAAATAAGTAAGTAATGGTATTACAGTGCTTTTTTTGTAAAAAATAAGGTGCCAGTACTCTGCGTTTTCAGTTCACTAGTCTCGAGAATAATTTTTATTAATGGCGTCTTTTAAAGCCATTCTTGTAAATTTTGTAAAGACAAAATTTAAAAAAATACATTAAGTAATAATTTTAATGTAGTGTCATATATTGAAATTTTTATACAATACAAATATCCTTTATCTAATAGATTTGTCTGTCTGGGACGCTGATCCGTCCGGGACGCTGTTTCAGCAGCCAAACCGTATGAGATAGAGAAAAAAGTTATTAAAGTTATATGTTTGGAATGGTCATGTCAGCTCAGGAACCGAATTTCAGTTACGTGACACTTCCGGTTTTCGAGAAATCACAAAAAAGACCGTTTTTCAAATAGAACGCGTATTAAATAAAAATGTTTCAGTGGCCAAACGGAGCTGCGACCCTCTGCGCCTTAAAACGTCGATCGGGTTAGGCAACCACTTTGACACCTTCCAGGTCTGGGTGGTTGCCTAACCGATCGAGGTTTGAAGGCGCGTTAAATGAGACATTTGTCTCACTGGACTGCTAGTTAAATATTCATAAGATAATATTTACAAAATATTCCAAATTTTTGTAAATATTATCTTATGAATATTTAACTAGCAGTCCAGTGAGACAAATGTCTCATTTAACGCGCCTTCAAACCTCGATCGGTTAGGCAACCACCCAGACCTGGAAGGTGTCAAAGTGGTTGCCTAACCCGATCGACGTTTTAAGGCGCAGAGGGTCGCAGCTCCGTTTGGCCACTGAAACATTTTTATTTAATACGCGTTCTATTTGAAAAACGGTCTTTTTTGTGATTTCTCGAAAACCGGAAGTGTCACGTAACTGAAATTCGGTTCCTGAGCTGACATGACCATTCCAAACATATAACTTTAATAACTTTTTTCTCTATCTCATACGGTTTGGCTGCTGAAACAGCGTCCCGGACGGATCAGCGTCCCAGACAGACAAATCTATTAGATAAAGGATATTTGTATTGTATAAAAATTTCAATATATGACACTACATTAAAATTATTACTTAATGTATTTTTTTAAATTTTGTCTTTACAAAATTTACAAGAATGGCTTTAAAAGACGCCATTAATAAAAATTATTCTCGAGACTAGTGAACTGAAAACGCAGAGTACTGGCACCTTATTTTTTACAAAAAAAGCACTGTAATACCATTACTTACTTATTTAAAAAAATGGAATATTACTAAAATAGTATTATTTTACATTAAATGTTTGGAAATTTATCTTAGAATTTTGCATTTTTATTAGTATTAGCTAGCTCGTTAGCCACAGGAAATATGTTTGATGCGTTACTTGGTGACGCTGTCGTTGCTGTTTCTTATACTATAGTAGTCCTTGTTGCACGTAATTCACTGACTAGTTGCAAGTGAGGTTCGTCATCCATTTGCAAGTAGGGCCTTATTGAGGAGGCACTAGAATGTCCTGTAATTAGATTAATTACTGTTCACTTACACCTTTTTTTATAAAATTACCTTTTTGAGTAGTTCGTAATCTTTCTATTTGTAACATCTAGTTAAATTTTTTCGGCAGCCGTTTTTTCCATTTTGAGAATTCACTTTTTTTCCACAGAAATATTTTTATACCAGTATGAATTTTTGTAGTTTAAGGTGGGAGTTAGGCACATTCTATCGGTAGTTATATTGGATGTTCTTTTTTCCATTAACTTTTTAAACAATCAAACTGGACATTTTTCCTAGTGGATTATGTTTGCAGTTAGCCATTTATTTTGAGACCACTTTTTGGCCCCTCTTTGGTAAGTGTTTGTAAATAACTGGTTATAAACATTCCGATTGAAACAACTACCATCATTTTTTCTCTCGTCTTGAAAAAAACAATGTCATACAATTCGTCGCTTCCCCTCCACGCCAGGCAAGCTCGTATGAAACAACATGGTAAAATTTTTTTGGAGACCATTTGGGGTGTTCTCGTCACAAGAATCTATTATTTGGTTAAGCTCGTCCATTCTTAGAGCATCGGAACTTCTCTTTCTTTTTATAATATAATAGTACTTACTTTCATGATTTGAGTCATTGATTTGTGAATAGAAAGAATATTTGTCAAATTTGATTTGATTATTGTTTGATAGTTGTTTAAAGTCAAACTGACATTTAGTTCGCAGTCAATAATTAAAAATCCATATAAAATTAGAATATCAAAGAACAGATAATTAGATTAACGATCCACACCCTTTTAAGAGTCTCAAATGCATTACATAATATTAAAATAACTAACTATAGGATTTAAATGTAGAGTGGTGTTACTACTGCAATGTATATATACCGATGGGGCCACAATTATATATAACAGCAATGAGATAACATGAACAAGAAAATAACACATATTGCTTGAGTAAGAAAGAGATAAACATAGCAAATATACGAGTAGGCTTGACGCTCACTTTAATTATGACATATGTCAACTAATTGTGCCTACTAAAATAATTTTGTTGTATGGTCATCTCTTTCTTACTCAAGCATTCTATTTTGTTCATGTTATCTTATTGCTGTTATATATAATTATGGCCCCATCCGTATATACAGTGTGTCCAGGATAAGGAGGGCCAGTATGGGGATCTCGGTAATGGTAAGAGATACAAATTTGGTTAAATGGGAAGAAAGTTGCGCAATTAAAGGACTAAAAAAATGACGTCTAGAAATCCTTGATATGATTTTTCGTTTTTGAATTATCTCAAAAAAACTGAATTTTTGGATTTTCCTTTTTATTTTTTTCTGGCGTTAATATTAAAGTTAGAGCGAAACTGATTAAACTTCTTTATAGCAACTTTTAGTGGACTTAATGATTACGTTATCAATTTTTTTATCCGACGTTTCGTCTTCGAGAAACCATCATCAACTTCATTTTTTTAAATACGGTTCTGGTTTTTTGATGCCAAATTTGCAAAGCTCTTGTTACTCTGAATTCAACAATGTACCACATATTATGATTTAATTACGTTTCGAGCTTTTTTCTGATCATCATCAGAAAATTTTTTAGATACGGACCTGCATTTTTGATAATTTTGTAATAATAAGTTCATACAGTAAGATAGGCGTTTTTAGATGCCGTTAAAATATTAAAATGCACATCATAATGTCAGAATTCTGATACATTAATTTAATAAGCAACCAAAAACTATTAACAATAAACAAAAAAGAAATGAACAAAAGATAGACAGAAAGAATAACAAAACGAACATCGAAACCATTTAATAGGTATTAAATTTACAGAAGGTATTCAAAAAGGTTGCCATCATTCTCCATGCATAAATAACATCTAACTGTAGAATCTAAAACATTATTCAGCAATACTGGCGTTATACTTTGAAAGGCTTCGAGAACCAATCTTCTAAGTTCTTCTTCTATTTCAAAACGTTAAATACCTATTACATTGTTTCAAGGCTCGTTTTCTCATTCTTTCTGCCTATCTTTTGTTCATTTATTTGTTGTTTATTGTTAATAGTTATTGGTTGCTTATTAAATTAATGTATCAGAATTCTGACATTATGATGTGCATTTCAATATTTTAACGGCATCTAAAAACGCCTATCTTACTGTATGAACTTATTTTTACAAAATTATCAAAAATGCAGGTCCGTATCTAAAAAAATTTCTGATGATGATCAGAAAAAAGCTCGAAACGTAATTAAATCATAATATGTGGTACATTGTTGAATTCAGAGTAACAAGGGCTTTACAAATTTGGCATCAAAAAATGTTTCAGTGGCCAAACGGAGCTGCGACCCTCTGCGCCTTAAAACGTCGATCGGGTTAGGCAACCACTTTGACACCTTCCAGGTCTGGGTGGTTGCCTAACCGATCGAGGTTTGAAGGCGCGTTAAATGAGACATTTGTCTCACTGGACTGCTAGTTAAATATTCATAAGACTATTCAATTCACCTGTCATCTGTCAAAAAGTGACCAATGAAAATCCAGAATTCTGACGTTTCTTGACTAATCAAAAAAATATCAGCGGATATATCTTCCTAGAAGGTATTCAAGTGACTATTTTTAACAAATGCGATTTTTATTAGAAAAAGTCAATATTAGTGTTCTGTTACTATAGAAATTGCGTAGTTTGTTGCTAGATTTACTGAAAACTAATTTGAAAAGGTAGTTTGGTTCATTAAATAGTCCCTCGAATACCATTCTTAGTCAAAGTTAAGTAGATTATTTTTGCGGTGGTATCACTACTCATGTCCATTGCGCTTGGGATTAGGACTCGTGCTAGCGCACTCGTCCTAATCATACCAAAGCGCAATGGACATTCGTGACACCACCACAAAAATAGTCGACATAACTTTGACTACTCATGGTATTATAAGTGATAATATTTACAAAATATTCCAAATTTTTGTCACACTCTCATCCTCAGAAATATCTCGATTTCTTATTTTGCTATTCATATCAACTGCTGAATGGCGTTTTCGAAGTAGCCAAGAGTCAACGTATTTCGCCGGGTCAAAACGTATCAATGGTGGCCCCACAATTTTGACAAACAGCAATGAAGATACTGTCTTTGTCAGTAAAGAAGCCCTGTTGGGGGTCATAATTAAATTGATCTGGGAAAATCCACGTTCACATTCGCTGGACGAAATTGGTAGTGTTCAACGCATTCACTAATTTATTTATTTTTTCGGGAATTATCTTATCAACGAGATATTCGCGAAATCCACGCACTGCATCTCTTTCGTCAATTTGGAAGGTTGTTGCTAAATCTCGTATTTGATCTTCGCCATATGTTAACTGGGAATTCACGTCTTCAGGCCAATGATTTTTATCAAATACTCTTGTTGCTGCCGCTAAATTTATACTGGTAGGATCAAGCAGTCTAGATCTCATCGATTCTTCTAAAGTTTCATAGAAAGTATTTGTATTAATTGGAGGATTATTCTTCTTTTCCTTGCTACAAAGTGGAACATTTTGAAACTGTCCTTTTTCCACAGCTTCAAGAGCATATTTGTAAAACGGTCCTGGATTCGTTTTCCTTTCTTGAAAAAGTTGTATAATTGCTTTGATCTTGTTACTTGCCCTATACAGATCTATATTCCGTTCTTGTAAATCCAAACTTAAATCAGATAACTCTTGAAGGGAATTGCACATTAAACCTAAGTCTAATATAAAGTTTTTGGATGTAATTATACCTTGCAAGCCCTCATATTTACATCTATCTGTTTTATCACGCGTTGAATCATTTTTGGCTGCTTCAAAATGATTTGTGAGAGCTTGGTAATTATTCCAAACAGCCGAAACAGACCGAAAACTCGATGCTACCCATCGTGTACTTAATATTCGTCCAATTTTTAATAGTTCAATGTCGAGTAAATTTGCACACAATTTTAATTCTCTTGCATTTTTCGGTGATGCATTATAAAGGACGTACAGTTTATCAATAAACGATTTAAACCGATTAACACCCGACACATATTTTACAGCATCACCCACTGACAATTCTAACCTATGATTAGCACAGTGCCACACAATTAAAGATGGAAATTTATTTTTCAATAGTTGGGTTACCCCGTTTTTACTGCCCATCATAACAGCCGCGCCATCACAAGCAATATATATTAAATTACTTTTTAGGTAAGTTTCTGTCAACCCATGCGAAAAAAGGCATTCTAATAAACAGTCAAAAATTCCTCTTGCTGTAACACTGTCCAGTTCAATTAAATCTAGAAATAAATTTACAGGGGAAGTCATTTCAGTGTCTGAAATAAAAATTCGAACATACACAATTAAAGTTGACTTCTTACTCAATGTAGTTGATTCGTCAATTATCAATAGTAATATAACAAGGGCGAGACATACTTGCCGATAATTTTGCACACGCCAAGGGTCGAGTGCTGGTTGCAATGAAAACTGTCCCGAGGGCTTGCCCGAGGGAAGTTTTCTAAGGGCAACCAGCACGATGGCTCTTGGCACGGGCAAAATTATATGTAAGTCTGTCGCCCGCGTTTATATTTTGAAGATTATTACACAAAACCCGTATACGAATTATGATTTAAAATTGATCTAATAATGCATAAAAACTAAAATTGCTTGTTCCTTGCATTTCTATTTCTAATTATGAGACCATCCACGGGGTCGATAATCATCCCTAGGGAGCTTATCGCTTGGTAAGCAGCCCACGGGCGCTTATCAGCTAAGCAGTTCGGGATTGGTCGATTTCCAAAAAATGCATGGTTTTCATTGGCTGATGTCAGTCATGTGACAGTTGTGTGTAATAATCAATGCAAATTTACTGCCTGACATCGTAATTTGTTTTACCAAAGTTTTCCTCATTTCTTCACTTATGTGATTAATTATGTTAATGCACGCATTAGTCGAATGAAGAATGCGACCCATATCCGTGCCATTTAGTTCTTGCAAGTTAATTTCAGATTCAAATTTATGAAGATTGATTTTTCTTAGCAACCTTATATGCGGTGCGAAAAATTTTTGCCGTAATCAGTTTTTCCCGAGACAGACTCTTCAAACAAACGTTCTCCAGGGATTCTTTTTCAGCTTGTGCGATCAATTTTAGCGAGGCTTTATGTGCTGCAGTGTCTTTGTGATCAAAAATTTTTTTTCTTAAAGACGTTAAATGATGTCTAGTTTCCCCAAAGTATAAAACTTCAACATTTGCCCATTCCTTCGAAATCTTCATTCCCATTTTCTTTTCTACTCCAAGAGTTCCAATTTTTTTGCAGGGTTTACAGCCAAGTTTACCATTTTCGTAATCTAGCCAATCGTATTTCTTGCAAAAATCATTTTTCTGATCAATGGTCCAGCAACTGGGCCAATCATTTTTAGTTTCTTTATCTAAACTAGACGTTGACACTTCCGGCAGTTCATGGGGAATCACAGAGGCACTATTTGCTGCAGTTGCACTTCCATTGGATTCCTCAACGGCCTTTAATTTTTTATTTGTTACTGGAGAAAAAAAAACTTGTAATGCGTTTCATCTTATATAATTACAACAGTTTTTGTTCACAATAAATCACTCACAACTCGCGTAACCACTAAACAAACGTGAAGAAACTATATGCAAAAGTTTTACTGAACGAATCCACAAGGGGGGAGTGCACGTAAAGCTGTATAATTCCAACTGAGAGTAAGTAAGGGCTAAGGCTAAGTATTTACAACTTTATCAGTAGGACAGTAAACATAAAACTACAGGTTTTGAGTTACAGCTTAAATACTAATTGCTAATTTCCGGGCGAAAATGCAGCCTAGCGTAACGCGTAAGTAATCAGAGACATAACTGATAACAACATGCATTTCAGCATTCTTAAAAGTTAAAACCTTTCTGTGAATATTGGCTTGTAGGTATCCGATTCTAGGAATTTCATAATGGCAAAAACCGGAATTTCTTTTACTTTCGTATTTTAACTGCCGTTATCACGTAAATCAGACTATACGTATTATTTTCATAACAAAAAATTGAATTGTAATGGCATTACCAATAAAAAAGGTTCCGGTACGCCGTACCGTTGCGTACCGTCACAAAAAAAAGCACTGGGTATTACACAGCATTATGTAACAATTATGTTATATGTTATAATACTGGTTAAGTTATTGTCATTTCAAAAATTAATGTAAATAAAGAAACTTACAGTATTTTATTCGTAAAATATTCTCAACAAAAACCACATGCAATGTAATTTGTTCTTGATAAATTTGTTCTTAAGCACCTTTTGCCTTAAGCAAGATTACTCCTATAAATTTACACTCGTAATCTTTCTAGGCAAAATAGTGATTTCGAAAAATTAATCATTAACACGTTAATCGCCGCAATACAAATTCAGAAATGGGTCTCAAGGGCCAACTACGTAGAAGAAACAATAAAACATATCTAATATTGAAACGCCTATAAATAGGCAGCCAAATACGCTATCCAAGGGGTAAATGTGTTGTTGGGTATAGGAGGCCACGTGCATTAGGCAAAGCATGTAAAGTTACGCACAATGAGAAGCTACAGTGAATCACACGGCCACGAAAACTTTTCAACGTGAGATGCAAGTTAGCATCACACGGCGCTGTAAATAAAAAGATTGAAATGCACGTTAGCTTCACGTGGCGATTAACGTGTTTTAAAACTATCGTCCCTTGTAATTTTACATATGATAAATGAGACATCAACTATTCATCAGGATTGTGCGATTTAATGCCATTAGATTTGTGGAGCCATGTTAAGTCTCTTGCTTATGTTGATAAACCACAAACACTTGCCCGGCTTATCGACAATATTACCAGCATTATTAATAAAATACAGCCACAATTATGCGAGAGTAATTGAAAATTGGGTTACTCGTATATGCGCTACACCAGGAAGTTGTGGTGGCCATTTGAATGTTGTTATTTTTGACAGTGAATTTCTTTTAATGCGCAATGTGGACTTGCCATCTCTATGACAATTTGATTATTACCTATTCATTTCTAATATATGAACCGCAACTTTTTTGAAAAATAGCCAACACAAATGACAACATGGAATGTAACCTGTAATAACCTCAGAATATGACCTGAAACACGGCAAGTCAGGGTCGCCGAAATATCTCTTTCCAAAACTCAGTCACATCTGGCACACCGTTAACGGCATACTCAGTGATGTGGTCAGCATCACGTCTTCGACGACTGCCTTACTTTCCCTACTTCCACAACTGTGGTTTCAGTACCCAATTTTTAAAGAGACTGGGTGGGCTGCCCGCCAGTTGCCAGATGTGGGCATTGAACCAAGGCCTCCTTATAGGAGGCCTTGATTGAACCCCGTACCATGGCAACGCAGCCTGAGCTCCCTAACCGCTCGGCCACGCTGGCGATATATTATTATTTCCTTCTTAGTGATTTTTCATAAGTCATTGCTACGTTAGGTAAATATTTTTTTACTGTATTAAAAAAAAAAAACAAAAGTGAAATTCAAAATTAAATTGTCCAGGACAAACCCTTTTCTCGGAGGTTGTCTATTATTTCTTTGTTCCGTGACTTCCCTGGTCTTCCTCTTTTCCCTTTTTGGAAAGATCTTGCTTGCCATATTTTTTTCGTAGTTCTTCCTTCGTCCATTCTTACTAGGTGGCCAAACCATTTTAGTTGCTGTCTTTTGATTGAGTTCATTATCGGTTCCACTTCTTGCTCTTCTCTTACTCCATCATTCCTAAACCTGTCTAGTCTTGTTATCTCCATTAGTCCTCTTAAATATTTCATTTCAAGTGCCTGTATTTTACTTGCAACTTGTTTTGTTACTGTCCAGCTTTCACTTCCATACATTAAAATTGGTTTAAAGATGGTTTTGTATAGTCATTTTTGTTTTCTGAGATATTTCCTTTTTTTTACAAATGTACTATTCGGAGAGTAGTACAGGTTTGTTGCATTTACCAGCCTGTCACTTACTTAAGCATGTATCTTACAATTTTTCTGGATTTTCATCCCTAGATATTTAAATGTATCCACTTGTTCAACGTTCTTCTCATGTAATACTATTGTTGTGTATATGTCTTCCTTACCTACCACCATCATTTTGTTTTTTCAATATTTATTCTTAAATTTCTATCCGTTAGTGCTTTCGACCATAAATCTATAATATGTTGTAAATCTTGCTCATTTTTTGCATATATAACCAGATCGTCTGCAAATGCACTCTCCACTATCTCCACCATCCTCATGTTCCTATATCCCACCCTTAGCTTCCTAGTTTTTACGTTTACCTCCTTCATTACATCATCCATAACCACGTTAAACAATGCTGGACTAAGCACTCCTCCCTGTCGTAGGCCCTCTTTGGTCAGATTTTAAGTTACCAGTTCTCACATAGTTTCTGATTTTAGCATACAAACTCTTTATACAGTTTCATAGTTTATCATCAACTCCTCTTCTTTTTAGGCTGTTCCACACTAAGATTCTAGGGATGCTGTCGAATGCTTTTTGTAGATCTATAAAGGCCACAAATGTCACTTCGCTAGTGTATTTTCCTATTAGTTGTTTTAACGTAAATATGTAATCTTGCACTCCTCTTCCCTTCCCGAATCCACATTGGGAGTCTTCCAATTGTGGTTCACGATATAGAACATGTGTTTGTAGAAAAAATCATATACAGTGTCCGCCGGTCCGCCAAAAAGTCGGCATAATATAGGAAAAATTTTTATTTTTGATTTTTCAAAAAAACTTAAGTCAATAATTTGTGCTTGTCTAAAAACCTATATAGCCCCTATCATATATTATAGAAACCACCAAAGATGAGCCCTGCGTCATCACACGCTGAATTTAGTAACGACAAACATGCGTGTACATTTGTTCACAAACTTCATGCGTACGACAGTGATAGCATTACAATAAGCGTGTGTTATGATGAAAGTGCATATTTGATTAAAGTAGTTTGAGTCATATACGCGCGTCGTCACTAATACGTCAACTGTCAAATAATATTTGTGAAGCCTTGTTCGTTTTTTCGGCGCGTTATAACTACGTTTTCAAGTTATTATTTACGATTTGATACAAATTATGTCTATTAAAGGTAAAACGTTACGTTCGCAATCTCAGCAGCTCTTGTTAAATTTATTGGATTACTTTGAACGAGAAAGGAAATTGGGGTCATATAATTCCATTGTCGTGTGTACAAGAGGTACCTAAATAAAACATAATTCGCCTAATTATATTTTACATCCATCGTTTAATTTTTTGTAGAGGGGAGCGGAAGGTCTAGGCATTAATGTTTCTACTGTGAAAAAAGTTGAGAGTCGTTCTAGTATGAATCCAGTTTTATGTAGCCCTGGCAAGAAAAGACCACGTAAAAAGTTGAAATCTACTGATTTACCGGATTCCTCGAAAATGGTATAAGGGATACCATATACACGATGTATTCGAAAAAAAGCACATTACCATCAATTCACTGAATACTGAGGTGAAAGAAAGCCATATTTTACTCAGTAACACCAGCTTAAATTCAATGGTATTGAATTAATATGGGCACATGCAAAACAATTTTACAATGATCACATCGGCAGGGATGGTTATAGTGATGATCGAGTTCTTGCAATGTGGAAGGAAGCATTAGAACAATGTACCAAAGATGTGTGAGGTAATTGTGTACGTCACACTGAAGAAAAAATTAGGACTTGGGATGAGCGTGAAAGGATTTTAGATGTAACTGTTGATGAACTAATCATTCATGTTGGCAACGATTCAAGTGGCTCTAGTTTAAGTAGTGATAGTGGTTAAAAATTGTAATTATTAATATATTTATATTATTTTATTTTAGTAGTTGGTTATCTAAATTCCTATGTTCAATGGAATTCTTTTTTGTAGCACTGCGTTGCGGAAGAAATACAGTTGTATATTTATTGGTTAGATTATTATATCGTTTGCAATTGTGTATTGGTAAATGATTTAAGTTGCATATAACCTTAGTCATCATAAAAGCAAATAAACGCAAATAACTAAAACGAAAATAATTCACATTGACAGTACTTGACAGCTGTTTGTTTTCCGGTTAAAGCGCCACCTATTGGCTCCTGATTGCTTGAGAATACAACTGATGCTAATTTGACTAGCAAGTAAAATCTTATATCATACGGATAGCATTGATGACGCAGGGCTCATCTTTCGTGGTTTCTATAATATACCGAGTGATTTTTACTTATTTAGAAAATGGAGTTTTTCGAAATTGTCAACATCCGAAAAGTGCTGTTTTTCGAAATTAAGTAAGATTTCAATGAGATTTTTTCGAGTATGATATGTTTAGCTAACTGAACAATCTCAAGGTCAGAAAACCACTAATTTTTTTCAACTTTAGCTAAAAATAAATTTTTCAATCTTTAAAATATTTTTCAAAATTTCACATAATAATAATATTTCCCGTTATTCCCTTTAAGGGACATAGGGATAAACAGCTTCCCGTTAATCCCTTGCGGGACATAGGGTAGCTATGAAATCTTTCCAACTTTGTCTGTCCCTGGCCAGGTACCCAAGCTCTGCAATGCTCTTCTTCGCCTCTTTCTCTATAGTTCTTCTCCATGTTTCCCTGGGTCGCCCTCTACTTCTTTTACCACCAGAATACCATTCAAGTGCCCTCCTGCATACCTCTTCTCTGTCCTTTCTCAAAGTATGCCCTAGCCAGCCCAACTTTCTCCTTCTTATTTCTATGTTGATGTCTTCTTGCCCTGTCCTTCTCCATAATTCCTCGTTCGAGACTACTTCTGGCCATCTCACTTTAAGTATATGTCTTAGACACCTGTTTATAAAAACTTGTAGCTTCTGTTTTATTACATTTGTGACACACCAAGTCTCTGATCCATAAAGCAGCACCGATTTCACCATCGCATTAAAAACCTTTATTTTGGTTCCGTTTGTAATCTTGTCCGCGCACCACACTTTTTTTAGGCTTATAAACACCCCCCTTGCTTTGATTTTTTGCTGTAATATCTTTAATAACACCATCCTCGCCCGACATTACATAACCCAGGTATGTGAAATCATCAATTTCATCCACCGCCTCCCCGTCTATTTGCAGATCTCCCTCGTGCTTTACGTTTACACACAGTATCTTCGTTTTTTTCTTGTTTATTTTCAACCCTGCCTTTTTCGATTCCCCTGTAAGGTGCTCTATCTTCTCTTGCATTTGCTGCCTCGTATGTGACAAGAGGCAAATGTCGTCAGCAAAATCTAGATCCTCTAATGTTTCCTGTATTTTCCACCTTATACCCCTTTTGTTCCCACTCATTGTTTTAAGCAATACCTCATCCAATGTTATAAGAAACAATAACGGTCACATAATACATCCTTGTCGGACACCAGTCTTAGTCTTTTCCATTAGTGGCTGTAGCATCTCGACAGCTGTATTCATATCCGCTTTTATCATCTCGATGGTAATCTGGTCTACGCTTGCCGCTTTCCCTGTTTTGAAATGTTGTATCGCTGTGTTAATCTCTTCTCTACTTGGTGGATTTCTATCAATTTCTAGCTCCAGCACATCCATTTCTTGCGGTAGCTCCACTTGCCCTCTTTCTATGTTCATGGTTTTTTTGAAGTGGTTAGACCATCGTTGTAGTTGTTGTTCGACGGTAGTCAGGATTTGTCCTTGTTCATCCTTTACAGGTATGTTACGTGTCCTTGCTCCTGACAGCTTCTTTATATTTGCATAGACCTCCTTTATATCCCCCCTACTTGAGGCTAGTTGCGCTGCTTTTGCTATTTTCTCTGCATGCCTTCGTTTGTCTAATTTAATTTTCGTTTTTTTTTCTTTGCTTAATTTCTTATACTCTTCCTGTATTTCCTTTTTCCTCTCTTCTGTTTTTTCGCTTAGCCCCCTTCTCTTCACATTTCTTCTTTCCTCTATCCTTCTCCATGCATCTTCACTCATCCAGTGTTTCTTCGTATTTTTCTTGTACCCCAACACTTTTTTACTAGTATTAATGAAAGCACTTTTACACCCATTCCATGTTTGCTCAATGGATTTATTGAAATTAATTTTGATCGCTTCCTTATTCAGTGTTGTAGTAAATTGTTTTCTGATTTCCTCATTTTCTAGTTTTGTGAAGTCGTACCTGGGTCTCCTACCGCTTCCGTCATCTCGTTTGATTTCCCTTCTGCGGATTCTGATTTTTGCAACTATAAGATGATGGTCTGTCCCTGCATCGGCACCTCTCCTGTTACGGGTATCTAAAAGTTGCCTACTCCATGATTTACCTATGCATATATGATCAATTTGGTTCTCAGTTTTTCTGTCCGGTGATACCCACGTGACCTTGTGGCAGTTTTTATGTTTGAACATTGTTTCACTTTATCTTCTCCCTCCATTTCCTTTCTTAGTCTCATGTCCTTTTCCATAGCCATTTTCGTCATCTTGGTTCTGCCCTCTGCGTGTTCCTTTACTTTTTTGGATTTTGCCCCTCCATACACTTCAAACCTCCTCCATCTTCGTCCGACCACAGATATTTAACTCCATTTACTTCAAGTTTGCGGTATCCAACTCTAGTGTTTTTGCCTTCATTTCTTTCTTTTTTTGACACTTCCCTTATCGCAGCCTGTATTTTTTGTTCGTCCTTGGTGAGATCATTATCTATGTATATTTTCCTGGGCCCAAGTTTACGCTTTTGTTTTAACACTTCCATTTTTTGTTCCCATCTTTCAACTTTTGCTACTATTATTTTTGGTTCCCGTTTCCCTACTTGGAACGCTTCAGCTATAGATGCAACCACCCCTATTTCTTCCTGTAAGAAGTTAGTGACCTCTTGTTTCAAGTTTTGTCCTCTAAGGTCTGCCCCCTTTATAACAATATTATTTTTCTTACATGCTCTCTCCTGGTTTTCTACTTTTTCTTTTAGCATTCCAATTTCTTTACGTAGCTCCTTCTTTTCCGTCTCCCATTGTACTTCTTTCTTTAAAAGTTCTTCTTTCAAACCCCTAATTTCTTCGCCATAGTTCTTCATTTGCACCTTGATATCTTGCACATCATTTTTTGTGCTTTTTACAGCCCCATTTATTTCATTCAGCTGTTTTGCCATGCCACCTATTAACTCCTGTAACTTTTCCACGCCGCAAGTTGTCTTATTTCCCTGTTGTTCACTTTTTGATTTTGTTTCTGGGGGTGATCTTTGTGATAATTTACTCCTCTTGAAAGACTCCACTTTCTCTGTTTTTTCCTCTTTTTCTTTTTCCTGGGCTTTCTCTTCTCGCTTCCTTTTGCTAATTAGCTCTGCTTCACTTCCGCTGATTTATAATTGGGAAAAATAATATAAAATGTTAATTAGGTGCTTCTTTAGATTTTTTATTATTTACCAAAAAGTAGTATGTTTGCATAATTTTTAAGTTTTTTATGCAAGGCGCTTTTTAGGAGAAATAAATTTCAATTCTAATTAATATCTATTTAAATGGCTTCTAGAAACTCTAATCTAGCCCTGCTAATGGATTATTGTTACAAAAATCCTGTAATGTTCTTTTACAATTGTCTAAATGGGGAGATTTTTCTTTATCACATTTATATGTAATGTATGTATCACTGGAGCAAAGGTTTATTTCCTCCCTTGTGTGTTTAATGCCCTCCACTAACGTGTCGGGCATTAAATTCACAAGCGGGAGGAAATGAATACCTTTGCTTCCTAGATATATATAAATACCCATTACTAGCCACTGTAAAGCTGGTATGACACGATACTAAATTTATGTGAAAATTTACGAATAAATTTTGTAAAAAATTTACTAGTAAATTTTTTGCTTAAATTGACTTAACCAGAAAATTATATGTATGCAACGTGTTCAATATTTTTTCGTAAATTTTGTTGTAAACCTGCGCAGTAGTCAAATATTTTAGGGATATTTATAATTTATATGCAGTAAAGTTGATAGAATTTCTATTTGGCACAGATAAACACAAACGTAACCTAAAAATTGTACGATTAGCTGGAATTCGTAAATTGAGTTGAATTTTATTTTATCATGAGCGACAGTGAAGATTTATATTGGTTATGTTATGTCGCAGAACAATACGATTATGTTGTGTTGACCTGTTAACCTTGTTTGTGGTCAACATTCACTTAAAACTAGGGCCCCTAGATTTCTAACTAGTGTGAAGTTACCATCTGCGCAGATTTACGCGCACATTTATGTTTATGCCCAGATTATTTAGAAAGTGCTTCTAAATAATTTACGCATAAATTTACTAGTAAATTTCTTATACAATTTTCTGTTTGCAACGTGCAAAATAATTTATGAAAAAATTTACTCGTAAATTTTCGCATAAATTTAGTATCGTGTCATACCAGCTTAAGAGGTCAGCAAACAAATATCGTTCAAGTTTTTTTTCTCCTCCTTAGTACTTGTTAATTCTTGCTCTATCACATTTTTACAAAACATTGCAAAATTTTTTTTGGCCCAACATGTTTTTAACAAGTTCAGACTTCTTAACTGAATTTATATTCCATCATATCTTGGCGATGTCACTGATGAACACAGAGAACATGTTCATCAAGATGTTTTCTATATTGAAAGGTTACCCAGGCAAATGGAGCAGTGATGTGCCTTCAAACTTTTGCTGGACGATCATATGCAAAGGTAGCAAGAGCTGTACAAAAAAATAGTATGAAAAATCTTTCAAATTTTTATAACTTAGTAGTTATTACAGCCTAAGGAATACCTATGCATTTTTCCAAAAGCTAACGTGACAGGAACAAACTGTTTTTATTTATGTTGCAAGCAAAGCTATACGAGCAGTAGGGTATAATTAATAAAAAAATATTAAAAACTTAAAATTTGTTGTCCAGTGTTATCAACAGTAATGTATTAAGTGCATAGTGACTTGCCGATAATGCTGGTCAGATTGCACGACCAGCTTCACTGTCGGGCATATTTTCTAAACAATCCAGTGGGAGTGCAATCTGTTCAGCATTATCGAGGCAAGGAACTATGCACGCAATATATTTTGCGTGACTATTGCTTGAATTAATTAAAAAACCTAACGAATCATCATTTTAATGAGTAAGGTGGAGTATTACCGATAAGTAGTTATACAACAACTTACCGATAAGTTGTTATGTAACACCTTATCAACGCAAGTCGTTTTTGATTGATTGAAAGTTAAAAAAGCGAGTTCGATCATTGGTTAAATGACATCGTTTGACAGATGTATGCAATAGTCTAAATACTTAACTAACCAGTTATATTAATTACAATTAATCCTTCATACGCAACGTTAGCAAAATACAAGGTTAACATAAAAGTTAAGGGCCATTTTTTATAAATTTTGAGTAAGCTAAGTGTTTGATGACCGCTAACAATATTTTCCTATATTCAGGTGACAATAATTATTTATATGCTTACCTGAAGCCTATGACTTATATCTGTAGAATTAGACGTATACCAGATGCTACACTTGAAGTTTGACCGTGGTTCTGAAAAGATAATATTCATATTACAAATGCTTTTTATTCAGTTACATACCCATTCCGTGAAATCAGCACTTCATCGAACATGACTATTGCTTATTTTGTAAAATAGGCGATATCAGTGTTATTAGTATTATCTTTGATTCTAATTAATTTTTTAACTCATTCTGTTGATTATTTCACATAATAGGCAAATATATCTGCTGCCAAATTCACGAATTCGGCAAAATTTTGTCTATTTTACGAATTGAGCAATTTAACAGCTGCGGAAACATACATATACATGTATATATTATCAGTTAGCTACCTCTTATTACCTAGCGGTGTAGCGGCTGGTGACGTCCTGAAATTATATAATCAACTGTCTGCATCGATACATCATCTGCCTAACGATGCGTAAATGGTAAATATCCCACAGTTGAACTTTTGCAAATGCCTAATTTCAACAATTATTGTGAGACAAGGAACAAACCAAAACAGCGTAGTTCGAAATGCGCCATATTGAATTACTTGAAGTCGCAACTCGCAATGTCGCAATGCTCTACTCAAGTGCAAATGATCTATTCTATCGTATGAGCAAAAATCTGGTGTGATACACGCACACAACTTCCTTTTACAGTGATCTTCACAAAACAACCACTTGCTTTGTGGTGATGTTATAATTAGGCAAAAATTTGATTTTTAATTTTTAAGCATTTGTCAAAATTTTTCAAAAATTACAAATTCTTTAGAAACCGTACAAAATAGAGTATTAGTTCAAGAGACAAATTTTCACATACAGTCGCGGCCATAAAAACCGGGACAGTTTTTTTGACCTAATTTTCTAAATGCGAAAAGAAGTGCTGACACTGACAATTCTAATTAATAAATGTCATCAAAAGTCATTATTTAGATCTAAACAATGACATTTGATGGCATTTATTAATTAGAAATGTCAGTGTCAGCACTTCTTTTCGCATTTAGAAAATTAGGTCAAAAAAACTGTCCCGGTTTTTATGGCCGCGACTCTATAATCCCATAAGAAAATTAATTCTTTCCGGAAATTTTTTTGAGTGCATACCAACAAGCAGTCGTTAATAAGTACACAATGCCGACCAATTATAAAAAGGAGGTGAGGTTTAGTTATGGCGCCGAATTCAAAAGATAGCTTGCTTATAAAAAGCAGCGCTACCGTTCGTAAAATTGCCGAATACCCACAACAGATGGTGAAAATACCCGATTTTACCCAGAGCCAGTAGATATAGAGAGTACCGCCATTCTTTGATCCGTGAAAATGCCGCTATCGCCGTCATTTTTGTTCCCACCAGCAATGACTGATTGAGGTATGTCTAAAATTTTACTTGAAATTGGCAAGACTGTAAATCTATGTCAAATTCGAGGTTAGCAGGTTATGTTTTGCGCCAGTTTGTGTCAAAACTGACGCAAAAACTAACCTGCTAACCTCGAATTTGACCTAGACTTACAGTCTTGCCAATTTTAAGTAAAGTTTTGGATTGCCAACAAACGTCACATTGACGGAATTGTGTTACAAACCTCAAAGTGACGCATATGTCAGAGGAATAAACATGGCGGACGTGGCGGTACTCTCTATATCTACTGGCTCTGATTTTACCTATACAGTTACTTTAATTTTACCCGCAAGTGTAAAACAGTAGAAAGCCCACGAATTCAACTAATTTTATTTTTAATGTTGATTATTTTAATACTCCATAACTTAATAAAACTCAAGTTTTAATAATTTTTCTGTTTATTTATTAAAAATACAACATAAATCCTTTGAAGTAAAAAAAATTTGATGTGACATACGCACAAAACTTCCTTTGACAGTGATCTTATAATTAGCCAAAACTTTAATTTTCAAGCATTCGTCAAAATTTTTAAAAAATTACAAATTCTACAAGAACCGTACAAAATAATATAAATTTTAGAGGTATTCAACTGGAAAAATCACCTATCTCACATCAATACACATTAAAAAAGTAATACAAATGTAAAATGTTCATTTTAGAATAAAGTGGGGTAGAAAGCTATTGATATTTATTTAATTTTGTTTTTTACGTTTGAATTCTTGAAAAAATAAAGCAAAGGGTAGCTCCAGCTTCATAATACCCGAAATTACCCGTAATATTTAATACCCGCGTAACTACCCGCAAATGACTGAAATACCCGCATTTCGGGTAATTACCCGCAGATTGGCAGCACTGATAAAAAGAGTATTCCAGAAATTGGAAAGCTAAAGTACATTTTTTTTCTATAATAATTTTCAAGGTCAACTTTCTAGGGGATAAGTTGCATTCCTGCAAGGTCCCTAGTTTTAATGATGTTGGTACATAGATTTTTAGTTCTTTTCTTCCACTAAAAAAATTATTGTAATTTTGACAGGTATGTCGTAATTTAATATCGCTTGCTTCATTTTTGCATATAAAATATTTCTTGATTTTCTTTTTTTATCCGATTTTATTGATGATGATGATGATTCCATGTTAAAAAAGGAAATTTGTCAAGAGTTCAAATTAAGAAACTTTGACATTCAAAATTGACACATAACCATAATTTTGAAAAAGTTCTACCAACACGAGGTATAAACATTTCCTAGCGTTTTAATCACATATCTACCAACATTGTAACACTTTGACAGTTATTATAGAAAAAAAACGTACTTTATTTAAAATCAGGCCATACTGCTTGATTGTCATTCAGTGACACTTTGTAAATAACCTTCAAATTTGACATATGCATTTGGGAATTTTGAAAGACTTATACGTTTTTCAACATTCTCTATGCTAGTCTACGGTTTTAAAAACTAAGGTTAAACAACTAATACATAGGTACTTAAATCATGCAAAATGTTACACAGTTACATGTTCAATTTATAGATGAACTGTCATTACTTGAAAGCTGTTTGACTTTAGAAAATTATGTATTGATTGTATGAAACCAACTTAGACATGACTTACACTTTCCATGATGTACAGTCGACGCCTTAGAAATCGGGACAGTACGTACTATGATATATTTTGCATGTACTAGTCGAGTCAATGAAGGTTTTAACTTCTTAATTCTCAGCAACAGCTCCGATTTTGATAATTTTTTTTAAATGTGTGTTTTTTAATATCATTCAAAATCAAAAACATCCCAATTTCAGGAAATAATTTTTTATATTGTTTAAACAATAAAAACTGAATTTATGGGAAAAATTATTTTTAATTTTTTTTCGCAGTATTTGTGAAAATATTAATTGTTTTTATTGAAAATTTATTATCAACAATGTCTCCCGCACTCGTGGTTAACATGTATTTATATTGTTTAAACAATAATAGCAACAATTACGGAAACATTTGATTTTTTAAATGTTTTTTCGTAATATTTACAAGAAAGTGAAGAGTTTTTATTGAAAATTTAGTATAAATAATATTTTAGACAATTTAAAATAATAATTACTTATATTGTTTAAACAATGATAACAACATTTATATAAATTTTTTTTCGACATATTTATAGAAAAGTGAACTGTTTCTATTAAAATCTTACGGAAAGATATATTTATTTAAATCAGAGTTAGTAATTATTTATATTTTTTAAATAACGATAACATTGAAATTTTTATGAAAATTTTTTTTTTATTTTTTCTGGCGATATTTATAAAAAAGCAAATTGTTTTTATTGCAAATCTAGTACACAAATGAATAGTATACATAATTTGTTCTTAATGTTTTTTATTTATTTATGTTATTTATAAAAGTGTGATTATTTAAAAATATTTACATGAAAACTTTATTAAAGAATATTATATTTTTTTATAATACAGTAGACGAATAAAAATCTAATCGGCGTCTAAATCATCAGTTTCGAATTCTCGCTCCTCTTCAATTGGTGGATGATTATTGCAATCATTGCCACTACAAACAATGCATGCAGGGGAGCAATGCAAACCACTTTTTCTGCATCCACATGCTGCCCCACATCCGGTTTTGCATGAGCAAAAAATAATTTTTAAAATGTTGTCCGGTGCTGCTGGTTGCGTCATTTGCACTGGTATTAAATAATTTTCTTTTTTCCAACCCCATTTGTCGGGAGGTATTAGTGAATTATTTTTCCACTGCTGTATTTGCAAATAGTAAGCCCTTTTAATATGCTGCTGAGCTGCATCTTCTGTTGGAGGAAGTGATGCAATTTGAACGCTTTTCGTCTTTGAAGCGAGCATTATAAAACGTTTATGCCTCCATTCGTTTAAGTTGTTTGAAGTTTTTGCACCATACAGTGCGAGAATAGAAAATATACCTTCGTTAAAAAGTACTTCTTCACGTTGATTTTCAAGCATAAATACTTCAGCTGCGGCACGTAACTTTACATTATTATTGAAAATTTTTACAAAATGATTTTTACCTCTTCTATAAAAAGCTGATGTATCACATCCTGTAAAAGCATGAATAAACAGAAGATGCTCCTTTTTAATATTTGGAAAATCATTTAAGACTGTCTTTGATGAGTAAACTCTTGGTAATATATTGTTTTTCGGTGGTCTAAAAAAAATAATTCCTTATTATCTGGCGATAACGCCATTAATAATGCCAATACATCAATGTCTTCAGCTCCAACAACGACATGAGGAGAAAGGCAATCTAGAGCTGTTTGAACAATTAAACGATCGGCATCACCTTCTGCTTGAGTGCATTCAAAATTATTTTCAATGAGCTTCTTATAAAGAAGATTAATAAATCTATTTTTATTCTTGCTGTTAGCTAAAAATGTTTCCTTAGTTGTTTGTAAAGACATATCATCATCAAATAAATAATCAATCGAGGCATTACCGACATATCTACGATTCCTTTCTGACGCTTTAGTGCCATCAGTATTATACCCATCAAATACAACTTTAACATTAGTGCCATAGTTGTTACGTAAATATTTGATGTAGTTTTGACAAATGAAAGAAAATTTTTGATTTTGGTCCCAATTCAATCTGTGTAGTAACATACCGCCATCAATAATATAAAAAAAAATATTAACATAATTAACATTCGTTTTAGATTGTTGAAAAATATCGTATAACGATGATTTTGTAGTTTTTCTCATTCCGGCATTATCAAACAGGGAAAGAGGATAAGGGGCCAACTCGTAGTCAAAATAATGTCTAAGTTCGTCATTATCTTTTTTAAAAAAACATGTAGCGGCAGTGCGTATCCAAGTTTGCGCGCAACAGTTAAACCTCGTTTCCGGCGAAGCGGCGCTGTTGGTTCACGCGCACTAGAGTCCCTGTATATAGTTATATAAGAGTCGGGCAAACACAAATGTCAGCCGCCATTAGTGTTCCAAAAATAAATGATGCGTTCAAGGCCGGAGTTGTTTTTCTTAATATGTGTCACTTTGATGAATTTAATTACTTGTCAGTTTGACATTGTCAATAAATGGTAAACTTAATGCATTTACGAAAACTACACTGGTAGGTATCTACCGTTTACCGATTGGTGGTCAGCTGATTTTGCAGTAGATAGATCGGATTGAGTAATTTACGAGCGGTTTTTTGGTGGTGTAGTAAACATATAACCTCTAAAAACTTGTCTTGTCATTGAATCGAACAATATTACGTACGTCATTTAATTGTCATTTCCATAGCCACCCTTCTAATTTCCATTTTAGATTACTGCGCATGCGCAGTGGATCGTAGCCAATCAAAAATTGAACCGCGTTTGCCCGACTCTTATCTTACCATATACAGGGACTCTAACGCGCACTAGAGTTCCTATATGTACTAAGAGTTGAGCCATTGGATCCACAAATCAAGGACCATGTGATATAGCAAAGATATATTTCATTTATTTTAGTTGAAAGAACTATACGCAAAGTTTAAAATTGGCAAAAATCAGGTACTCCATGGTTTGTGGATCCAAAACAAGTCACCCTACATGTCCCAACTCTTTCATATACAGGGACTCTAACGCGCACCAGAGCCAGTAGATATAGAGAGTACCGCCACGTCCGCCATGTTTATTCCTCTGACATATGCGTCACTTTCAGGTTTGTAACACAATTCCGTCAACGTGACGTTTGTTGGCAATCCAAAACTTTACTTAAAATTGGCAAGACTGTAAGTCTATGTCAAATTCGAGGTTAGCAGGTTAGTTTTTGCGTCAGTTTTGACACAAACTGGCGCAAAACATAACCTGCTAACCTCGAATTTGACATAGACTTACAGTCTTGCCAATTTCAAGTAAAATTTTAGACATACCTCATTCAGTCATTGCTGGTGGGAACAAAAATGGCGGCTATAGCGGCATTTTCACGGATCAAAGAATGGCGGTACTCTCTATATCTACTGGCTCTGACGCGCACTAGTGTACCTGTATAATACTTTAGTATTATACAGGTACACTAACGCGCACTACAGTCGCTTTATATACACTAACGTTAACAGTCTGGCCATATATGGCCACGCTTCCTATTGGTGCCGCCATTTTATGTCTGGCGTCATTTTGACAATAAGATTTAAATTTCAAAAGTCACATTTACTCAAATAAAATAAGTTGACATTCAATCAAGAAAAATCGTTTAAAATGCATAGTTAAAAACTGATCATAATTTTTAGAAACAACTAGAACTATAATTTATTAACGGTAAGCTGACAAGGTTTAAAGAAATTTATCAATTTCAAATATTTTCTTCAGATATTAGGTATTGCTGTGCAGTGTGCAGTCGGATTCAAAAGCAAATCTGAAAAATGTGTGCTAACGGAAACTTTCCTTAGGAATAGGGACAGACGGAACTTATGGACAAAAAATTAATGGAGAAAATTGGCACCCGAATGGAAATTCAAGAATTTGTAAAAAGCATTTTGCAGATTGCATGTGTGAAAAAGCACGAGTTGGTGGCAAAAAAGACTTAAGGATAATGCTGTTCTAACATTATTTACTTTCTTATCGTCTGCTTCGGAGCCTACAGCCATTGAAAATACCAATGTCTTTATAAACAACTGGCCAAATTTTAAAATTACATTAGCCGTCCAAAAAACTGATTTTATCGACGTTTAAATTTTAGGTATGGGGTCTTGTGCATTTGAATGCAAAAATTGGTCTGAACATGGTATTAAGGTGAAAAGCTTCCCTAGAAATAAAAAGGGGGGCTTGTGGTCAAACAGGTTAATCGAGCATATTAGAATAACATAAAAGGTCAGAATAGAATCTAAATGTAAAAGCATTTTATATAAATAAAATGCATATTGTTGATGTAACACATATTGCAACTTTTAATCAATTAGAAAAGTTTATTAGGTATATCCAAAGTTATCGGTGTTCTTTTAAGAATAGCTGAAACGAAAACGAAAAAGCAAAATACACAACGAAGCAAATACAGTTGTACTTCGCTGGCAATGCTCAATGTAGGCTATATAAATTAAGTGGGAAGTTATGAAAAGTAATTTCAAGCGTATTAGACTGTATACTCACTGTTTTAGTAGTTTTGGAATCACTTTAAGTTCTGTAGATTTATTATTATTTATGTGAGCACTAACTGTAAATAAAATTTATAATATCTCATTGATACGACATTGTTTGTTTTACTATTTAGTCATATATTTACTTATACTAAGCATTTATTTAATTAAACTATTTTCCAACACCAACCCCGCCACTGCTTTCGACCCGCCATTGAAGGCGGCCATATTCTGTCTTATGTCATAAGTGACATTTCATATATGGCCAGACTGTTGTATATAAAGGGACTGTAACGCGCACGAAAAATGACGCTTGACAGTTACCGGTCGCAGAGCGTGCAGTTCAGATCGTGGTTTGGTTAAGCATCCTACATGTTTTTGTATTTAGTTATGACACAAGCATAAAGTGTTTATTAGCAAAGCAGAAGTCTTTTCATTGAAGTAGTGCAACATAACTACAGTGGTGACCCTAATAGAAACAGAATATAGTGTTTTTAGTGAGCACGTGCTATGTCAACCATGCCGGTCGATTTGGATACTGAAAATTTCGCAGACGCGCAGCAAGATCAATCAACAAACACGGGAGGTGCTCCGCAGCAGTCCACAACCCCAGGAGATGCTCCACGTGTTGACGAAATCCGGCAAGTAAAGCTACCACCTTTCTGGCACGTGAATCCTGCTCTCTGGTTCGCGCAAGTAGAAGCACAGTTCCACGCTTATCACGTACGCTCAGACCAAAGTAAGTACTTTACGATAATTAGCTCCTTAGACAGTGCGGTACTACAACAAGTGTCGGACATTTTAACGGCTCCCCCGCAAATAGACAAATATGAAACTTTGAAAACAGAACTCATAAGTAGGTTTACAGACTCCGAACAAAAACAATTACGTGCAGTGCTAACGGACATTGAATTAGGTGATAGAACCCCCTCGCAATTGCTACGCGAGATGAAAGATTTAGCCCGCGGACAACTAAATGACGAATTACTACGGACTTGATGGTTGCAAAGACTCCCCGCGGCGGTACAGTTAATTTTAAGTGCAAGCGATTCAGTTTCTTTGGACAAAATGGCTGCCATAGCTGACAAGATAACGGAAGTCAGTCTCGTAAGCGCCCCCAACATAGCTGCCGTAACTACACTCTCAGGACCACAGGTGGCGCCACCGACAGTACCAACTGCACCCACGCCAACTACATCCGTTGGGCATTGCCACGCTGCATCCAGCGTCGCGGCGTCAGCAGGACCAACCAGAACGGAGGCGTTGATTTCTGCGCTTGAACAGCAAGTGGCGGCGCTAACCAAACTTGTCGAGGAGATGTCTCGTGAACCGCGCCGACCTTTTCGAAGCCGCTCGCGCTCTCGCTCCCGTTTAAGCCAATTCCAAGAAGGTGTATGTTTTTATCATCGCAGGTTCGGCAGCAAAGCTGTCAAGTGCACAAAGCCCTGCAGCTACGTCCCCCAGCCGGAAAACTAGGTCCTCCGTCGCTGGTTGAGACGGTCAACGACGGACAAGATATCATTAGCAATCGTCTTTTTATTACCGACAAGTCAACAGGCCTTCGCTTCCTCATCGACACCGGCGCTGACGTCTCTGTCATTCCTGCAGCCAAAAACGCACATCGAGTGACATCTGATTTTCGCTTATACGCCGCGAATGGTTCCCCCATAGACACTTTCGGTACTAAGCTTTACTGTTTAAATTTAGGTTTACGTCGGCCATACAAGTGGCACTTTTATGTTGCGCGTGTTACTCGACCTATAATTGGAGCAGACTTTCTCAAACACCACTGTTTATTAGTATATTTAAAAAATCGCCGTTTACTTGATACTGTTACGAATGTATTTGTTGATGCCCATTTAACACCAACAAGCAATTACACGCATATATCAACTGTAAATAAGCACACCGCCCCGCATCCCTTTATTTCCGAATTCCTGGAAGTAACGAGGCCAAATCCGACACCAACACAAATACGTCATGATGTACACCATTGCATACAAGTAAAAGGACCACCTATTGCGCAACGAGCTCGCCGTCTTCCCCCTGAAAAACTCAAAGTAGCCAAAGCCGAGTTCGAGTATATGCTGGAACAAGAAATATGTAGGCCATCGAACAGCCCTTGGGCAAGCCCGCTTCATTTAGTTCAAAAAAAGGAACCTGGAAGTTGGCGACCTTGTGGCGATTACCGCCGATTAAACTCAATCACAATTCCTGACAAGTATCCGATTCCGCATATTCACGATTTTACACATTCATTGGATGCCAAGAAAATATTTTCGCAACTTGATTTAGTGCGTGCATATCACCAAATCCCGATAGCCGAGGAGGACATTCCGAAAACCGCGATTATAACGCCTTTCGGTTTATTTGAGTTTACAGTAATGACTTTTGGACTTTGTAACGCAGCGCAATCATTCCAAAGATTTATGCATACAGTTTTACAAGGACTTTCATTTTGTCATGTATATATAGACGACATCTTAATTTTCTCGAGCAATATAGATGAACATCAAAAACATTTGCGAACGGTTTTCGAACGTTTACGCGAGTTCGGTACTCAATAAATGTCGCAAAGTGCGTATTTAACGCGGAAGAAGTAGAATACCTCGGATACCTAATCTCAGCCGACGGAATTAAACCACTTCCGGAGCGCGTTCGAGCTATTCAACAATACCAAAAACCAGAAACAGTATGTGAATTACGTAGATTTCTAGAAACAATCAATTTTTACCGGAAATTTACTAAGAACGCGGCTAAAATACAAGCCCCGCTTAATGAATACCTGCGCGACTCTAAAAAGAACGACAAGCGACCCATTGTTTGGACCCCGGAAGCGACAGCAGCGTTCGAGGCATGCAAAGAACAATTAGCTGACGCGACGCTACTGGTTTACCCCATCGAGGATGCACCCCTCTCACTCATGGTGGACGCTAGCGACTTCGCCGTAGGTGGCGTTCTGGAGCAGAAAAATAATGATGTGTGGCAACCGCTAGGATTCTTTTCAAAAAATTAAATAAAGCACAACGCAACTATAGTGCGTATGATAGGGAGTTGCTTGCAATTTACGAAGGCATCAAGTACTTCCGCTTTATGATCGAGGGACGACCTTTAGTTGTAAGAACCGATCACAAGCCGCTCACTTTCGCTTTTCAGCAAAAAGCCGAGAAGGCAGCTCCCAGGCAACTTCGACAGTTAGATTTTATAGGACAGTTCACAACGAACATTGTTCATATTGCAGGTTCTCAAAACGTTATCGCGGATACGCTTTCACGTATCGCCGCCATTAACTTGCCCACGATAGTTACAGCATCGGAACTAGAAGCAGAGAAAGAACAAGACGAAGAATTGCAACACCTAAATACGACTTCCCTCAAAATGAGTAAGTTTACACCGCCAGGAGAAACCGTACAAATTTGGTGTGATACATCGATGAATAGAATTACGTCCATATGTGCCAAACAGCTTGCGTAAACGCATTTTCAATATGTGTCACAATCTGTCGCACCCAGGTATACGATCAACGTCTCGTTTTATCAGAAGCAGATACGTATGACCATTGATGAATAATCATATTGCCCAGTGGGTACGAACTTGCTTACCATGTCAGAAAGCGAAAATACTGAAACATACAAAAAGTGTGCAACAAACATTTCCTGTTCCGGTAGAACGATTCGCGCATGTGCATTTAGACTTAATAGGTCCACTTCCGCCTTCACAAGGAAACCGCTACTATTGTCTTACTATGATAGACCGTTTTTCGAGGTGGCCCGAAGCAACCCCGCTACAGGATATTACAGCTGAAACAGTAGCAGATGCATTTTTCAGCACATGGGTCTCCCGTTTTGGTTCCCCACGTTCTATTACAACGGACCAAGGTCGACAATTTGAGTCAGCACTTATGAGCTCTCTAACCAAGCTGATTGGCACCGAGCGCGCCCGCTGTACGCCATACAGGCCACAAACAAACGGCATATTAGAACGTTGGCACCGTACACTAAAAACAGCAATAATGTGCCACGAGACAGACAGATGGTCAGACATATTGCCAGTAATTTTATTAAGCCTTCGCACCACTTACAAGGAAGATTTAAATTGTTCGCCTGCTGAATTGCTATACGGTACGCCTTTGCGGATTCCAGGTGAATTTTTTATAGATCAGCCGACCAATAATGTAGACCCAGCATCCTTCCCGGAACTAATTTGTCAAACCATCCGGCAAATGCGCCCTACAACTTCACACCACGGCCAAGCAGCAGTTTTCGTGCCTTCCGAATTACCGACATGCACACATGTCTTCCTGCGGGATGATAGCGTCCGAAAATCATTACAGCCCCCGTTACACAGGTCCATACGAAGTCCTGGACCGCAAAGGCAAGGTGTACACAATAAAAATTAAAGGAAAGCCTGTCAACATCTCCATGGATCGCTTGAAACCCTGTTTTTACGAAAAAAACGCGGAAGCTCTCCAACCGCAAAACCTCCGTTCCGCAACAACCAGATCCGGTCGCACCATCACTCTCCCCATACGTTTCCAGTTCACGGATTCATGACTACGTCATTGGGAAGGGGGTGATGTAGCCGCAGTGCGTATCCAAGTTTGCGCGCAACAGTTAAACCTCGTTTCCGGCGAAGCGGCGCTGTTGGTTCACGCGCACGAAAAATGACGCTTGACAGTTACCGGTCGCAGAGCGTGCAGTTCAGATCGTGGCTTGGTTAAGCATCCTACATGTTTTTGTATTTAGTTATGACACAAGAATAAAGTGTTTATTAGCAAAGCAGAAGTCTTTTCATTGAAGTAGTGCAACATAAGTACAAACATATTCGTTGAAAAATTAAATTTGGATCGACGGCAATTTCATTATTATTCACTTTAACTTTACTGTTACAATCTATGGTATCATCACCTACAATTCCTGTAGAAATTCCCATAACTTGTTGTACATCGGGAAATGGATTGTGAATTGTAAAAAATTCTATAATTTTATGTACAGCTGTACAATCTTCATTTATCCTACTATCGCTGGCGTCAACATGTTGAAATGATGATGTAAATGACACTTCACAAAATTCTTCCATTCCTTCGACTACAGCCGTTGAAAATATCGCTGATTAGATCTATTTGAAAACTACACTTGGAGTTGCTCCACGTCTAAACGGTCCCCCATCCACCTTCATGGATTTCATTAGTGTCTGCTCTATTGTCTGATCTGTCGATATTTTTGAGAAATAAACATCTGACCTTCTGGCGCTGTGATTTTGTTTAAATTTTTCAAAATCGACCGGATCTAATTGGTCTTCTAATTGACGCATTTTTTGCAAATAAATTTTACTTGATTTTGCATATGGAAAATGCCTTGCAGCGTGAAAAAAATGGAATCATTAACTCGACAGTTCTCAAATGTAAATTCCAGTCTCCCATTTTCTCAGCAGCTATAAAATCCTTGACAAGAGATATCATACGAAAATATGTAATCCAAAGTTTACAAGTGTTACCTCTTTCTTCAAGGAGAATAATTTTTTTTTTCAAAGAAATGCACTAATTTGATAAATATTTCATTATTTTCCATTTCAGTGTAATTAAAATTGTAAAATATCGCAGAATCTTTAAAATTTCTTTCAAATTCGGCAAATTAGTAATATCATTGTAATTGTTATTTAAATAATATAATATAATTACTGACTCTGATTTAAATAAATATATCTTTCCGTAAGATTTTAATAGAAACAGTTCACTTTTCTATAAATATGTCGAAAAATTATTTTATATAAATGTTGTTATCATTTGTTTAAACAATATAAATAATTATTATTTAAATTGTCTAAAATATTATTTATACTAAATTTTCAATAAAAACTCTTCACTTTCTTGTAAATATTACGAAAAGACATTTAAAAATCAATTTTTTACGTAAATGTTGCTATTATTGTTTAAACAATATAAATACATGTTAACCACCAGTGCGGGAGACATTGTTGATAATGAATTTTCAATAAAAACAATTAATATTTTCACAAATACTGCGAAAACAAATTTTAAAAATAATTTTTCCATAAATTCAGTTTTTATTGTTTAAACAATATAAAAAATTATTCCTGAAATTGGGATGTTTCTGATTTTGAATAATATAAAAAACACACATTTTTCAAAAAAAATTATCAAAATCGGAGCTGTTACTGAGAATTAAGAAGTTTGGTCGATTTTTAGGCTTTATTGACTCGACTATACGGCTATCGCCTTAAAAATCTGGTACAAGGTCGAAAATCTAGTGACTTGAATTTAAAAATTGTGGACGTAACTTATGTTATTTCAGTCGTATTCACAAAGGGAAAAATTTTTTGGTGTACCAAATTTTTAAGGCGATAGCCGTACATATTTTTAAGTGTATAAACTGGGTTTTTGCAGTTGTTATGGTTTTGATTGTTATATAATGTTTCAAATGTCGCGTCTTTTGCTTGATAGTAAAATTCCAATAATACAAAAAAAATAATAATGAATCAAACATTACAGCACAGTACGAATTTTTGGGGTGAATCCAATACTTCCTTTATTGCAAAAGGAAGTAAAAATAGTATATACACCACGGTAGCGAATCGTCTTATAAGCTTATAACCTTCGCGCTTTGCGCTCAGTATCTAACATGCGCTCAGGTTATAATACTGCGCTTCGCTACCTTGATGTATAATATACTCAGGGCCGTAGCCTGACTGTATAATCAGGACAGGCTCAAAAAAATTCAGGGCAGGCTAAAATTTTCCACATTTTATATCTACGAGTACCGGGTGTCCCAATAAGAATGGCTCTCGGCCCTATCTCGAAAAGTAATTGTCATAAAGACTTGGGGTAAAAAAAATTATGACTAAAGCGGCCAAGAGAAAATACTGGAAATTATTTTTAAGTTTCTCGAATGGCCACCAGGGGGCTTAATCGCATTCTTGAATATTAAATCCCGTTTTTTGAGAAATATTCTTATATTACAGATAGCTAAAATGGACACCGTTTTAAGCTGAGATAAATTCGATTCTTTTTCGTTAAATGCCTTTTTGCTCTATCTCTTAAGGGAAAGTGGTGGGAGGAACATATTCGGAAATAAATGTAAATAACTTCAAAATGGCTGAACGGATTTTGCCAACTTGGAGTCGTTGAAAAGGGCTTTTCTCAGGCTATCAACGCTGTTTTGAGCGGATTGATTTAGATTGCTTGTGTCGCCGCTAGAGGGCGTTTTGCGACAACACTACATATGAAATGGATTTTCTCAAAAAATTAAATGCAACGATATCACGTTATTGCAACAAAAGATAGCCAAATAAGGGGTCTAACACGCTAGTGAAAACCGCATTTCGATATTTACTCTAAAAAAAAATTCGTGTGGACAGAAGGGCAATATTCTATCATACTGAATGAGTATTAATTATTATTGACATTTTAAATATAATGTTGGTATTTGAACAGTCAATTTATACTATATATTTTGCTAAAAGAACTATAATTAGGATTTAATACTGGCGACATTATTTCGAGTTTTAATTTCTTTTACTGATATTTTGGGTTAGGAAAGAAATATCGAAATACATAAAGAGCTCTTTTCTCACAATACTTTTGTTCGTACTTATACAGAAAACTGAAAACATGTCACGGTAACTTTTTATTTACTCACATATTTAATTATAATGGTACATACAAAAAATTTTAAAATTAGAAAAGTTGTAATCGTCGGTTCTTCTGCTAATTAAATGTTTCAAAAGTAAGTCAAGGTTTAGAGTTTTTGTATGATTTTGTTCGTATGCAAAAAAGTTCAAATTGGACATTTGTTGGTGGTACTTAAAGTTGCTGTGGACGATTAATCCTTGTCAATACAGAGAAGTCGCAAGTCGCGTGCTACCGCCAAAAGCTGTGGCAGTCGCCAATAAATTATAAGTTTCGGCGAATGCAACTCCTTGCTGAAAAATGATATCGAAGACAGATAAACCAGGGTTTTCTCTCTTCTGGATTTATATAAATTGGTTGACCACTGTAATCTCTTCTGAGGATGAAAGTTTTACACGCAAAGTTTGCAAAAATGTGACTTTCTCTAAATCAATGTTCTTCCTCGGCACTGAAACTGCAATTAGGAGTTTATCGTTTTCTACAAATCTTCTTTTCATTTCGACCAGGATGACATCCAGTGTTTGTCTTTCCTTGTTTTTTTTGTGAAAATGTCATCTTCAGCACCATTGAAATCCGTATTGATTTTGGCATCGATTTCTTTGTAAACGTGGTAATTTCTGTAGGAAATAAGGAATCCACTACCGAGGTTATGACAACCATAGAGTCTTTCAAACTGGCTTCGTGCGCTTGAAGTAATTTATCAGCAGGCTGAATAGTTTCTAATACTTTTTTCATGAACACCATGCAAAATGTACAACCTTTAGACTAAATAATTTTGAACAAATCACTACTTTCTACAACAGTCATCGTCAACATCTCTGCTCTTTGATATTTTTTGTAGTGCTTGGTGCTTGGATTATTTTTCCATAATTATTGAAAACTGTGCGAGTAACGTCCAAATAACCGCTCCAACGCTGTTCCAAACGACACAGTGCGTGTCCATCGTAAACCTTCGAAATACCTCCTTTTTAAGAAACATGTATAGCATAGAGCATTGATCGAAATATTGCTTAATTGCTGATATTTCTTTTATAGCTTTCACAAATATCAGGGGGCAATTGATTATTGCGACAATGCACAAAGACATGGTTCTGTTTAGACGATTTTGAGTAATGTTTGCACTCCCCTTTTTGTCCACTCATGACAGCTGCTCCATCATAACACTGACTTAAAATTTAGAAGTATCTAAGTTATAATCGTTAAGCACTTTTAAGGTTAAGCCTGTAAATATCCCAACGTTCAAATCAGTTGACGTTTTTATCGTTAAAATAGATTGTTTCGCTTTTCCGGCGATAACGTATCGAACTCCCATTGCAATGTTTCTTGATTATTTTAATTGTATGTGCCATCCTCTAAAATACAAAACCATGGAACATCAGCATTACGATATCGTTGATGATGCTTTGAGAAACCATTTCTGACATTATGTCAATCAAATAATTTTGTCGAACAAGATTAGCCCAATAATTATGCGTAGAAATTGCAACATCCTTAGCAAGCTCTAGCTAGCG